>VZRW01010113.1:103472-141033 GCA_013398125.1 Aegotheles bennettii | reverse complement strand
TGGGTCCTCTCCTTGACTTGCAGAGGTCCCATCTTGTCCCCTCCAGCCAGGGCCGGTCCCCTCTCAACCCCCACCCCTCCCAGATCCAACAGCTTTTGAGTAAGCTCCTAAAACCACTGGTTTTTCCCCCCGGGTGGTGATGGGGAAGTGAGAGTTGCTGCGTGGCCTCTGCTGGGCGGGCGAGGGCAGGGATGGTGCTGTGCCCCGCTCACTCGCAGCCCCTCGGGGCCCTCTCTCTTCCAGCAGAAGCCACCATGGATGGCTTCCTCCAGAGCGTGGAGAAGGACCTGAGCATCGACCGCCGGCAGCTGGCCACGGCCACCGAGGGGACCCACGTCACCGCCCTCGTCCCGGTGAGATGGCTGCTGAGCCTCAGGGAGCGCCGCGTGCTGCCCGGCGCCTGCCCACGGCCCGAGGGGCTCAGCGACGTGGAGGTGAGGACGTTCCTCCAGCACTCGGTGGAGAAGCTGCCCGCGGGCTGGACCCGGGTGGAGATCCACGGGCTGCGGAAGGAGCGGCTGGCGTACGCACTGCGGGCACAGCCCCCCGGCGCCGAGCAGCGCAGCGGCCACCCGGAGACCCTGCACGGCTTCATGCAGGACGTCGCCTCCCAGAACTACCGCAACCTCTGGCGCCGGGCTCACTGCCTCTACGTGCGGCCGTACCGGCACGCCGAGGTGCCGCCCGCCCCGCCGGCCCTGGATGCTCTGCGGGCCGCCCTGCAGAAGGCCTATGGCTGCCCTGTCCTCCAGGTGGGCAAGAGCGTGCCGAGTGCTTCCCCCACTAAGGAGAGCGTGGTGGCCACCAAGGGGGTGTCCTCCTGCCCCAACCTGCTGCAGGCTGAAGCTCTGCTGGAATCAGCTGACATGCTGTACGTTGTCTACCCCTACGTGCAGTACTGTTTGCACGACATTGTGACCTTCAGCCCGGCCAAGCTCACAAACAGCCACGCCAAGATCCTCTTCCTCCTCTTCCACGTCCTGCAGGCCATGAAGGCTTGTCACCAGGCGGGCCTGGCTTGCGGCGCCTTTTCCCTTCGGGACGTGGCTGTGGATGAGAAGCTGTGCAGCCGGCTCCGGGTGAACTTCAGAGAGTACGAGGGCCCGAAGGAGGAGGAAGTGAATCTGGAGGCCGGTGTGGAACAAAGGAGCGAGCAAAGCAGCACCGGCATGCAAGGGCAGGAGGCGAGATGTGCCACCTGCCAGAAGGACCTCCGAGACCTGGTGTTACAGTGGGTCCATGGGCAGGTCAGCAACTTTGACTACCTTATGCATCTAAACAGTTTGGCTGGGAGAAGAATGGGAGATCCCAATTATCACCCGGTTCTTCCATGGGTGGTGGACTTCACTACCAAAAATGGCAAGTTTAGGGACCTAAGGAAATCCAAGTTCCGACTGAACAAGGGAGACAAGCAGCTGGACTTCACCTATGAGATGACCAAGCAGGCTTTTGTTGCTGGTGGGTCTAGTGGTGAGCAGCTCCATGTCCCCCATCACATCTCCGATGTCCTTTCAGATATCACCTACTATGTGTACACGGCTCGGAGGACACCCAAGGCCGTGCTGTGTGGCCACGTGAGGTCCCAATGGGAGCCCAATGAGTACCCAGCCAGCATGGAGCGCATGCAGAGCTGGACCCCGGATGAATGCATCCCAGAGTTTTATACAGACCCTTCCATCTTCCGATCCATCCATCCGGACATGCCCGACCTGGACGTGCCATCTTGGTGTAGCTCCTACGAGGAGTTCATCGAAGTCCACCGCATGCTGCTCGAGAGTCGGGAAGTTTCTCAGGACCTCCACCACTGGATTGATCTCACTTTTGGGTACAAGCTGCTGGGGAAGGATGCTGTCAAGGAGAAGAACGTCTGCCTCCATTTAGTAGACAACCACACTCATCTAACAACTTACGGGGTTGTGCAGCTCTTTGACCAGCCACATCCCAGGCGCATGGTGGGACCTGCCTATACATCTGCTGAAGCTCCAGCCATTGCCCGGCCTCTTCTCCAGAACATCAGGGACACTGTGTTTTTGGAGGACATCCAAGGCCAGGTGACGGATGCGGTTAATGGACTGGTGCTGGAGGCTACTCCTAGTGAAACCACCTGGTCTGGGGACAAACCCATCGCTGGTGAGGATGATTTAGAGCAAGGCACGGAGGCCTTGGATTCGATTTCTGCTACTGGTAGAGCTGCTGATCAGCCCTGTGCCCCTGTGCCTTCAGCACAGCCGTCCACCCTCCCTGCTTATGCCACCGAAGGCAAAACCTCAGGGGTCCGACCTCTCCGTCGGAGCAAGGCAGGTGCTGTGGATCAGGCTGACATGAAGATCACGCTTCCCGAAGGCTTCAGTCCACTCCAGGCCCTGGAAGAACTGGAGAAATTGGACAATTTCTTGGTTAAAGGCTTAAGCAGTGAGATGCAGCTAATGGAGCAGCCGTGGAAGGAGCCACCGCTGGGTCTCTCGGACCTCTTCCAGAGGGACATGCAAGCTTTGGGCATTCTGGTAGCTGAGATTATATTTGCACCAAGGATCCGTCCTCTGAAGCCTGACGCATCCCTGTTGGAGCGGTTCCTGATGGTGCGTAATCTGTGTCGCTACCATCCCAAGGAGATCCCGGCCCCGCTCCAGCACGTGCTGCACGTCCTGCTGCAGCTGAGCGTGCCAGTAGAGAAGCTTCTGAAGACCAGGCCAGGCAAGGGCACAGTGCAGTTGTTTGAATACAAACCCATCTCCCAGGGCCTCCCCCCACCCTGTCCCACCCAGCTCCTCAGTCCTTTCAGCTCCATTGTCCCCTTCCCCACGTACTTCCCAGCCCTACACAAGTTCATTTTCACCTATCAGGCAAAGAAGATAGAGGATGAAGGTCAGGGCCGGGAACTTGTGTTCCAGCTGTGGCAGCAGCTGGAGGGGATCCTTTCTGAAATCACTCCTGAAGGCTTGGAGATTCTTCTGCCCTTCATATTATCTCTGATGTCCGAGGAGAACACCGCTGTCTACGCAGCGTGGTACCTCTTTGAACCCATAGCTAAATCCCTAGGTCCAAAGAATGCCAATAAATACTTGCTGAAGCCATTGATTGGAGCATACGAGGCCCCCTGCTACCGCCACGGCAGGTTCTACCTCTACACTGACTGCTTTGTGGCCCAGCTGATCGTGCGCCTGGGGCTGCAGTCCTTCCTCCTCAACCTGCTGCCACACATCCTGCAGATCCTCGTCGGCATCGAGAGCTCACGGGAGGAGAGCAAATCCCTCCTGGGCACGGCTGAAGACGATGAAAGCGGAGGAGAAAGCCCAGTGTCCTGCGTGTTTGGGGAGGAGATCAAGATGGATGTGGAGCACAGCTCCGCTGCGCTTGACCTCCTCGACTACACCTCTGGTGTCAGCTTCCACGACCAAGCCTACCTGCCCGAGAGCGAGGACTTCCAGAGTGGCCTCTACGTCGGGGAGTCCCTGCAGCCTCAGGAGCAGGAATCGCTCAGCCTGGGGCGTCTGAGTGACAAGAGCAGCGCCAGCGAGGTGTCCCTGGGCGAGGACAGGCCTGCAGACGGCGATTCCCAGAAGGACAAGAGCAGCTTGAAGTCGATGGACAGCAGCCAGGACCTGAAACAGAGCGAGGACTCAGAGGAGGAGGAAGAGGAGCGTGATGAAGAGGAGCACGATGAGGCTGCGGTTGATGCTGAGCTGACGGTGGCTGTGGATGCTGGTGGCTCTGTGGATGTCACCCTGGTTGATGACAGCAGTGAGCCAGAGGATGGAGAGGAGCTGCCGGATCACGCCGATGACAAAGAGCAGACGATACTCTTGGGTAAGACCCTGCACGTGTGGAGCCTTTCTGCAAACACCCAGTAAAGCAGTGAGTGGGAGAAGGGGAGAGCCTGGGAGGAAGTGGGCCCAGATTTGGGGGTGTCTGTGGTCCCAGCTTGGGGACCACGATGAAACCAGTGTGGAAGGGCCAGGTCTCCACTGAAGCGTGCAGATCTGAGCCCCAGGGAGCTGCCTATGGGACAGCAGCTGGGCGATAGCTAATCTGCACCGTGCCGGGCTCTGTCCTTGTGAGTGTGTTTGTTTTGCAGACACGGCCTGTAAGATGGTGAGGTGGCTCTCAGCCAAGCTGGGCCCCACCGTCACGTCCCGCTTCATTGCCAGGAACCTGCTCCGTCTGCTCACGTCCTGCTACGTTGGTAATGTCTGCCCTGACCCTGGCATCTTGGGGGGGAAAGGGTCTGCTGGGTGGCTTGGGTGTTGCCTGCTGCTTCGGCTCACGATGTTGTCTCTGGGCAGGTCCCACCAGGCAGCAGTTTGTACCAAGCAATGATGAGAACAGCCCCCTGAGTACAGGAAACATCTACCAAAAGCGGCCGGTGCTGGGGGACCAGGTGTCCCAGCCAGTGCTGGCCTGTCTGGTGCACGTGGCGTACCTGTATGGAGAGCCTGTCCTCACCTACCAGTACCTGCCCTACATCAGCTACCTGGTCAGTATTGCCTTTTCTCCTCCTCTCAGGCATGGTGGGGTGAGGCCTGTGGCCAGGCACAAAAGGAGGATGCACAGAAAACCTCAGCCTCACCAGAAGCCTCCTGCATAAAAATTTGTGCTTGGTTGAGCTCCGTCTGGGTCAGGGTGAGCTGAGCAGCTCTGGCTGCGTTGGCCGAGAAGGGCTCTGATGATGCAGCCAGAGGAGGCACTTTCACCCCTTGCCATAAGCTCTGGTTTGCTTCCAAAGCTTCCAAAGTGTTGGCTTTCATAGAATCCCAGGATGGTTTGGGTTGGAAGGGACCGTAAAGCTCATCCAGTGCCATGGGCAGGGACACCTACCAGACCAGGTTGCTCCAAGCCCTGTCCAACCTGGCCTTGAGCACTGCCAGGGAGGGGCAGCCACAGCTTCTCTGGGCACCCTGGCCCAGTGTCTCACAGTGAAGAATTCCTTCTCAGATCCAATCTAAACCTCCCCTCTGTCAGTTTGAACCCATTCCCCAGTTGCTCTGTAGCAACCTTCAGCCACTGTGGACCTGCACCGGGTTGCCACAGCCCTTCCCTCCCCAGTTCAGCCAGGGCCTTTCCCCATCAGACCTGCTGCTGGCACGCCTGGAGCCAGAGAAAAAAGGTTTATTTTTGCTTTGTTGGGCGAGCGTGAGGACAGAGAGCTGGCACAAGGGTGGGATTGTGATAATGGGCTGGAGGGAGAGGTTCGAGAGGGCTGCACGGGCAGATAGGGGACGAGCTGGGAAGAGGCTGAAGGAGCTTTTTCAACTGCATAAAAAACACTGGCAGGACTCAGAAACTTTTCAGCTTGAAATTCATAGCTGAAGAGCAAGAACAAAATGTGTGTAACGCAGCTGGTTGAAAAACAAACCAATTTTTCATCAAAAAAATGGGTTTGAATGTTTTAAGCAGACTTGGTTTTCCTATTGCTCCCTCCTCAGTGGTTGTGAACGCTTTGGTTATGGATTCTTGTTTAAATGGAAAACTTCAATAGCTGTTTGATAACTTAAACGTAGAGGAGCAGAGGCCACAGCTGTTTATTTAAAGAAAACAAAAAAGGCATTGTCAGTTTTTTCCAGTGTCGAAGGGGAGATTTTTCAGGGGGGAAAAAAAATAAATCCCATTTTTCAGCAAAATCATTCTCCACCCAGTTGCAATCACAGCTCCAGCTGCTCCGCTTTACTCAACCTGGGGGCACTGGGGGGATTCAATCCCCCCGTGAGCAGCACTTGGCAACCTGATATTAAAGCGATGGAACTTGCGGGTCACAAGCAGGATAAAGCCAACCCTTCCTGCAGGATTTGGCAGAGTGGATGTTTTGTGAGAGGAAGAGCCTCTGTGATGAGCTGGAAGATGGCAGGTGTACAAGAAATATAGCGGAAACTGGGAATTGTTTGTGGGTTTTGCTATTGGCTCTCTCTCCTCGGGTGTTTGATTTGTCTGGGGGTTAGGAAGTAGGACAGTCGAGAGAGAAATCTTTTGGTGTTGCTGCTGCTGTTGTTAACTCTTTGGTATCGCTGTAGGTACCTCGTCAGCAAAAAAGGATGTGTCCTGCTGCCTCATGGAGTTGTTAGCAGCAGGTTTGCCCATAATTTGGATATTTCACCCAAGGGCTGTTTCCCTGCAGTCCATCCAGGCTCAATACGGGATGAAAACTCCGGTTCTTGCTTTAAGTCGTGTTCATGTCCTAGGTTCCTGCACTGGCAGATGATGCTCTGAAGCTCTCCAGGCTAGTGATGGTCTGGGCCAGCGTGGGGTTGTTTCTCTCCTCTCTAAGTGTCCGAGCTGTGGGAGCATCCTGCAGGGAGATGCCCTCCAGAGGATGTGTCCGAGCTTGGGGATGTCATGACCGGTTCTCTCCAGGCCCATCTCTTGTGCTGACAGATGTCTGCCCATTTCCAGGCTCATCCCTCAAGTGCAAGACACGGAATTCCTGTTGAGACTCAGTGCTCAGGTTCTTCTCCTGTGCTGTGACCAGCACTACTGTGCTGGGTTTTGAGGCTGGGCTCGGGTGCTCCTGGGATCACCCTTGCTGTGTCCTGCAGGGGAGGTGGTGGCACTGAAGGGCTCCTTTTGCAGGTCGCGCCCAGCAGTGGGTCCGGTGGTGGCCGGCTCAACAGTCGGAAGGAGGCAGGACTCCTGGCTGCTGTGACACTGACTCAGAAGATCGTGGTGTGTCTCTCGGACACCACGCTGATGGACATCCTCCCCAAGATCAGCCAGGAGGTGCTGCTCCCAGTGCTGGGCTTCCTCACCTCGCTGGCCATCGGGTGAGCGCTGCAATCTGCTGGGCCTTCCACCAGGATGGGCACAGCTCCCAACTGGGGATTGGGAAATGGGTCTGTGAGGGCCTTTAATGCTTGGGGGTGGTGGGGCTGCTCCTGCCCTGATGTGCACCTCCTTGTACTGATACACAGCAGCACCTCCTTGCACTGATACACAGCAGCTCATGCTGCTCAAGACCTTCTGATAACACAGACGAGGCAGGAAGCACGGAGCAGAGGAGGGGGGAAAAGGGGTATGTGGAGGGCAGGCTGGTAATGGATGTCCTCTTCAGTTTCCCCAGTGGTGCCCAGGCCCGTATTGTCCTGTGTGTTAAGACAATCAGCCTAATTGCCTTGATCTGCCTGCGGATCGGGCAGGAGATGGTGCAGCAGCATTTGAGCGACACGGTGAGGAACTTCTTTGGGGCGTTCTCACTGCTGCAGGAGCTGCAAGACCAGGTCAGTGATGGGGGAGAGGTCCTCCTGCCATCCACCAGTTCCCAGCTGCAGGAATGTGGTGGACATACCTGCATACACCGGTACTGGTGTCAGTGGTGTCCAGCCCAGGCTGTGTTTGTGTAATTACTTATGAGATGAGAGCATCTGATCTTGGGTATCTTCCTGTTTTCTCTTGCCCAGGGGTTGACAGTGGAGTCACTGAGCAGCTCTGAGGTGCCAGTGATGGAGGTGCCCCTGTCTGATGGGAGGCTGCTGGCCTTGGATCCAGCTGTGCTGGTGGAATTACAGAAGGTGTTTAACCCTGAGATGGCCTACACCACCTACATCCCCTTCTCCTGCTTGCTCGGTATGGCTTGGCCACCATCTCTTAGGACTTGTGAGAGAGCCCCATGCCCTGCACATGTGTGCTGGACCTGAACTCAGGAGAAGTCAGAGGGCATGTGCTGCTGGGGGAAACCCACAGCTTCTGCATGGTGGCTGGGTTTGCTTGTTGAGTCAGGAGCCCACCAGGCCTCAGGATGCTTTGGCTGGGAGCAGCCTGTGAGGGATGTTGTGTTCACAGCCCTGTGCTGACCCTTGTCCTGTTGTTTATGGTGGGGGGTGATGATGGGGAAATTCCTTCTCTTGAAGCCACACTCTATCTCTTCAGGTGATGTTATCCGGATGGTTGTGCCCAACCACTCGCTGGTGGAGAAGCTGGCCAGCCTCTACCTGGAGAACGTGAACCCCAAGAGCCTGCAGGTGGTTGGCCTGGAGCAAACACCGAGTGTGGTGGGCTCAGACCAAGATACACGAGGGACCGAGCCCTTCTCCAGCCACCACGAGGACAGTCACTCTGGTACTTTTGGGAGCGTGCTGGTAGGGAACCGCATCCAGGTCCCTGTGGACACACGGCGTGAGGGTCTTGGCTTGCTTCGCCTCAGTGCTGGCACTGATGGCTTTATTCCCAGCTCATCCAGCGAGGAGGACACCCTGAAGCACGACCTTCCCCGCAGCACCCACATGCTGTGTGGGAACTGGCTGGCCTACTGGCAGTACGAGATCGGGGTGAGCCAGCACGACCCCCGCTTCCACTTCCACCAGATCAAGCTGCAGAGCTTCTCAGGGCACTCGGGGGCCATCAAGTGCGTGGCACCGCTCAGCAGCGAGGACTTCTTCCTCAGTGGCAGCAAGGACAAAACCGTCCGCCTCTGGCCCCTGTACAACTACGGGGATGGCACCAGCGAGGTGCCACCGCGCTTCACCTACGCCGAGCACAAGAAGTCTGTTTTCTACGTGAGCCAGCTGGAGGCCTCTCAGCACGTGGTGAGCTGTGACGGGACCGTGCACATCTGGGACCAGTTCACAGGTGAGAATGGAAAGGGTGAGGGCTGGCTGGAGCGAACTGCTCTGGTGGACAGAGGGGCTGTACTGAGTTTTGGTGTCTTCTGCTAAAAACCAGTGCAGAACTGGAGATTTGCTGTGCATCTGCTGCTGTAACCTCCCCGTCACGTTTCCACAGGCAAACTTCTGCGGACTTTCGATGAACTGGACAGCAAAGTCCCCATCACAGCTGTGACCACCATGCCACCTCCCTACCACAGCATCTCCGTGGCCAGCGCAGACTCTGTGCTGCGGTTCATCGATCACAGGAAGCCAGGGCTACAGGTAGGGAGTCTGGCTGTGAGCCACCCTCCTTCATCCCTCTGCTGAAGGATGGGACCATGGGATCTATGGAAGCCAGCTGGGCCTTGTCCCCCAAATGCTGGACCCCCAGTGACTGGGCTTTGTCTTGCAGCACGAGTTCCGCCTGGCCAGCGGGGTGAGCGCGGGGCTCATCCGCTGCTTGGCCGTCAGTCCGAACGGGCGCAGCGTTATGGCTGGCTTCTCCTCTGGTTTCATTGTGCTGCTGGACACCAGGACGGGACTCATCATGCGGGGGTGGCCTGCCCATGAGGGAGACATCCTGCAGATCAAGGTGAGAGGTCCAGCTGGGATCAAGGTGAGGGACCTCAGCAATCCTCCGAGGCTGCATGGAGCATCTTTCAAGCACGTGCTGCTTGGCAGGGCTTGTCTGCTCCATCCTCCGGGCATTCCTCCGTCCCTTGCTGTGTCCCTAAGAGGCTGCTCAAGCTCTCCTGCCCTGGAATTGGTGCTGTGGGTGGCTGTTCTTGGTCCAGCCCTCTCAGGTGCCAGTCTCTGCTGAGCAGGTCTGCAGCAGGGGCAGGGAGGAGACATGTCTCCCATGAAGTAGTGAATGTGTTGCTTTCTCTGCAGGGGTCTCAGCCCTCCTTGGAGAGTGTTGCTCTAATGAGTAACTCTTGTCCATATTTACCCACCCTCAGGGAGCAGCACTGGGGCTCCAGTGTCCTCGACCCAAATGCAGGTTAAACAAAGTTCAGCGGTGCGGGTTGTTTACCCTCTCACTGGCTCTGCTAATAAGCAGCTCCAGACTTCTCCTACCCTCAGTGGTGCTCTCTACTATGAGAGAGCCTCCCAATTCCTTTTCCTGAGAAGGAAATCAATTTGGCAGATGGTTTGATGGAGAGGGAGACCTCATGATATCTCTTTACCCACTGCAGTAGCGACAGGTGATGAATTAGTTGTGTTGGGTTTCAGGATGTTGTTGAGAAGAGACACAGCCCATCTCTTGGAGGATAGCACTAGAGGAGGTTGTTGCCTACTAGGGAGTCCTATAGCTTGCAGTGCCACCCGGATGCCTTGTTAATACTGCTCAGTACCATCAGCTGCCTGGAAATGGCTGGGACTTTCCTAAGGGACTGTTGGATTATTGGCTAATCTCATTTGCAGGATGGGACTGGGAATTTTTACTGCAGCAATGTTGGTTCACTGGCCTTTCCTCTCCTGCAGGCTGCAGAGGGCAACGTGCTAATCAGCTCCTCTTCGGATCATTCCCTGACTGTCTGGAAGGAACTGGAGCAGAAGCCTTTGCACCACTACAAATCTGCATCTGAACCCATCCATGCGTTTGACCTCTACGGCAATGAAGTGGTCACCGGCACGGTGGCCAACAAGATTGGTGTCTACTCCATGCTGGAGTCCTCAGCCCTGCCCATCAGCACGACCAAGCTGAGCTCAGAGAATTTTCGGGGTACCCTGACCAGCTTGGCAGTGCTGCCCACCAAATGCCATCTCCTGCTGGGCTCAGACAACGGTGTCGTGCGCCTTCTGGCGTGATGACCCCCCGGGCCAGGAGCTGGTGGCTGTCCCACGGCGCTGGTGGTGAAGCTGAAAGCCAGCAGCATCATTGATGGAGCAGGCAGAGTTAGATCTTTCTGAGCAGAGGATGCAGGGGGGGAGGTGTACTCATTGGTGAGCACTTGGTAAAGCATCTCTAACCTCTTTCTGTATCTTTAAAAAGAAAAAAGCCATAAGTGAGAAACCTCCACTGCTGCTGGGAGAAATTCTGGGCATCGTAGGTCACTGTCACCCCTGCAGAGAGGCCTGGAGCTTTCTGTACCATGTGTGCCTGATCCCCAGGGGACTGTGAGCTGCCCTCCAGAGTAATATGGACCATGGGTACGCTCCCTCCTTCATTTAAGGGGTAAGAGGTGCCCCTTGACAAGAAAACAATAGTATAGCTGCTGCCATCTCACTTCCCCTTCTCTCTCCACTCCTGAACCACTGAACAGTCTCACTAGGATAGCATAAGCTGGGCCTGGGGACTGCTGCCTTTGGAGCTGCATGGTGCTGGGCATCTCCTCCTCCTGTGGTCTGTGTTCAAGGCCCAGAGGATGTTTCCTATTAACTTTAGGTTCTGCTGGCTGAGTTCAACCCTGTATGGGAGGAGGAGAAGTTAACTAGAGCACTTCTGCTGCCTTACTGGCTCCAGGGCAAAGACAGGAATGGAAGTCAGCCAAGGCACGAACCCCATCTGCTCTGCTGGTTCATTTAGGAATGGGCTGCTGCAGAGGGACAGTTTGGGATGGGAACATGACCCTCTAGGGAGGCCAGAACTAGATGCTTCCATGAGGATTTTGGCTTCTGGAGCAGTAGGGTAGGGTTCCTGCCCCAGCAGCACTGAGTCCCGTGGTTATCTAAGGGGTGAGGAGTGCCCTGTGTGCCACGTGCTGGCAGTGTTTCTCCAGAAATCCTTCTAACCCCCTCCTTTGTGCTGATCAGACTCCTGGGGGAGACAGGACAGCAAAATGGTGCTCAGTTTTGTCCCCTCCTGCCCTTGTAAGGTGAGAGCCGGGGGCACGATCCAGCATGGCCTTTTGGCCTTCCCTTTGGGACAGCACCATTCCCACCCCATGGGCGAGGAGAGCGCTCTTAGACCCAGCAGTAGGAGCAGTTGCCTCACTTCTGTTGCAGCCCCTTTCCCATCCGTCCTTCAGCCTCCTCAGAGCCAGCATCTGGGGAGTGGGAAGCTCTTATCTCGGGCAGAGGAGGAGCCTGCTGCAGGTTGTCCTGGCAGGGGGAAAGGGCTCTCATCCAGCTGCCAGTTCATCTGAGCCACCTGCAGCTGGGAAGGCCCTGGGAATGCTGCCCTCAGCATCGGGGAGGGTGGGGAGGCGAGTGGTTGGCCTGTGCTATCCTCCCCTACCCGAGGGGAGCTCTCAGTCCCATGTTGCCTATTAACCATTTGCAATAGATGTAAATATTTACTTCTAATAAACTCTTTGAAAGAGATGCAGAGATGAGGATGTGGGGGAGCTCTGTGCTGGAGGGGCCCCGGCGCGGCGCAGGGCTGGGGGTGCTGGCTGCAGCTCTCCAGCTCAGGCTAAAGCTCTGTGTTTGGGCACCTCTTGTGTTCCTGGGTGAGCTGGAGGGGGGATGCTGTGAAGATGCCCTGGATGTAAGGTAGGACTGTGCTGCATAGGGTCTGCTTTCCAGGGGGAAGTGGCTCCCCAAGTGGCAGCAGCGTGTCCTGAAGTGCTTTCTGGTTGCAGAGCTCCCCTTTCCACTCCTTCCCAGTGCGTGGAGTGAGTTTGGGAACCAAGAGCTGCTGCAAGGAATGGATGTTGCGAGTGCTGCGATCCCCTTAGCGTTCCCCACTGCTCCTCAGGGACTCCTCTGGCACTGAGGACACGCACAGAGCCGGGAAGGATCACCCATGGCTCCTGCATCCAGCACAAAATCGCACAGGACAGGACTGCTGGAGCGCTGCCCGTCCCCGAGGCTCTTCCTGCCTGCCACAGCAGTGTGTGTGCTCCATGGAGCCAACTCCCCCAGCAGAGCTCTGGTGCGTGCTGTGCCCCGGGGGAGGTACCAGCTGCTCCTGGCATCGCTGCCTCCTGCTCGGGTACGTGGCCACGGGGCCTTGGGCACCAACCATCTGCTAGAACCAGCGCATCGCGCTCACTGCAGCTGGGACACAAGGAGTAAATATCTGGGGGTTTCCACAGAGAGAATTCCAAAACCAGAGCGAGCCCTGTGGCAATAAATACCGAGCCCTACGTTATCAGTAAAGGTTATGATAAAAGAGTGTGTTCCCAGCACAGGGAGTGAGTGGAAAGCGGAGCCGCTACCAGCGACAATGGGCTGTGTGTGGTAAACTTGGTGTTAACCTTGTCTTGAGGGTACGGCAGCCCAAAGTGGCTCCTCACTTCCAAAGGCACCACAGATTCACTCTTCTGCCCCAAAGCAATGTTTAAGCGGGTGCTGTAGGTCAATATTTGCCTGCCAAATCCTCCAGCGGGGTGGTGCCGAAGGTCGCTGCCGGCGGGGACGAAGGGTGGGCAGGACACGAGGCTGCGTTTGCCCCATGCAGAGCTCTCGGCCAGGCTAAAGCAGGTGCCAGCTCCAACGTGGACACCGAGAACCTCAGGTAAGGGGAAAATAAATGAGGGTTTGTCAGGAAATGAGGGCGCCTCCAATAGTGTCTTTCTGAGGGAGGGGGGTGAATTTGGCAGAGGGTTAAAGGATAGGCACCACCAGGGTGGAAAGGGGTATTCAGGGGTATGTGTGGCTGCAGGATTTGGGGTGAGGGAGGAGGGTGGGGGAATGAAATGGCCTCACATTTTGGTTCTTTCAGTTGGCAACCGGGGTGACAGCCCAGCAGTTTCAGGTGAAAGCTTGGAGAGAGGAAAGCAAGCCCAGGAATTGAGTGCAAGGCAGCTGTGCTGAAGGCTGGGCTTTGGCATGGAGGCTTTATGTTAAGAAGAAGATAGGTTATTTCTGTTTGTAAAGAAAAAGTGTCTGGGTGAAGCGGTGGCCAGGAAATGGGTGGGGTTTCATCCATGGCCTTGGAAGCCCTGCTAGCACTGTCTCGTACGGGAACTGGAGTGCTGGGGTGGTAGAAACTGGGTTTGCCAGCAAAGGGGAAGGCAAGTGCTGGGAAGGGGAGGACTCTATTCCAGGACATACTGCTGAGAAACTGCTCTGGTATTGCATTTTCTACCTGCAAAGTCCCTGCCAGGCAGCACTCGCTAAGTGCCTGCATCCCCTCGAGGTAGGTCAGGATCCCTTCTCCCAGGAAGATGCTGTGCCCATACCTCAGTAGTTTGCATGGGAAAAGAGCAGGGGCTCTTGCCTTCTTCCAGAGGCACAGTGTGTGCAGGACTGATTAGGAAACACCATTTGCAATCCAGAGAAATGAGGGTGATGGGGTCAGAAACACCGGATCCAAGCAGGAGAGCATCGTGTAGGAGCCTGGCTGTGGTTACAGCTCTGCTCTGGTGCAGGTCCCTGTTCCTCTCCGATTTCGCTGCCTTGGCGTTGGACCCAGGAGCCCTGTGTTGTTTCTTTGCAGCATTGTTCATCTCCCTATTGCTTTCTCCAAGCTCCTGTGCCAACCTGTTTGGCCAGGTTGATAATTTTCTCCCTGTAGACCTGAACAGGCTCAGCTTGCTGCTGTCGGGCAGCTGGAAATAACTTCTCTCTCGGCTGGTCCTTCTGTTCCAGAAACATGGTGTTCCTCTGGGCTCTGCTGCTCTGCCTGTCTGCTCTGCACACTCACCTAAGGGTAAGTTGCTTCACTCCAGCGGTGGTGGGGACCTCTCTGGTGGGAGCACAGCCCTCTCCCCAGCCAGCAAAGGGCAAGGGCAGCGAGATGGCTCTCCCACACCAGACCACAGGGCAAATACTGCCCAATGCTTCTGTCTGAGAAGCCCTGGAGGGCAGATTGGTGGAGGACACTGCTTCTCTGCTATGGGGTGAGCCTGTGCCCCAGTGCAGTGTGGTTTCTAATCTTTATCCCAGGTAATATAGCTGTGGATATTCTCATTATCCAAGTGGATTTCTGTAGAAAATCGTTGGAAACTTGGCTTCAACTAGATTTAGTGACCATGACCTTCAGGGGTTAACAGGAGGTTGTTTAATAACAGCTTCTTTTCCTCCTGTTTTAAACCTGGATCCTCGTCACATCCAAGATTGCAAAACCACGCTGCTCACTCTCTAGAGGATACATTATTCTGTACCCTTCTGATCCAGTCCCTTCCTAAACAAATCCAGCATCTGCGCTCTCTCCCAACTCGTGCTCACTTCCACCTCCCCTCAGTGGACCTCACCACCTCTGGGTCTCCATCCTAAAGCCCTGCCCGTGCCGAAGCCATGCAGGGGCTGCTACAGCCAGGCTGGTGCCAGTCTGACCTGGGGTGGGAGCAGAGAAGACTGACTCCAGGAATTCACAGGAAATTACCTGGCATCTGACTTTGTTTCTTTGTTGTTGTTTTGTTTTTTTTTTTTCCCTGCAGTTTCCTTCAGCTCATGCCATGGAGCAGAAGTGTCTCATCTTAGACAAAGATGGGAAGCTGAAGGTAAGCAATGACTGGTTCCACCCGAGGGGACTGACGTTACGCTGCGTTGTTTGCAATGGTTTTCCAGTCTGTCCTGAGATAGGAGAAGTCCATGCAGTGCAATCTAGCAGCACCAGTGCAATGAGAAAGTCCATCTTTGTGCAGGCTTCCCTCCCCGCCTCACCCACGGCTGCTGCCAAGGCTGTGCTCCTCCGTGTTGAAGTTCCAGCCTAAGTAACTGGGGAGCACATGGAGTAAACACCAGTAGCTGGTTTGTACAGGGACTGGCAGGTGGATTATTTAATTTCTAATTGATAAGGGAAGATGAAGAAAACAACCAGCTATGAGGGTGACAGGGAGAAAGACCCATAGCTGATGCTACACATTGAGCCTGGCTCCTGCAGCACAGGAACATGAAGTGTTTAAGACCATGCAATGCGAGGACAGTGGCAGCGGTGCTAAAGGCTGAAGCTTAGAAAGCTGGAAAATGAGGAATTTGGAGGAAAGCGATGGAATAGAACAGATAAGAAGAGACAGATGCCTGGAGGAGAATTTGAGCCACAATGGATCAAGACTGTGACAGCAGGACAGGGTGCTGACCGATGCATGAGGCAGTGCTAAAATACGTGAGAGGAGGTGGTGAAATCAGGGTTGAGGATGATGGATATATTAGGGGTGAAGGCACAGGATGTGCTGAGCAGGTGGTGGTTCCTGCCCTCAAAGCATGCCTGTTGGGTTCGTTCACCTGGGCAGGCCCTGAGAGCAAGTGGAGAAGGAACCACTGCAAGACCCTCACTCAGTCCGTTTTGCCAGGCACAAGACCTTCTGTTTTCCAAACCCATTGAGGTGCTTTCAGCCTCAAGGTTAAAAGGCAAACTGAAGTGAATAGACCACCAGAGTAGCAAACCCAGAGTTTCCTCAACCCATTTAGGTGTGCAGTAAAACCCATGAGGGAAGGTAGCATTGAAGGTAGCATTGTGCTCCAGCTTTCCCAGTGCTATCCTTGTTTCTCCCCAGGACATGAAAAGTTTTGGAATTGCTCAGTCTGCTCTGCCAGGAGCCGTCCCAACCCTGCCAAACACAGAGCTGGAAGAAGTTACCTATGATAACTTCCAGGAGATTGATGAACCCACGTTACCTTTTACCACCACACTGTCCAGCACGAGGGACTCAGAAGAAGTCCTGGCTGGGGCTGTGGGCTGTCGTGAACAGCAGCCATCTGGGGAAATTGCCTCTTCTGAAGAGGAAGGAGAGGCTGATGATAAAAGCTGTGAGATGACTTGGAAGAAGAGCCAGAGGCTGGCAGATGGCTTGATGAGATTCAGCATTGATCTCCTGAGAGAGGTCCAGTTGGAGTCCAACAGAAGCAATGTGATCCTGTCACCCCTCAGCGTCGCCCTTGCCTTGTCTCACCTGGCACTGGGTAACTTCTTAGTTACAAAAACACCGGTTCCTGCCCTTCCCTGTAACCCCTCCCAGAGACACTAGGAACCAACATGCAGAATGCAAAGATTAAACACAGCACCTTCCACTCAATCTTACTCCTGCACCTTTAATTAGGTATGGTTAGAGTTGAAGCTGCCCTCTGTGGCCTATGCTGAGGCTCCTACTCTCAGGTTTCTCTAGCCTCTTTTGTAAGGCACAGAATGTTTCTAACAGGAGGCAGCTAGAGCAACGTCCTTGTTCTCCATTACCTGGCCATGAACTAACAGGAATTTGACTTTGATTTTCAGGAGCAGCAAATCAGACAGAGAAGCATTTGCTGGAGGTGATGCACCTGGAGTCAGTGCCCTGTCTCCACCACATGTTGGGCACCCTTCGCAGAAGGCTCACAGAGTCCACCCTCAGCCTTGCATCTCGTTTGTACCTGCAGAAAGGTGAGAGCTGGCGAGGGGGGGGGTCTGTACAGGTGTGGGATGAAGCACTCGGTGACAGAGAGCAACATCTGTTTCCCTAAGCACTCCTATGGGGAACACCATGCCACTGGCTGAGCCACTGAGTAAAGTTTTTTTTCAATGTCTGATGACTTCATGTAGAATTCTTCCCCTCTGCCAGGATTTGAGGTGAAAGAGAAGTTCTTGGAGGATTCAGAGAGATTCTACGGGGCAAAGCCCATGACTCTTTCTGGGATCAGTGAGGTTGACCTCATAGCCATAAACAAGTGGGTGAAGGAAGCAACCAACGGGCAAATACCCACCTTCCTACAGCAGCTCCCTGAAAACACAGTGATGCTCTTGCTCAATGCAATCCATTTCCACGGTGAGCTCCACAGGCCTTGCTTTTCCAGAGGAATAGTTAGAAACCTACCAGTTTTCTGCAAGCACTGTGGCTGAATGGCATCTCCTCTCATTCCTTCCTGCTAGTCAATCTGCTTGTTCTCTTCTTGTACATCTGCCATTCCTCTTGCTTAGATTTCTTTACAGTAATGATTCCCAACTGCCATATATGAACTAAAAACGTTACGTGAGCCAGAATGCAGCAGGTGGAACCTGCAGTATTTTTGCCTCCTGGTTCAGAGGAGAGAGCAGCACATCACTGCTCAATCTTAACCAAGCCACATGCAACTCAGGACACACCAACCATAGAGCTTGGGGGCAGCTCCTGTGGTTTCCTTTCTGACTACAGCACACTGGTCAGGCACATCTTCCTCTTCTAATTCCCTGAGGATTGTGCATCGAAACACAGACCAAACACTTTCTTCCAGTGTAAATCTGCAAATGTTTTCACTTGTTCTCAGAGCACTGTTCCACCCTAAGCAGCACAAAGGCAATACTCTTCATTCTCCAAAGCACAAACATCCACTACTTTATCTTCATAGCCTTCAGTAATCTCCCACGCTGAGGCATGAGGATTAATACTCGTTCTTTTTGTTATTCCATAGTCCCCCTCTGGAAGATAAGAGCTTCCTGCTGTTAGGACTCTTCTCTTTGCTATATTTCTACTTGCCCGGTCACTATCTGCCTTGTTGGAGAACTCATGACAGGAGGAGTGTCAGCTAGGCAGTTTCTGTTTTCCTACCCAAATTTAACTTTGTTGACTTTTAAACTTTTATTCTGATAGGGTTTTGGAGGAATAAATTTGATACTAGCTTCACTGGGCCAGATGTATTCCACCTTGACACTGAGTTCACGGTCCCAGTCGAGATGATGAAAGCCCAGCAGTACTCCCTGAGCTGGTTTACACTGGAGTCCCAGGACATTCAGGTAGGGCTCTATCAGGAGCACAAGTTTTGATTGGAATTGCCTCTTGCTCTGGTATTTTACTGACTGCAAGTATTCTCTCCAAAACCTAATGTCATTTAAGAGGCATAATATCAGGAGCATAAGTATCCTTCATCCTTGCTTCTAGCAAGAATGTTGAATCTTCACTCTCAATCTCTAGGGAAAACCACAAAGAGATGCTCCCACTAAGTAGGAATTAATGGAGTTGTAAAGCCCTGAGTTAAAGATAAATGAGGAAATATGGAAAGGAATTCCCTCAGACAATGTCCTGTTGGAGCCTTTCAGAATACAGCTACTACCAATGTTTGTGCATGTGGGCTTCCACTCTGCCACGTGTTCAGTCTTTACCAGTCAATGGCTAAATACTAAAATCTAATGCTGTTATTCCAACGAACTTTCTCATCTGAATAAATCAGATACCTCCTTCCCATCAGGCTGTTTTCATCCAATAGCTAGACTGGCTCTGTAGACCAATTAGAAAAAGACTAAATTTAAGGCATCACTTTCTGGACCTTCCTTCCTCTTCCATAAATTCTTCTGGTTGGTTTTATTTCCAGGTGGCCAAGTTTCCCTTTAAGAGTAACGTGAGTTTTGTGGTCATTGTACCAAACCAGTATACTTGGAATACCTCTCATGTGCTGGAGAACTTCCCTTACCGACAGCTCTGCAGGCTTTTTCCCAAAGAGGTACCCACCACAGTGAAGATGCCCAAAATAAAATTGGACTACAAGCTGGAACTCAACAAGGTTCTCAGTCAAATGGGTAAGGCATCTAACAGGATTTGCTCAGTGAAGCTGATCAATCTAGATGGCATCTGTTCACTAACACTAAAAGCTGCCATCCTTGTTTCTAAAGCTGTTCCTCACAGCTTGCTCCAGATAACATCCAAACTTTTTCCACTCTTATTCCTCTCCTCCTCCTTACTCTTTGCTTGCCTAGCACCAAATGTTTTGCTCCAACGAGATGATACTATAGAGAAGGCAGCATTCACAGTTCCTAGGAATCTTTACGAGTTCTTCCTATTCCCCTCTTTGCAGCCAAGACCAACTTCCTCCTGTGTGCCAACCTTTATCTCTTACTTTGCCATTTCACATAGCATCCAAGACATAGAAATTGCCAACAGAGAGAATGAAAAAAGCCTGGAAAGTGAGATCTTACTGAAATAAAGCCTGGAAGTGAGATCTTGCTGAAATAAAACACCGTGTACTACATTTCCAGATGAGAATAAATGCAGAGTTTTTCAGAACTGCCTAAAAAAAATAATCTCTGTAAAAGTGTTTCCAGCCTAGCAAGAAAGAGCCTTCAGACTTGCTGCTGCTTTTTAAGGAAGGACTTAAGTTCTTATACTACTACCCTAAAAGAGGTGGACAAAGCACATGAAAGCTCTTCTGGTTTTGGCACCCTTAGCTCTTTGTTTCTGTCACCTGCCAGTTCTTCAGTCCTCCATGGTGGACAACACATGTAGCAACAGATTAGGGAGTTGCTTACTTCAGACAGCTTTGAAGATGACCAGAGCTGGTGGCACCACATGGGAAAGGTTAACCTAGTCTCGTTTCTCTGTAGGCCTCCAGGAGCTGTTCATGAGCCCAGATCTCCAGAAGATCACAGATGACCCTCTCTCTGTATCCAGTATACAGCACCAGTCTACCCTGGAGCTTAAAGAAGATGGGGTAGAAGCATCTACCGCTACCAGCGTCGCGATTTCACGCTCAGCCTCTGCCTTCAGCCTTGACCGGCCCTTTGTCTTCATTATCTTTGAAGATGAAACAGGCATCCCGCTTTTTATAGGCAGTGTCCAGAACCCCAACCCCAATGCTGCTCCCCAGATCAAAGAGCCACGGGACTCTCGTGAAAAAACAGATGTCAATGAGCACCCCATGCCCAAATAAGAGAGGAGCAGAGCCTAAGTGTTCTGGGACTGCTACCTGACCCTTTGGACCAGCTAAGACAGGCCTCCTGTCCTTGGAGACCTCCCTCTAGGGCCACAGGAGGCAATCCCTTGCTGTTTTCCTTCACAGATCCCTAGAGACCAGTCCTGGAATAGTCCATTCCAGCCTTGATGAATCTTCTCCAGGCTGGGGTTTCTCTCTGTTGAACCTGCAAAGCTTGCTCTGCCTAAATTTCCCTTCCAGGGTTCTCAGTTCTGGAAGGGAGACTTCCTTGTCCCTAGACTCTTACTACGGTCTTTATTGCGCTCTTATTAGAGTCTCCCATAGCTTGGAATCATCATTAGCATCTGGCAGCTTGGACAACAGCCAGAGATATTAATACGGCTCTTCCTTCCGCAGTTCCTGTGAACATGTCTCCCTCAGAGTGTTCTTCTGAAACTGTCTGTACCCACCTAGAAATGACCTCTAGATCAGCTGGACTAGTAACCAGTTGTCTTCTCTAGGATGCATTACAGCCATTTCCAGGCACAGGCTCTTTTCAAAGATTCCCTTTTCCCACTCCTTGGCTATTCGGATCTGATGAGAGAGGGTCTGCAGTGGGAAACCCCTTTGGATCTGTATCTCCAGCCCTTTTCCTGGGAAACTCTAGGTTCTTGGGTGGTGCTGGATTTTGAGACATATTTTATAAAGTGTTTTTTAGTAATTTTTATGTTGGCAGAATAATAAAGAGTAAAGCAGAATACAATTGCTTAAAGTGTTGCATTGAAAGACTCAACAGAGAAAGGAAATAGACACAGAACTGGAATAAGTGCAAAGACTGGGAGAAAAAAAAGTCTGGGTGTGACAGATGGAAAGATAGGAGAGGCTCTTGCAAAGGATCTGCTCTTTGCTACACCTCATCACAGAGGACAATAGGGGCTGTGAGGTGAGATGGCTAATCTGCACAGACTGGCCAAGGACTGAGCCCAATGAGCTTTGGGCATCTCACCTGCAGAGCGTGCAGTGAACACTCCCTGGGGCAGAGCTGGCTTTGTGAAATGGGCAGAGTTCCTTGAATTAGGGCATGAGCTCGGTGGCAGAGGGACAGGAGGATATTTTGCCTTTGAGCAGCAATGCAGTGATAAGCAGAGGTGTGGCAGTCCTTAACCTTGCTCTTGGGCAAAACCTGACCACCGCTGGCATCTACTAGGAGATTCAAAGGTGCTTAACTGGTATCTGCTATCTGCAATTTATTCTTCTACTGGGATCCTCCTGACTCCACAGCACGCTATGGATGGTTGGGACAGCTTCCAGGGGAAGCAGAGGCAGATTTTGACGCCTGTAGCTGACTGGCACAGCTTTTGCCCTGTGTTGGCAAAAGGCAATGTCCCATTACAGCTTTACTTTTGTCTGAGACGGGCACAGTTCCCTGGATCCTTGGTCTGATGTAGCAGTGCATGTCTGAAAAAAAGCTACCATGAAAGATTCTTGGGAACCCTCCACTGAACCAACCCATCCTACAACTTAAAGATATTAGTCTAACTCACCACGGCCTGCCATGCTGCAGCTATTTCTGTACAAAACAACTGCTGTCCATAGTAGATTCTGCTTCCGAACTCCCTCAGCTTCTGGGTAAAAGGGATGGTGCTCTGTTTTTGTGAAATAGCAGTTGCAGAGTGCAAGGGCCGTCCTTCTGGCAGTGTTTTCCTCACTCGGGAAGTCTGCCTTCCCTCAAAGGAAGGAGCAGAATGCTTCTGGGAGCCTCCGTCCCTGAATAGTCTGCACCATCTGCTGGAATAAGAGAAGGACTGACTCACTAACCATGAATTTCGGGGACGCAGGAGACTTTGGAGAATAAAAAGTCCTGGCTCAAACCTGCAATTACACATTTTTTGCAGTCTAAAAGGGGAAGAATGGTTAAAGATAATGTCTATGCCTCTAACCAATGCAATGACACGAACCCTTCAGAAAAGAGGGTGTAATTACAGGGCCATGTAATTTTAACAAGTAAACCCGCAAGAATCCAGTCCTACTGTGAGGGCATAGCTCTGGCCCACAGGAAACATTTTAGCTTATTTATTTATACAGATCCATTTCCAACATCTAGAAATACCATCCCATGCCTTAGGTAAGTCTTGCTTTGGCTCCTGCAACCTCAGGCCTGACCCCCCTGAATTCCACCCTGCTGCACTGCAACCTGTGCAAAATTTGAAGTGCAAATCTTCCTTTTCATGCCCCTGTCCTCCAGCTCCCCCTCTTCTATAAAGTTTCTTCCCTCCATAACTCAGCTTCCTGAACAGCTTGGCACTTATTTCCTATTTTCCATCTTTCTGCCATCCCTCCTCCTCCAAGCTGTTCTCGTCAAATTATTGATTTCATTTTATCTGACAGTACAGCAGCCCTCCACGACTGTGCTTTGCTCAACAAATTATCAGTTACACCAACCCCAAGACTCCTCTTTCACTTCACCGACTCTCCAGAAGAGGCAGTTTGTAAAATGCAAAGTGATATTAATGTCTCTGCTCAGGAATTTCCACCTCGCATTGCTAAGCTTTCATTTTGACTTGAGCTCTATCCTGAAAAGACATGACTGGCACAGGGTGTCTGCTCTATAGCTCATCTGCACCACTGGCTGAGAATAACAAGTAAATTGAAATATCTCTAATATGAGATGTATTTTTTTCCTTACTAGAGCAAATTCATATGAACACGATCAGGATGTCCACAGCAGAGGTGAACACTGCTCAGACAGTATATTGCCCGTCTTCAACCCAAACCAGGACAACAGTAAAATGTTTGTATTGATTTAACAAAACTGGTTTAAGATGGGTATAACGCATCATTTCAGGGATACCCTTCATCTACAGGAATAAAGCTTGCTTTGGTCTATAATAACATTCTATACAACTGCCACTCTGATTTCAATGGTTTCAAACCAAACCTGTATTTAAACAGATGGGCTTTCATTTGATGATACAGATGAGAAGTACAAACTTCTCTAGTGGTCCTTCCATAAAGAGCATTTCATACCGCAAACAAGGTATCAAAAAGAGATGAGAACCACCAGAAGGTATCTTCACAGCCAACACCCCCATTCTTGGGCCAATGATGGGGGACTAGCAGGTACAAACACCTCTCTGCAGATGATTTCTCACAGAGCAAGCTGGGAAGCAGTTGAAAGCAGAGCAGCCACTCTTGCCTGTTGGAAAGGGTCACCTTTGAAGTGTTGATCACAGAGCACACTACCTGATTCACTGTTCCAGCTTGCAAAACCAGCAGCTGATGCTTCTCTAAACCCATCCCCTCCTCTCTGCTGAAGGGCTGTATGAGCTCAGTGCCAGCATGCATGGGAAACTCTTTGGTACCTGTTGACATCTCCACTTAGCCCAGTAACCTCTCTCTCCCAGTAGCCAGTAACAAATGTCTGGGAGAAAAAAAAAAAGCCAAGTATGACTGGGGACAAGGAAAACCAACTGTTCTCTGGTTGTCTTGCCCAGCTGCTGAGCCTGATGTTACATCCGACCATTGTTCGCCTTCAATGGACCTGTCTTCCACTAATTTGGTTTGGGTTGTTCCCTCCCCCCCCCAAAAAAAAAATCTATTTACCTTTCATCTTCTGCAATGTTACAGTGAGTTTTACAATTTAATACTTAAGAAAAATACACTTTCTTGATTTCAATCTGCACTGATGGGTGCTCCCCTAGAGTCTTCTATTGCAGAAAATAATGAAAACCCTCTGTTCCTTTCCCTTCTCCAGATCATTTATTGTTCTGTAAGCTCCTACAACATCCTGCTAAGTCCTATTTTTCACCAAGAGTCCTTGGCTTATTAATCTCTTTCTCCTCAGCCAAAACCTTTAAGCCAGTTTTGTTAATAACTTGTTAACTAGTAACTAGCACTGAATGGAACCACTTCTGAACATCTTCCCCTTTAACTGCTTTAAACAGCATCAGAATCCTCATTCCACTTTACGAGCCTCTCCATTAGATCTTGGATATTAATCCATAAATCCATTCAACACTGCTGCATTAACCATACCCCTGAAAGAGAAGAAATTCCCTCATGCGACACACTGTGGGGATAACAGGGCAGGGAGCATTTCCCCCTCCGACCCGTGTTTTACTCACTGGACTGTCCTTATCACATTTATTTTGGAAGGCAGGGTTAAAAAGTTAGTGCAATTCAGCAGGAGGGTGGCAGCAGTGGAAAATGGGAGCCGAGCACTTTAAGAGAGCCCTGGGAAGCTGTAACCTGAAGCCTGCCGAAGGCTGGGCTGGGGAAGCAGCAAAAAGCAGATGTGGCCGCACCAAACCCACATTGTCCCTGACTCGCACCAGCCCGGAGCCTTCGAGGGCAGCAGCAGCCAAGAAGAGCCCGAGGTAAGGGGCAGCTCATCCCTGCTCACTGCTAGCAGCCAGGGGAGTGGAGGGCAGGGGCTGAGCCTGGGGAGCTCTCAGATGACCTGGGAAATGGGAAGAATGGTTCTTCTGCAGGTGTTAAAGAGTGGGATTCCCACCAAATGAAGCATCTCACCAAGGGTTGGGAGCCACCAGCATCCTAGGGCACCTCCAGGGCTTAACTCAGCTTGGGAGCTGGGGTGGTTTTCTGCTCTTCTAGTGTCTGTGTTGCAGCTGGGAACGTGGTTTGCTTTGTGACAGCAACAATTTTGGTGACAGCCAAATCCTCTAGAGCTAGTGGTTGCAAGATGCTTCAGAAGGAGCTGGTGCTGTGGGGTGGAGCAATCTCAGCGAGCAGTTTGAACTCACGGGTGATATTTCATAGTACCCCTAAACCCAAAAGTGTTTATAAATGATGTGAGACTTCTACTGCTATCAATGGAAAGCAGAATATTTCCTTTGCACCTGCAGGACTTCACAAATAGACAACTTGAAGACACAAAGCTTCTTCTCATCTCATTTCTCAGAATTTTCATCCTGTACCTTCCTGACTGTACCATCACTTACTGGTCATGCTGTTGCTCCTTCTCTTCTCTTTAAATGCAGCCACAGATTTTAATATCATGCCTGAAACCATCCCACCTCAGCTCCAACCAAATTCTTTTCTCCGCATTTTTGGCTGCGTGCTGAGAGCCATGCAAATAGAATCCAGATGTTCAGGCCAATTCAAACGCAAAAGGCTTTGTCTTTCTAAAATGGAAATTGCTTTTTGGCAAAGTCTGAGAAATATGAAGCTGGTGACAGTACTGGCAAAAACAATGCAAATCTGCAAAACCTATCTCCGCTCTCCTGCTCCCAGGAGCTCGACGTAGTTGGACGCAGAGGTTGTGTTGAGATTATTTTATTTTATTTTTTTTAGGAGAAAAGGTTATGCTCCATGGAAAACCTTTATCTCCAAACTAGCCAGGGCCAAACCTTTTCCACTCAGCATGCAAGAGTACTGCTTGGAGCAGGCATCCTCACAAAGCCCTCGTTAAGACCTGTTTAACAGACTCACGCAGGGCTTCTCTCATTTCTCTTTCAGCATGGTGCCTATTCACTGTAACACTCTGCAATGGCATGAGCAATCCCTACATCATACCCACTATTGTACCACCAAACACGTTGGTTTGTTCTAGTATAGTAAATCCTCTTGACACACATCTTCTGCACCAGAACACCTCCTCTACTCAGCAGCTGGGATAGCAGCAGGTCACAGGATGCAAGTGCACAGGGAACAGAGGGGACCACTTCTGTGTTACGCTGTCAAAACATAGATGAAAACCTAAAACCTCCACTGAGACACCTTTTTCTCTATCTCCAGAAGAGAAGGGTTTTGGCAGGGAAGGGAGACAGTGAACTGCCTCTCACTGAACTAAAACCTCTGCCTGAACAGACTGGGTCCTGAACTGGGGCTGTTGTGGCTGCGTGGCTTTAAGTTGTATTTCTACCAGCAGGCTTGTTTTCTTTATAACTAAATTTAATCTGAAACACATGTTCTTTCTCCTACTTCACTGGGTGCCTGGATCACAGGGGTTAGTTAAATACAACCCTCTTCCTTTAATTTCTGGGACTCTGTATAAACATTGCTTCAGACCAGCCTCAGCGGCGTCTGTTCTCAGGGCCATGACTTCTGCAGTAGCCCTGGTTTACCCACAGTGAAACCCTGGGTTACACACTGCCCTTTGGACCAGACAGATCTGTCTAGAAGGGCCACATATGCCAATACTGGAGTGATTAAAAGTGGATTCCACAGAAGGAACAGCTCTGGGGAGTCTGCTACTTTTCTCCCACCTCCACTAAAAAGGTTGAATAAGCCAAGCTCTGCCTTTCACTTCTTCTCTAGATCTGGCCCAGCATTAGGTATTTACTCCCAGCCCCTTTCCTTTTAAGAAAGCTCTACTTTTACTTTATCAAATTGCAGATAAGAAGCAAAGGATGCGTATAGGCTGTGTACAGCCCTCCAGGTCCATGCAGACACAAGAACCTTGACAAACTACTGCCTGAGGCAGGTAACTTGTAGAGCAGAGCAGTAACGAACCAGCTTCATCTTCTGTCCCATTCAACAATGTGGATTTGCTGACTTTTATAAATGAAGTATTGAAGTTTTGAAAGTCTAAAACTCAGAAGGTATGATTTACTGATTTTGTGGACCTTGGCACTCAGTAACTGCCAGCATCAGTGTGGTTTGGGCCACACACATCTGCTTTAGTGCTCAGGCACACCCAGGCACATGTGCTTGCCCTATTTTAAAGTCATTGGGGCCAGGCTGGCTGAGTATCAAACTAGAGAAGAAAACCCAGCTTAGGATGAGGTGTGTGTTCCACAATTGGAAAGGACAAGCAGCAGCATGTGTCATTAAGTTCCCGTCACAACCAGGTACAGAGAACAGTTAGTGGTAGAGATGCATTTGCTCAAACTACTTCTGTCTTGTTCCTACTCTGTAGATTCAGGCATGCGGATTCCAGTGGTTCTCCTTCTTCTGGGTCTCTTAACTGTCCCAAGCAGATCCCAGAACTCTGAGCAGGTGAGTAGAGGACAACACGCAGAGAGTGAGGCAGAGATACTTGGAGCAGATCATTTAATTTTAGAGAACCTTATGCAAGGATTAAGCACCACCCTCTTAGGTTACTGGGATTTTATTTAGCAACATAAGGAGATTTAACTCCTACTTCACCTAGATAAAACCACACCAGTTACATCAGGGGATGACCGTGAGGCAGAAATAGTGGGTTCCAATCCAAGTGGTGCCTTTGGCTTTACTGGGACACTTTAAAGTAAAGTAACTGTTGCTACACTCTCCATCAGTAAGATTAAGCCAGTATTTCTGTAGATCATAGGAGGGTACCTGTAGCTTGCTTGCCTTTGAAATGTTTATCACAACTGTACCTGCCCTGCAAGCTGCCAGCCTAAACAAAGCACTCCCTGTACCTGCTAGAACGCTAATGAAGCCAACGAGGAAGAGGAAGATCCATTCTACAAGACCCCTGTGAACAAGCTGGCAGCTGCAGTCTCCAACTTCGGCTACGACCTGTACCGCCAGCAATCCAGCCGAACAGCCACAGCCAACGTGCTCCTCTCACCATTCAGCCTGGCTACTGCACTTTCTGGTCTCTCACTTGGTAAGTCCTTGTCCTTTTTCCTCATGTGCTGTTTGGGGGAACAGGCCTTCCCTCACGCTGTTCTCCTTGTTGTTGGCAGGGGCTGGAGAACGATCAGAAGATGTGATTTCTCGCGCTCTCTTCTACGATCTCCTTAACAAAGCTGAGGTCCACGACACTTACAAGGACCTACTGAGCAGCATGACTGGGCCAGAGAAGAGCATGAAAAGTGCCTCCCGTATCATCTTAGAGAAAAGTAAAAGTCCTTCCTCCCCTCTATCAAATTTTACCTAAGTAACTAGCAGCAGGTAGGACACACTGAATAGCACCACACTAACAGCCTTGGCTCTGAAATACTGTTGAGCTAGGATGCAGACAGTGCATGGAATGCTGTTGCTGCTCCAGAAAAAGCCTGGAAAGTTTGTGTGCACATAAATGAAAGACCAGACTTAGGCACACAAAGACACTGGTGACAGAGCAGCTAATACCCAGAAGACCTACTAGAAACTTGCTGAGAATTTTGCCTTCACTCTAGGTTTTCTGGCAGGTGTTGCTAACTTCCAGGAACCAGAAATCACATTTTCTATTTGTTATAGCATTCAGCCATATTCCTTTGTTTAATTCCTTGCAGAACTATTTGAAATATCTGCTTTCGGCACACAGTAAACATCTGAGAAAGCTAAGAGCTATCTTTTGGAACCTGCTGGTTCCAAGAATCCAACTGGTTGAGTAAGCTGTACTCGTAAAGCAAGCTGGAGAAAGAAGAAAGACTGATGGAGGAATAGCTGTGCCTAAGCCTTCTGTTCTTATCTTTCTTTTCAGAAGAGAGTTATCCCATACTCCAGCATGGGTGGCTATAGGATTTGGATCAGTTTCCTCCGTGTGCCTTCAGTCATTCTTCTTCAAAGCAGGTTTCTGTATACACACAGCCACAGATGTTTTATGAGAGAACTGCTGCTGGGCTTTGGATTGCAATCTGCTGCCTTGAGATTGTTTTGATAAGGGAGCTGGCTGCAATATCAATGTTTTTGTTCCCCAGGGCTGAGGGCGAAGCCTGGTTTTCACAGCCAACTAGAGAAGTCCTACAGGATGCGTCTGAGGGCACTAAGTGGCAATACCCAGTTAGACCTCCAAGAAATCAACAGCTGGGTACGGCAGCAGACAAAGGGAAGGATTATGCGCTTTATGAGTGACATGCCCACAGATGTCAGCATTCTCCTTGCTGGGGCTGCTTACTTTAAGGGT
Source organism: Aegotheles bennettii (assembly GCA_013398125.1). NCBI lineage: Eukaryota > Metazoa > Chordata > Aves > Caprimulgiformes > Aegothelidae > Aegotheles > Aegotheles bennettii. The sequence continues at coordinate 112,278 of VZRW01010113.1, read as the reverse complement.
AAGAATGTTGTGTGCTTGGTTACAGAGAGGGTCTATTAAGGATGTGTTAGAAGAGGTGTGAGGGAATGCTCCCATTTCCAATAGAGCAAACAGAATGCCATGGAGACAGAGCATAAGAAGAAAGTGTTTGGTAAGTTTAGTAAAGAAGAAAAAAATGCACACTACCTGAACAGAAACAGTCCTTGGGGGGAGAAATTGTTACTCTTGGGGAGGAATTATTACTCTTGGGAAGCTGAATCGTGACCTTTTTGCAGTAAGAGACCAGAGAAGAAAGTTTAAGCTCACAAAACTCCACAGCAAGAGACAGAATATTACCATTTAGGGAAGGCAAAGCTTAAAGAGTGTGCTGAGCCTTTTTACCACTGTAGGGGGAGTGGAGGGACACACTAGAGAGCTCTTCTAGAACATGCTGTAAGCCACTGGTCCTGGAGAATTATTGCTTGGAGACAAGAAGCAAAATAAAGGGTGGGGAGAGAAGCACTTCATATGCATTGACACAACTGTTACCCTTTAAAATAGTTTTGTAATTACATAAGTACATATCAACTTCCCAACAGCTACTCCACCCATACACTGGCTTGATTTTTTATTTCCCATGTATCCAATTCTCAGAAGAAAAGGAGGGGCCAAAAAGTGGCAGTAAATCAGTAGCTCCAATCAGTCTATTTCCATCTCCATCATCACTCAGTTACGCCTCAACTCTTAAAGCACAAATACTGTATATATAAAGCACAAGATTACTCAGCCACAGACACAAGCCCACTTTCATATGCAATTATTCCAGAAAATCCTCCTTTTTGTCATTTAAAAAAATAGGCACATGGAAAACCAAGTTTGACACCAAGAAGACTGCCCTGAAGGACTTCCATCTGGATGAGGACCGAACTGTGAAGGTGTCCATGATGTCAGACCCCAAAGCCATACTGCGATACGGTTTTGACTCAGAACTCAACTGCAAGGTCAGAGAGCAAATACTGCTGAGGAAGAGGCTCAGCTCTACTTACCTGTTAACCCATTCCAGAAGACAGCCCTGCTTCTCCCTTGCTAGTTTTGCAATCCCTGTTTTGAAAGGCAGTATGCTGATTCTTAGAATATCCTACTTCTCCATTGGCCATGTGACAAGCAGTCCAGAATTTAAGTAAGGCAGAGGTCCTGCTAGCCTGTATTGCTTGACCTAAAGTTGGGCAAGAAGGGCAGGGCACACTCCTCAAAACTTTTCCATCTCTACCTCTTTCAACAAGTCTTTCACTGTAGCATGAGCTCAAAGGTGTTCCAGCTGAGAATCCCCCAAAGCAATACTGCAGTTCACTACAGGATTCAACAGGTGAGAGCAGAAAGAGAGCATGGGTTGATGAAAGCCTGGGTGCCAGAGGGGTTGGGAACCTTCATGTCTGATAAAAGCAAACAGGGAAGAAGACCAAATGTTAACTGCAAAGCCTGTCAAGATTCAGCCTTTTGCCTCGTACGGGACAGGTAAAACTTTTTTTTGTTGATGTGACCCTTTTTTATTTATAACTGGCCTTCCAGATCGCCCAGCTGCCACTGACAGAGGGGATCAGCGCTATGTTCTTCCTGCCTACAAAGGTGATCCAGAATATGAGTCTGATTGAGGAAAGCCTGACTTCTGAGTTTGTCCATGACGTAGACAAGGAGCTGAAGACAGTTCATGCTGTGCTAACCTTGCCCAAATTGAAGCTGAACTATGAAGAGGCACTCGGCAACACACTAAAGGAGACAAGTATGTACTTCACACCTCTGCAAACTGCCAGGGCTCAAAGCAGTGGGCAAGTTGCTTCCTGCTCTCAGCAGAATATGAGGCTGGTGGGTTATTAGTTAGGTCCTGCTGTCAGTCTGTAGAGATTTCACTAGCAACTAAACCACCTTGGTCTAGGACCCCTCAGCTTTTTGTCACATCTTTCCACCAAGCTCACACAACGCTTCTGAGATTGAGGAGAAGCTTGGTACAAACAGATGTAAGCTGCTTCTCCCTGACTCCCCCAGTAAACTCCACCAGAGCAGCTACGTGCTCTCCTGGATCACAGCATTAGCAGTACTGCTCCCCCACCTGCAATCTGTGCTTTCAGCTAATGGGATTTTCTTTCTTTCCTCCAGGGCTCCAATCACTTTTCACATCACCTGATTTCACCAAGATTTCTGCCAAACCACTTAAGCTCTCTCATGTGCAACACAAGGCAATTCTGGAGCTTAGTGAGGACGGGGAAAGATCCACACCAAATCCTGCAGTCAATGCTGCTCGTCTGACCTTCCCCATTGAGTATCACGTGGACAGACCTTTCCTTCTTGTACTGCGAGATGATACCACTGGAACCCTCCTCTTCATTGGCAAGGTCCTGGATCCCAGGAGTGGTTAGATCCTTTCACAATAATCTGCAATGGTAGGGGCCAAATGGAAAGGGTGGTATTGGGAGGGATACTGGCTCCCTGCTCTGCTGCACAAAGACACAACTTGCAAATCTTATGCCTTCATGCTGCAATAAAAGAGCTTTTGCTATTAATCTCAGCAAGCCCCAGTATTCTCCCTAGAAAGATTGTCTGCCTACATCACATGCCTTCACACCCCCATTTCCCCCAGATGAGCCACAATGCCGTTCTGTGTGTTATATGCAACCATCATCTGGTGTATACTGCTTTGTTCCCCATCCTGGCTCCCAACCTGATGCCAGTTGTTTATACTGAATTCCTCCTCACTGACAGGTCTGTGCTGGTAGCCCTCCAAGTTCTGCAGTGCCCCCTCTTACAGCTTGTAAATTTGCCTTTCCCAGCCTGCTGCCTCACCCCTTCCAACCATTTACGTTTTTCATGCTGGCAAGAAGAAAAGTGCTTCACAGCATTAGAAATAAAAGGCAATGTGGTCTGGATGACTGCATGTTCACAGCCATCAGGGTACCACACGTGGGAGATTCACATCTCTAGAAGCACGCGCACACATAAGCACCTCGAACACTTGCTTCAAACCCACATGCAGACGTTATACAACAGTATCTCTTCCCACCATACCACACACAGACCCCTCATGTTAGAATTGGTCATTTTATTTGCAGCAGTCTCACTAAAGAGTGTTTCAGATTTCATTCAAGTTGTTACACATGATTTTCCAGCTTGTACTACATGATTACCTTGCCACATGAAACTTAGCTTTGATGAAAGATCACATTGCAGCTTCCTTTGACAGGGAAATTAAGTCCTCTGAAGGATGCTTCTGGGAAGCTCTGACAGACAGGTCTTCATCTTTTGTAGTTCCTGGATCTGAGCACTCTGAGGACCACAATGCACTGACAAAATCTCCTCTGCTCTTTGAATCGTGCTCAGAGCTTCAGAAACTGCAAATCTGAAATAGGAGAAGAATAAGAACAGAGTATACAAAATACTTAATCCAGCTCCTTGACTTACACAACCTTTAATCCCTGCCCAACAACCACCTAAACCTGTTCATGGGTACAGATCCTACCCTCCACCACCTCTCAGCACCAGGCAAATCATTTGCACTTAAGCTGCAAAAGGAGGATGGGGGAAAAAAAGGTGAGGAGATGGACAAAAACTTAAAACATTACCTCTGAGCATAGGGACCCACTGCTTCCTCACTGCAGCTCCCACTAAAATTAATTCCGCTAAAGGGAGGTGTTGTGAGAAGATTTTTCAGAAGCAGTCAGGGGAGTTGCTTGCCAGAAGAGGGCAAAAATAGAGCAAGAAGATTTTATTTCCTCCTTTGAAATGATGTCAGCAACATTATGCAACTGAGGTATAAACACCAAGGGGGACTGGTTGTCAAAATAAAACAATAGGACAGGGAATAAATGGAGCCAGGGGAAGAACCGAATAGACAGGCACAAAGCAGAGAAAAGGGTCCAAAGAAAGTCATGAGGTATAAGTGAATCCCAATGGGATTAATGAACTTCCACTTGAGTAATGGCCAATTTTTGTACCTGTGCCAGACTGCTCAGGGTCCTGCAAGGCACCATGCAAGGTGCCAAGGACCTGATACTGTGTCAGACACACAGGAGTGGTGCAGGGAAAGGAGAGAGAATGAAAACAAATTTACCCATTGAAGAGAATTTGTGCCAGCTTGAAAAGTTCATGACCTATTTCTACACTTGATGGCCCATGATGCCTTTCCACAACCTCAATACTCCTTTCCAGGTGTCTGGCTGCTTCCTGCCACTTCCCTGATGGAAAAAAGAAACACAAACAAAAAAATGAGTCATGAATAAATACTTTCTAGAGCTACTGCCACCCAAAAAATCTGACAGCATTACGCAAAATGTGATGAACTATGTCCACAGCATTCCTGGGAGGCTGCTGACCTCAGAACCAGGACAGGGAATCTAGAAGAACATGAGATCACATAGTTCACTGGCTGCTGGGAACGCAGTTTTGGCTAAAAGAGTCTTTCTCAGAGCCCCGCTGTCAAAACTGGAGAAATGCAGTAGGAGAACAGTGAAAGGGCTAGTCAGAGAAAGGCTGGTCATGTTCAATTCAAAGCTCAAAACACTGAAGATAATGAGAAGACAATGCCATACCAAGAGTGGCATAGACCCGTGCCAGATGATCCTCCATCTCTCCCATCAGCAAGTGCTCTGGAGACAAGAAGTTTCCAGCATCCATCTGACACTTCAGGAGCAGTTTGATAGCCTGATCTATAACAAAACAGGGTATGAAATTCATCCTACTGGCCAGCCTCCAGCTTTCCACAATCCATGAAATAAAATCAATCTAATCTCATCTTTGCATCTTACTCAGCTAGATTTGGATTTGGTTAGGATTCAACTTTGACTTCATCTGCAACCCTGCTTGTTCTAATGCAGTGTTGGCCCAACTCGCTCCAGGAAAGCAAGACCTGGAAATGCATAACCCCACTGTTAGACCCCCGAGTTCTTTTAGTTACTAGGGAACAACGCGTGACTTAGATTAACACCCGGATCAGGGGTATAAAAAACCTAAAGCTCCAGTCCCTAGGGACACCAGGCTGTATGCCAGGCGACCCCAACTGCATAAGCAACAGTGCCATCTCATGGTGGACATCTCTGTCTCCTGACAGGTACGCATTAGCTGCTGACCTTAGAGTAGAAAGCTGAGCCTTACCCGCCTTCCCGTCTCTGAGCAGCTCTAATGCTGTCTTGACTTGCTGCTGAAGGTCCTGCAAGCGGTGTGACAGGCTCTCTCTGCTGACTGAGATTGCACAAGCTTCATTTGAACAACAAAGCACGTCTTCTCCCTGTGGAAATCATCTCTGTGATCCTTCTTGCTCACGTTCAACTCAAAGCTTACTTTCCATCTCCATTATCTCTGTATTGTGTTAGAGAGATGCTAAATTGTTTCTCAGCTGCATTCATTAAACAAAGTGACTTGCTTGTGTATTGCTATCAGCTCCTTTGATTTCATGAGGAACTTCCAGGAACAGCTATGACTATGTGAGCTACAGATTAGGCCAAAGCAGGGTCATGTGGTACACGGCTAAGGTTCATACAGAACACATCCAGTGTTGACTTCTCCCCATCTCACCCTCACTGCACGCTGTTTCCATTTACATTCTGTGAGCTGCAGAGAGTGTGACTTTATAAACAGCCCCTGGCTGTACAGCTTCTGTTCTACACTCCAGGCCTCCATTTACTTTCCTAAATATGCCCCCTCAAGCTCAGTCCATGGCCACGATATCCTAAAGTTCCTTCATCAAGTTCAAATGGATTTTAACTTGCTGTTAAAGGCATCATTTTCCCTGTAACGCTGGAAGACCAACATACAAGAACATGACAAGAACACTACTAAGAACCTTGAGATACTGTCTTGACTCTACAGGGCCTTCTGAGCAGAGATCGTGGACTGGGGTCTCTAACTCTTGACTTTCCCAGGCACCCACCATGGACTGAGGTCTCTAACTCTTGACTTTCCCAGGCACCCAAACGTTACACATCCCAGTAAGTTATACAATTGTAACTATGGAAGAACTACCTGTACTGGAGCTTGGCAGCTAGGGCAGCAGAATGAGTTTCTCACGGACACCACACTCTTGACACCAGACTCCAACTCCTCGAGGCATGCCTGACAGTGACACTCAAAGAAATACTGACTGAGGAGCTGCTGTCTCTCAGCAACCTTCATCCTGCACCGGTGAGGCCCTGCAAAGGGATGGCCAGGATAGAAATCTGTATCAACAGGCACAGTTCTTAACATCAGACTAAATCTGTTGTTGCTATAATTGAGACTAGACACACCACCTCTTGGAGAGGACATAACTGGAGACTGGAAAGGTAACGGTGAGCTTAGGAGATAAAATCTTGTGTTGATATCCTTTATCAAGGCTTATACATAAACAAAGACTCTAGCAGCATTATACTGGGAATTATGATATTAATAGCAATCAGTCAGCATGCCAAGTAGAGGTGAAAGGATGTCTGTGCCTTGAGACAAATGGAGAGTTAATACTCACCATAGCAATGGAAAATCTCCTGCCCGCTTGGGATTGGCTGTGATGCCCTAACAGTGGCAGCTGTCCCACTAAAGGACACGCTGGTATTGGGACAGCAGGAATGGTTCAGGAGGCTGAGGACAGGAAAGAAGGCTGTCGCCAGGCGCACGGGCTTCTTATTTACAACAGCACCATCTCTGGACTCTGAAGACAGAGGAAAAACAAGTAGGTTGAGAATTAATGCTCAGGAACCCAAGCAACTTATGCAACGAGCACAGTGACCACTTGCAGACAGCAGCAGAAAGGTTTCTGGTATATTGCATAAATAAATAATAGCTACATACCCTCTACATGTGCACCAAAGAACAGGCTGGAGTGGGACAGGCCGTTACATTTTAAGTAAGTCATTCCCATCTGCAACAGGAGCTTTTTACAACTGATAATTCAATCTCCTCACACAAGCTAGATGAGTAAGGACAACAGAGAAGGGCTTAGAAGTTTTTATCTTACCTGACTCCTGCATTATTGTGATGGCTTGTGCATTACATTGCAGCTGCAACACGTGCCTCAGCATCGCTTCTGCCACCGTCTCCAGCTCTGGAGACAACTCACCAGACATTTCTTCACATGCTTTTGGTTTGGACCTCTTCTCAGATGATTCCTGGTTCAAAACAGTAGCCTCTAGGTCGGCTTCTTGTATTTGTTTGCATATGGCCACTACACTCAGCGTGCAAAGGAACTTATGTTCAGGGCTGTGCTTCTCAGCATGCGGCAAAAGGTTGAACACAGCTCGGTAAGAACTCTGGTACTGACCATCATCGTTACAACCAGGGATACCTCTGGTACCTGGTGCCTCACTGAGATGTTTGCAGCTCGCCTCAGGGTTACAACGGTCCTTTTCACCATCATGGGACCATTCCACCATCCTCCTAACCTCTGCAAATCCTGCCAGCAGAACAGTCCTCAAGGCAACGTGGCAGAAGACCCCCAACGTGAGAAGCAGTGCTCCCAGGGGGCACTCTGTCCTGTGGTACTGCTCCCACGCCACGTCTGCACACTTCTGGCTGCAGTACTTTGCATAACTGCACCCACGGCAAGGCACTGAGGCCAAGAGCTGCCTCAGACAACGGTGGCAATAAAGATCCACGTTAGTGACCCGAGTATCCCACACTGTTTCACTGCTGTCCTGCAGAAGAAAGCTCTCCCCTGGGCAAAGCACACTTGCAAAGGCTTCCTCTTCCAACAGGCTCTGTCCTGGCAGGATGTCCTGGGAGGCCACCAAGTGACGTCCTCTCTCTACGTCAAAATTCAAGCTCAAAGATGAAGATGCACCTGAGATGCTGTCATTGTCTTCCCAGATCTCTGACTTCCCTTGAACGTCACCACATGCTTCTCGTGCAGGTTCTGGACAATTCTCTTTCTCGCGTATTTTAATCTTCAGTTGACTTAACTTTTTTAGCAGTGTCTGGTGTGTAGGAGCAGTCGTGATCCCACCCATAGCAATTTTATTCTCCACCACACTGAGGGCATCTGCTGCCTCCTGTAACCTCCCCAAGCACAGCAGACACTCAGCTTTCCGCAGCAAGACCTTGGGCAGCAGCCTCTCTGGATAGCCATGACTTTCTGCCCTGGCAATATCTTCCAAACAAACCTAGAAGCAAAGAGAAGGCTTTTAAAATGTACTTGAAAACCAGCTGAGACTCGTGCTTCTTTATTCCATGTAGAATATTTTAGTAAGACTCTGATAACCAGCAAATTCCACGTGGAATTGGCCAGATAAAGCCTCCAGGCGTAGAGCAAGAAGGAGGAAAGCAAGAAACCTTCAGAAAGCCTCAGTAATGACTGAAGTTTTAAGGATGGCTTTGGAAGAACATCTGATCTACAGTCCCTTGTTCTAACAACCATAACCCAGCATCGTGGGGTGTGCAGAAGAGCCCGTCTGGTGCGGACATCATGGGGTAACACCTCGGGCTCTTCCTCACCCCACCTCCCCTCCTGCTACCCGGGGGGTGGGGGGTGTTCAGGCCACCCCTGGGGGTACAGCCGGGGCTGCCGTGGGTCCCGCGGTCCCCCCGCCGCTTACCTCCCAGTGCCCGAGGTGGAAGAGGGCGGCGGAGCGGTTGGCGAAGCAGACGGAGACCTCGGGGCTGCCGGGGAGCTCGTGGGACGCCGCCTGTGGAGAGCGGAGAGCTGCGGCCTCGGGGGGACCCTGCCCGGGACCCCCAGGCCCGGGATCCCCCCCCCGGGGCCCGCCCCTCACGCTGAGCCCGCCGGGCCCCTCACGGGAGACCCCGAGCCCCGCGGGTCCCGCCCCGGGGCCGCCCCGGTCGCTCCTACCTGCGAGTAGAGCCTCGCGGCGGCCCCGTACCGGCGGCGGCCGAA
>VZRW01010113.1:30107-102904 GCA_013398125.1 Aegotheles bennettii | reverse complement strand
GGGGAAAGGCTGGGCCAGGCTCGGGCCCGGCGAGAAGCGGACGCCAGGTCGGGCCTGGGCCCGGCGAGAAGCGGGAGCAAGGTCCGGCCCGGCCCTGAGGGGAGAGACCAGGCCCGGAGCTGGGCCCGGTCCCGTGGGGCAGGGCAGGGCCCGGCCCGGCGGTGACGGCCGTTCCCGTGTCTCTGGCCGTAATTCCACCTTAGCTGCCGGTCTGGGGGCGCTCCTGAGGGAGGTGGTGGTGGTGGCACCTCTCTGAGGGTGGTGGCACCTCTCTGAGGGTCTCTTTCTCTTCTCTAGGCCATAATGCAGGGGGAGAACGTGTCCAAGCCCGTGCTGCAGGTCATTGTGAGTACCCCCCGCTACCAGGCACTGATGGCTGCGTGTCTGAGTGCAGCCGAGCAAGGCTGATGTACCCTTAGTTTTGTTTTACATGATTTGGGCTGCCCTGTCCCTATCCGTGCTAGAAAAACCCTTAAAGCTGAATAAATGGGTCACGTTTTGAAGAATTTCTGAACAAGTGAGGAGTAAAAATCTGCTGTTTCCCCACAGAACACCCGGGCTATTGCTACTGGAAATGGGCCACCTCGCTACAGGGTGCTGATGAGTGATGGGGTTAACACACTCTCCTGTGAGTACAACAGCTGCAGGGAGGTTTTTGTAAGCGTGGAGACACTGATGGTGCTAAAGTCTCCAGCCTGGTGTCTAGGTGTGCAGTCAGGAAACACTGAAGTAGAATGTGGCTTATGCAAGGGCCACAGGCTGAAATAAGCAACTGTGTTTTAATGTTTGGCCAAAATCCTTCTCTTTTGGAGCTTCCTTTGTGAGCTTTAACCAATTAACTTGTGACAGGGTATAATGAAAATACAAAAACCTATATGTGTTTTTGTAACTGATTTTAAAGTAATTTAACTTAATCTTTCTCTGATTTCTTTGATACATGGTTATTCTAGCTGTCACTGCACTCTGAGGTTTAGGGAATAAATACATTACAGTTTATGCTCTGTTTTGGCAGCTCGTTAGCTATTACACTGTTTTCTATGTGTTAACTACCCAAGCAAGTTGTAGACCTACCACAACACCAGTAGACTGGCTGGAAAAGTTGTGGCCAGCTATTCCAGCCCTGTTTAACCCTGGCACGTGTTAATTGTTTCACTGTTTCTCTCCTGTTTCTGCAGCATTCATGTTGGCAACACAACTCAATTCTCTGGTGGAAGAGGAACGTTTAGCAGCCCAATGTATTTGCCAGGTTAACAGGTTCATTGTCAACAGCCTGAAAGATGGAAGGTATATATGTTTCTTAAAGTACAGTTCTACCAAAGGGCAGCTGCACTTGTGGGTGCTCTGTCCTTTGTGTCTAAGCAGAGGCCAAGTGCTTTTGTTTGGGATTGTCTGAAAATACTCAGTCTTTAGGGTTCAGGAGGGAAAGTACATGACATTAGTAATAGCAGAAATAAAAAAATTACAGAATGTGACTGCAGTGGGTTCAGGTTTGTCTGGTGCAGTGATTTAGTAATTTCAAGTTTCCAGTTGGAGTACTCAAAATTGTACAAAGCTTCATTTAAATTCACTTAAAATTATCTGCTGTGGAAAAGAAACAGTGAAGATTTCTTGTTACTTAGATGTTTGTTTATCTTTTATGAAAATCTGCGGGAAGGGAAGTAAGATACTGCAAAACAAGAAGGGATCTGAGCGAAGTGATTATGGAAAAACTATGGGTCAAGGAAATGAACTGAAGTACTGTGTCTTTTTATTCAGCGTTTTTGCAGAGAGAATAAACTTTTGAGGCAGGGGATGTATTCTCTTGTAAAATCTGGCACACTTTTAAAACACTGTGTTGTTTCAAGCCATTTCTGTGAGCCCATTCAGCCTGGCATCTGCTGTCCTTGATGAAATGTGATGCTGTTTCAAGCCTACTTGCACCTCATGAGAGGGTTAAGTTGACAGTGGAGAGCTTTTATCTTCCAGATCCCTTGCCCAAAGAATCAGCCCCTAATGGCTGGTTCTGTTATCAGCTGTGCAAAGAATATTCAGAGTCTGATAGACTTGCAGAGGGAGTGAAAGTCTTTATTGCTGTCTGTTCTGTGTTTGCAGGAGAGTAGTTATACTGATGGATTTAAATGTTCTGAAAACTGCTGATAAGGTTGGTGGGAATATTGGCAATCCAGTGCCATACAATGAAGGTGAGTGTCCTCCTCTGTAAACAAATCCCTCTCTGAACAGACTGTCTGCTATGATAGCCTCTCAGCTGCCTGTTTCTTTCACTTAGAGATGCAGTCAGACATATTCAGCTTTCTTATGCGATGTCCAGATCTTGAAAATCTTTTCTCTTTGTGTAATACAAAACAGCTTTTGCTCGTGTTTTAATAAACTCTACTCCATGGCGGAAGCTTCAGTCTCTACATGATATGAGGAAGTACCTTATGATAACATTGACAGGTTTTTATTATGCATTAGTGGTCTCTACCTAGAGTTCCGGTAAGTGTGCGGAAGCTATTCTATGTCTCTTCATAATGACTAACCAAATTGATTAGTATTTCTTCTGTCTGGAAAGAAAATAGGAGGAGGAAGATGTAATAATGATCTGTGAAATTATAAGATGGCACGGAGGGGATGAATAAAGAATGATGAACGCCTTTTTTTCTTTTCTACGTTCATTTGGTGCTTTTTAGTTCTCCTGTTGTCACGTCGTGGTTTTAAAACAAAGGCTGCACTGCACCCCCAAACAGCGCGACGTCAGATTATGGAACTTGTTGAGGTAGCTGCCAAAAACTGGCACAGGTTCAAAAAGCAATTAGATGTGAAAGAAAAAAAAAATCCATTAAAGGCTGTTAAACATAACAATACATCCTCTGCATGAATGCCAGGTTCAGGAAGCACTAAAACTTAGATTGCTCCAAGTACACAGATGAGAGACTGGTATGAAAACACGGCCAGCAGACAGACCTCCCTAAGCACCCATTCCTACCCTGCCCTCTGAAAAACAACGATGTGCTGGGTGGACCTTTGTCTGACCCACTGTGAATCTTTTGTTTTTATTATGTTGCATAAGTAACAGCGTTCTCCATTTCCACAGGCTGAGCTTACAGTTAGCAGGCAAACATTTTTTTTAAATTAATATATTTTTCCCCTCCCCGTGATGCGTTAAAGTATCTCCAGTTCTGTTCTTCCAGCTCTGATCTTTAAAAAAGAAAGAGGATAATCAGCACGTACTATATGCAGATTATATACAGTATTTTTATACTACAGGACCATGCATTAATGACAACAATTTTCTGTGGGATGTTTTGGACAACTGGTGGTAGGTACACTGCCACTTTGGTTGGAAATCTACTTTACTAATGGAAGTAGAAATTAGACTTTGTTGCAAAGACATCTTTCTTCATTAAATTTTCTTTTTCCTAGGGAATTAGAGGGGCGTTTGTTAAATGAGCCTAAAGAATCCTTTGTTCCTTTGATAGTTACTGAGCTAATTGCTGTTTAAAAAATGTGTTGACATCTCGGATTTTATGATTTAATCCCACAGTTGCTGTAGAGACCAGGATTTTCAGAGTAGCTATTGAGCAGGCTGTTCTGTGTCTCTCTCCCGTTTCCCTTGCTCGTGTGATACGAGAGCTTGTGAACTATAGTGTTTTTCAGTTATTACATTGTTGCTTAGAAACGACTGGGAATGTGATATTTTGCAGAGCTGAAAATACCAACATTTATACTCTTAAAGGTGTAAAATTACCATGACTCTGATGAAAGTTGTTCTTAATTTTGGGTTTACAAAAGTACTCAGCAATGAAGTTCTCAAATCCAAATGCTTTTGGAGATGTTACAGGTCTGTGACCGTAGTAAGTGTGGTCTTGTACTAGATGGTTAAGAGATGACGAATTTGATGTGGTATGTGGTTCATTTTAACACTGACGTTATTCTGCAGACTTCCTACCCTTTTATTTGATACTAAATAAGGTTTCAGTTACAGAGGATGGTGATAGTTTAGATTAAGGGATGCTTAACCCAGCTGTTCTGCTCTGCAGAGCTGCCAGATTTGTCATGAAAGCCTTGATAAAATGGCAGAGGTGTATTTCAAGTTGCAGATTCTTTAAGTTTCTGTATATATCAAGAAATTGTATTTTTGATGAACACTTGGCACAATGAGAGTCTAAGAGCACTTTAGTTTTTATAGAAAAAAATATTATAGAAAAAATACATGGTTTTTATAGAAAAAAAGTTCAGGTATTTAAAAAAATACATTTAGTCCTACTTTTAGTCTTACTTGAAATACAGATCTCGAGTTGCTAGACCTAGGATGAAGGGATATTTCCTAGACTGTAATACCACAGTAGAACCCAGGGAGGGAGAAGCTGGCTTTTGGCCACTCTACACTTGAGCAGTAGGTGGTTAATCTGCCTAACAAGGGAGCTGGAGACACAATCTTCTTAATACATACAAAAACTTTTCAGGCAGCATTTCGTAATGGTATTGAAAATTAAGATTGAGCAGTTTAGTTCTTGTTGAAAACTAGATGATAATGTTATTACTGTCATTAATCTCATGCAAATTACTCTGAAGCTGGACTTTCTTCTTACTGTGACAATTACTTGCTATTTATGTTTAACTTCTGCCATTAATCTCCCAGTGTTGAAATGTTTGTATACTTAGACGTTCACTTGAACTCTTCATGCTTGCCCTTCCAACCCTTGGGATTTGGTGTGCATTCTTCAAAGTGCACTTTCTTCCCTTCTCTGCACCCCCCATCATGCTACTGCTCAGTTCTGGGACGCTTCTTCTGTTGCCACAGCACTGTAGCAGAACCTCTTGGTGACAAATTATTGGAAGCAGAAGATTGCTGTTACATGGCTATTAGATGAGTAGGCTGTGTGGCTAACTTTGGCCAAAGGTCTTGGGTTTGACTAGCCCAGTGTATATATAGCAGAAATATTATCAGGTATTTAAAGTGTTTTTTCAGCTCCTGATAATAAAAACTAACAGCAAAAACCAGGCAGAGGAGTCAGTTTTCTGAGCACCTTAAGTGATTTGTAGGCTACCAGCCACCAAAAATCATAGTTTAGGAGTCCCTAGGCTCTACAAGTGAGAAAATTGGAGAGATATTTCTGCTACTTCTGTATTTGAACACATACAGAGATGTGTTAATATATTCTTAATCTGTTGAGAAACACCAAGCTATGGGTAGGCAGCCATTAAAATGTGATTTTGTGGTTCATAACACACAAGTGTTCTAATGTATGTGGTGGGTTTTTGTTTGCTTTTTGGTGTTTTTTTTTGGTGTTTTTAATTAAAAAGTCCTAGGGGAAAAAACCATTTGGAACAAAAGTAACAAGGAAGTCTTTTGCTTTTCCATATGCATATTCCTGTTGTTCTTGGATCTTCCTTCCCTGATGGGATGTTTTTCTTCTTAATGTGTTTTGTTGGGTATTTTTCCTCCTTCTCCTCTGACACAAAATGATTTTGGGGTGTAGAGCAGTGACCCTGACTGGGTCCTGGGGAGTACCTGAGGCAGCTGAGCACGGGTGCAATCTGGCTTCTCCATCTAGCGGATTCTGCAGCAAATACACAGCTCTTTGACGTCACTCTGTTGCTAGGGAGACTCTGCTGTCACCGGTTCACCGATGTGACTCTACTGCGGCAACTTAGAGGAGCAGATTGGGGTTTGTACAAGGACCTTGTTTTAGATTAAAAATAACCAGAGGGTTACCTCTGTAGACTACACATCAGCCGACACTACAGCAGGGTCTCCCTCTGTTGCTGCTGCTGCTCCTTCACCTTCCTTCTGTGCCATCCTTTCTCCTTTCTTGCCCTTCTCTCCTGGGATTCTCTTGCTTTTGTTCCTCGTGGAGCAACTCCACTTTCTCTGACTGTCTTCCTCCCCACACCCCAAATTGGGGGGGTGCTTTGCCTGCTCATGCCTAGGACTTCCTGCAAACGCATGGCTTAAGAATTAGTTGCATCCAAAAAGATGAAAGTGTTGGGTATTTTCTCATCTGGAGGCAAAATATGACATTTATTCTGTAAATTCAAATTTTGGAGCAGTAGATGAGTCTTCTAATGTACTCTTTCTCTAGATATGTCACTCTGCTCTTTCTCTTGTAATTTATCATCAAAATAAGGCAAGTCAAATTCCTGGAATCTAAAAAAAACCCCTCACATTATGTACTTACTATGGCATCACTTTGCTCCCTGTGCAAGATACTGCTGTGTCCCAAGAGGGACCCTGGTGAATGCTGAAATGATGACTCCATCACCCCGACATTAAATATCTTCATACTTCAGAAATAAAATATAGCAGGTGTTTTCTTTGCCTTGTGTTAACTCAGGTTTGACTTTACCCAGCGGGTTTTTGGCACTTTCTGAGTTTTAAGAGGGAATTCTCCTACGGTTTTTATCTTGCCTGTTAGGTAGTAGCAGAAACGACCCGTCAAAGCAATAGAAGCCTATAAAAACGGAGAAGTTGTCAAGATTATTTCAGTGCTGTCCTTTTAAATAACTGTCAACCCTGAGTTCTTTCGAAGTAGAAAGCTTGAGGAGAGAGCCAACTGAAATTCGTCCATAGTAATGTTGTTCAACAGATAGCGTGCTACTGTTGTGTCTTATAACATCTGAATTTTTGTGTGTGTCCTCTGTTTTAAGTTATTTTTTTTCATGCAAGCCTTGTTTTCTAAAAAGGCTTAAGGGTAGTTTTAATTACTGTGCTCCCTACTGTACTATACAGTCTCTTTCCATTTGATTACTAGGGCAAGGGCAGCAACGTTCTTCAGCTCCAGCAGCAAACCCAGCACCCAGCAAACCACAGCAACAAAATGGCAATTTGTCAGCAGCAGGTAAGATTAATCCTGGGCAGGAATTATGGTTTCCATTTGTGCAGTGTGAAACGAGAGCTTAAATTGAAAAAAGATCCTTCCTATAATGGTGGTGCACAAGAAACAATACATTAACAATAACCTGTAGCATAAAAAGGTGAATTCTCTCATGAGACTACTGTACACTTGGATTTAATAATAAAAAAGGAAAAAAAACCCAAGCAAACAAAAAACAACTCATAACTGTCCTTCTTCCCAGGGAAAAAAATTAGGAAACAGCTCTGATGAAGCAGTGGAAACTAAACATTGCCTGATGCAATTTTGCTTTCTTGAAACTTGCTCTGTGGACACACAGGTGAGCTGCAGTTTGCAGCTGGCCAAGAGGTGTCTTTACCGATGAGGAAATATTGAGGCTGAAATGTTTAGGTGATACAGGACTAAAAGAATTCACTAGTACATCTAGAAATACTTCTCTTTTTAATCAAGACTGTATAAATAGATGCTGAAGAAGGCAGTCAATTTAAATGTCAGCCTGTAGACTTTTTTTTTTAGCAAAACGGTTGCTGAAGTCTTGGCTCTTGGTACTGCTTTAACCCGTCTGTATTCTTTACTCCAGTGTTTAAGAAGTATTTTGAAATAGTAAAATGTTGACACTTGCTTAGTGCAGCAGAAAGCAAGCTCTGCCTTTCTGTGCTTCAAGCTGGTCACGAGTTCTACATTTATAAGTGAACAGGATTCAGCATGGAATTAGCACTGCTTTACATCAGGAAATTATTTGATTGTGGGGTACTATTCCTTAGGTCCCCAAGTGGTGTAGATCTAAAGCTTCATGTGCTGTGTTCTAGAGAATCTGCTACTAATTGTTTCCTACTTAGACAGAGTTTAAGTGATTGACTCTGGACACATCTCCACTCCAGCGTAAGTGCTCTGAAGGTCTGAGAGTGCCTCTTCTGCAGCAGCTTGCAGCCTAGCAAATAACTGTGACCAAGAGAAGTGATTCAACAAACTTTCAGCTGCTCTGTGGTGCCCACATAGTGCAGTGAATGGAGCTTTAAGTGCCCACCCAGTGTTAAGGATAACTTCTCCTTCTCTGCAGCTCCCTGTAGTATGGTGGGAGAAGTTCTGCCTGACCTTGTGCTATGAGTTGGTTTTAACCTGGTGTTATGAGACACCTGGCTTTTGTCTGCAAGGCTGAAATTCTTTATGCTTTTTGAAAGGTCCTGCTGCTCCGAAGTACCGTGCTCCTTCAAACCAGTTTGGTAAAGCCAGTGCTTCCAGCTCCATGAAGACACCAGGGGGATCACAGGCCAAAGTAGTGCCGATCACCAGCTTGAACCCCTACCAATCAAAGTGAGTTATCCTGGTATGCCAGGGCTTACTGGGTGTCACAGGCATGAAGGAACAATAGCTCCTTTTTGCTTTCTCACGTCTGAATCTCTGTCAAATAATTCTTGGAGTTCTTTTGACTCTATTGGTTAACTTCAAACAAACTGACCCAACAATAACAACAAACCTACCCAGAGAAACAAAAAAACCTCCATAAGGAACAGCCGTATGGGTTTTAGTTTGGGTTTTGACTCTTGTTTGGGGTGGTTTGGTTGGTTTTTTGTGGGTTGTTTTTTTTTTTAATTTCATCAACAGTCTTACAATCAGATTTGCCTTTGCATTGTTTTGGTGAAGCTACCCTGCTGAGCTTGATGGGTTTTTAATAATTTAGTTGAAAATCAATTGACTTCTCTTTTTTTTCCCCCTAAAGCAACCTTCTTTTTGGTAACTTAATGACAAAAAAGCTCAGTAAGCTATTCACTTTGGCTACTGTTCTCTTGAAAAGCATGAGGATGTAATTATTTTGTGAATGACACTCTTAAGTTATGCAAACTGATTTGATTACCCAAGTTAAATGCAAATCCTATAATTGAGCTCTTGAGTTCTAGCATGGCTTTTCAGAGCAGGCAAACTGCTGTAGGAGAGATGTACCCTAAAAGAGGAAATTTGAGGCCTGATTCTGTGCAGAAGGATTTTTCACTGCTATTATCATACTAGATGCTTTATGGCTGGCTTTGTTGCTGCTTTCTCTACAACCTTCTGCCTTTCAATGGTACAGGCCATTAAAATAGAAAGCAGCAGAAAAGCAGATAAAGTTACTGAGGTGCAGTGGAAAGATTCTGCCTTTTAAATAGTGACATTCCGGTTTGAAATTCAAATCTCTTCTTAAAAAAATAAAAGACACAGAATGGTGATTTCTTGCACAATTTCAGGTGGACCATTTGTGCTCGTGTGACCCAAAAAGGCCAGATCCGCACGTGGAGCAACTCCCGTGGTGAAGGAAAGCTCTTCTCTATAGAGCTGGTTGATGAAAGTGTAAGTGTCGTATGTTGAGAAAAAGATAATGTATGCCAGATGCTGATGAACCCTTCATAAAGACGGAGTAGAGGAAATAGAGTGTATTACAGGAAATGGTTTTTTTTATTACGACTGAAGCTTGTATTCCTGAATTCATTAAGCTGAGCATCCATGACCCAGTTTTTATCCAGAACGAAGTCTTAAATGTATGGCATTACTGATTATTTTCATCAAAGTCTATAGTGTGTGACTAAATTTTTGCAGCTTCAAAATATAGCTGTTTATGGGAACTGACAGCCTAATACTTGGGTTTGTGGTGGTTTCCTGTAGATGGAGAATGAGGTCTGGTCCTTGTTTGGATACATGTTGCAAAACAAGGAGTGAGAGGAGGATTGCCTCCAAGTTATAAGCTTTCATTTTTATGACAAAATCAGAGTGCAAATTATTATAATACTAGGAAATCTCATCTGTGGTTTGTTTGGGGAGCGCTCTCTGGTTAATCTAACTAAACTTGCAGTTTGTCAAACCTCTTATGAAATTACAGCCTTCTGTCATGAAAACAAACAAGATTCTGCTGGATTAGTAAAAATGTGAGGTTAATAATGTAGCGTGTTGTCATCAACCATTAGTTTTCTGTGCATATAGTCTGTATTCAGTTTTTAAAAAAAATATATCTAGTGAGTTTATAATTGTTGTTAATTCTTGAAGACCTGATGTGGATGAGCAGGAGGTCTCACAATATACTGTGTGCTAACTTGTGGAGCTGCATCATCTGTTCCAATAATATTTTTTTGCAAGTAATGCCAGTTTTACCATACACATTTTTCAGAGGTGTATTTATGATATGTAGTTCTTAAGCATTTCCTTCTGAAGCTCTAGATATACTGATGAGTCTTGGATATAAGATTGATGGTCAGGTGTAGAGGATGTCGTTTTAGCTATCACTACAAATGTGAGGAGAATGTTGTTTGTTTCTCACATGCCTGGAGCTAGCCTGGCAGACCACGCTGTCTCTGTAGAACTGATGCCACTTAACATTGCAAAGATTTCTTCTTATTTTTTTCCGTGCTGATTTTCAGTTCTGACCAGCTCTCCTATTTTCCTGCAGGGTGAGATTAGAGCGACTGCATTCAATGAGCAAGCAGACAAGTTCTTTCCACTCATTGAATTGAACAAGGTATGGTAGCATTGTGCTTTCATAGACTGACATGAGCTAGAAAAGAGGAACTTGAGCATAGCGAGGATTTTTAAAAGTGAACACAATCTATTTTCTCTGTCTGACTTCTGATAATATCCTCTGTTTCATTGCTTTCTCCTGTAGGTATATTATTTTACCAAAGGCACTTTGAAGACTGCTAACAAGCAATATACAGCTGTTAAGAATGACTATGAGATTACATTCACTAATGAGACTTCAGTTGTGCCCTGTGATGATGCCCAGCATCTTCCATCTGTTCAGTTCGAGTTTGTATCCATCTCTGACTTGGAGAACACACCCAAAGACTCAATTGTTGGTCAGTCTAAGTAGAAAAATAGCAAGCTGTAAAGCCTTGAAGTTTTACTGGTGTGTCCTGAATACTGGGGGAGGTAGTGAGCATAAAATGCATCGAGCGTTGTGATCTCTTAAATGAAGTTATTCAGTGATGGTTGCCATTAAAAATACTTTGGGCAGTTTTCCTGTTAAGGTGTCTTTGCCCTGTTCTTCTAACAACATACAATGATTTTTCTTCAAACTAAAGGCAGCAAGTGACAGTTGTTTATTGTACCATGATCATTGTTTTCCACAGAAAAGGGCTGAAAGAAAAATGTCCTTGCTCAGCACGTGTGCATTTCATACCTTCCATGGTCTTGCTTTCTTTCACTATCTAATTATCTCTGTAGTGATTTTTGGCATAATTCACTGCATCCAAGTCCAAGCTGCATGACTGTTTTGGCTTGCTTTGTGAAGTATTGGAGGTTTGTTTTTCTGTAATTTGTTGGGCAGAGTACTCCGGAAAAATCAGAGGCTTGGGTGGGGGCGGGGGTTCTCAGGTTTCACAGGCACAAGATGCCTGTGATTCAGAGGCGTTCAGCTAGGAGTTTTAAAGGTAGATCTGTAATATTAAAAATGGTATGTTTTTAGGGAGTGTGAGGGGGATTGAGTTACCTCTTATTACCCAAGTTGTAGCTTACGGTTGCAGGGCTATAGTGAAGGCAGTAGCCAGCTGCTGCTTCATGTTACAGTTGCTTTGAAGCCCCTTGCCTGAGAGAACTTGTGCTTTGACAGCGAGAGTGTGTGTTAGAGGGTTAGGGCTAAAGTCCTTTGACAGAATGTGATGGGAAAAGATAGTGCAATGCCTTGATCTTGCTTGCGTTCATGAATATCTTAATGAATTCGTCAACAAAATTAAAGCACTGAGGAGTGTAGTGGAGCATTCCTACCATGATACACTTAATTTCCATATCAGATTTTATTTTAATAGGGAGCCTAGGATGCAAGGTAAAAATCTGACACTAGGTTTGAATTCTCTTGTGATCTTGTAATACCCAGTTGTGACCCTTGAGTAACTCTTAAGTAAATTGTGACTGTTTTTCAGATGTAATTGGAATTTGTAAGAGCTATGAAGAAGTCACTAAAATTACAGTGAAAGCTAACAATAGGGAGGTGTCGAAGAGGAACGTGCATCTGATGGATACATCAGGGAAACTGGTGACAGCTACGCTATGGGGAAATGAGGTATGTGCTCTCTTACCTGTTCTTAAGCAAAGGTTCCTTTGTGTAGGATGAGGAAACGAGTGTGCTGTTGTCATCCAAGATGGGCATAGCACTGAGACGGAGTCCTGGGTGTTCAGGGATCAGGGGCAGAGAAAAGGTGAAAGACTGTCTGGTTTCATTCAGGTGTGATGTTGTTAACCTTTCTCTGACAAACTGCTGACATGATCTGACTAATGTGTTCTGAACGACTTAGGACACGTCTTTTGCCCAAAGACTGAAGATAATGGGCTTCTAGTTTGGGAAAGGATATGAGTTGCAGTTTAATTATGGAAAAGCCCAGTGGCTACGGCTTTTTTGAGAATAGTTTTATTTGTAGGGTGTTACCATGCATAAATTGCTGCTTAACCAGGGGGTTGAGAGGCTGCATCTCAGATGAGGAGTTTGAAGCATCAGAGCCTTAGAATTGAAAGTTTGAGTAGCTGCAGTAAACTCCTTTATCCTTTTAACAGCCTACTTTGTTTTCCAGCAGTGTTGTAGGTATTTAGGGATTTATGTTCCACTCCATAAAATGGGAGTGATCCTGCTGGGTGGCAGTGATGCTTTATGGCCAAATGATCAAGTGCACTGATACTGTAGGTAGTTAAACACCATTGACCATCTGCGGATAGAAAGGAGGAAAACAGAAGTTCACTATCCTGAAGTTTTGAGGCTGGACCAGGGGCTTAGAGGAAAGGCTACTGGTAATCAATTCCTGGTGTAACTCTTCCAACAGAGATCAGGGTCTGTGTTTGGCAAAGTTAAATCTGTTTGCTTGCTTGTAGAATAGAGACAACGACAAGCATTGGGAGGAAGAGGTGAATGGCTTGCAGCGGGCACAGTTAGGGTTAGAATCTGTCTCTCCTTTATAACAGTCATTGTCCTAACTGCTGGGATGTGTTTTGTGTTCTTTCTGGTTCTTGTGGATACAGTGAATGCTGCTGCTAGCTCCAGCTCGTTTGTAACATTTAAGCATGTGATTCTCTTGCTGAGTGGTGTGGGGTCCAGAAATTCTATACCTTTCAAAACCCCTCTCATGCAAAGAGGTCCTTTGTTAGTGTCAGACTTTGTTCAACTGCTGTCAGTTTGTTATCAGTGTTAAAGCAGCTTTATGAGATTAAAAACAGAAAATGAAAGTCGAGAAAGTGTTTGGTCAGCACACCTTCACTGCTACTATTTCAGTTGTAGTAGAGTAGACATGATTGGTTCAGTCAAGCCAAGTGAGTTGTTTTATCTCCTGAAGGGTATAATCTGAGCAAATAATGTCCCCTGTTAGGAGAAACCTCCATTCCCATAACCCATCTGCCTTTCTAAAATCCTTGTGTGAAACTCCTAATGGAGGGGACCAATCCTTTTTTTTTTCCAGACCAGTGGGGTGAGTTCAGGATTCTCTGGTTCCCTGGGGAATGGGGTGTTAGGATTACAGCTTTCACTGTTAGCTGCCTTTTCTTAAACTCCTAGTGATGCCATTTAAAACCTTACCTTCTAACTACAGTAAGATAGTTTGATTCAGACCTGGTCCCTTGTCACAATCTGAATTACAACCACAAGTTCAGTTTCTTCACTGCAGTGTGCTACTAATGTGTTCTGTTTTCTCACACGTGCAGGCTGAACAGTTTGATGGTTCTAGACAACCTGTGATAGCCATCAAAGGAGCTCGAGTCTCTGATTTTGGTGGTAGAAGCCTGTCTGTCCTGTCCTCGAGTACAGTTGTCATCAACCCTGATAGCCCAGAGGCGTTCAAGCTGCGAGGATGGTATGGCTGTGTTTATGTTGATTCATTCCACCCTGCTGTGGAGTATTTGTTTTATTCTTTTTCTCTGGACTGGAGCATCTGTATAGTACTGGAGAAAGGTAGCAGAGGATACGGGTTCCAGGGTTATAGTAACTTCTCTTCCTTGAAAGCACTCGAGCCTGAAAGACTGTTCTTTTTAAGTTGTTCAATTCAAAAACTTGTAATTCCATGACAGACCTTGAAAAATGGAAATGGGAGTAGTGCGCGGTGACGCAAAGCCTTGGGAGGCAGCATGAAATCAGACTTGACCAACTCCACTTTCCGAGGTGTTATCTGAGAGAACAGTATTTTTTTTTCCACTGGCTTTTTCCATTTTGTGGAATCTGATGTGCACTCTGTTAGTTATGGCCTGGAGGAACTCTGACTTCTTCCACTGTCTATTCCTTATCAGATATTTTTCAGATACCAAAATAACACTTTTATTGTTATCAGGAAAACAAAGTGATTTCTTGCTGGTTTGTTGCTTCTGCTGTAGGGAGTTGCTAAATTCTGTTGTAACAACTAATACAGAGATGTAGTGTGTGTATGAATAAGGTTAAGCACTGACAGCATCAGATTCCTGAATCCTGGGGTGTTGGGTTCTAGTTAAATCACCCAAATGTGGATAAAATATGGCATTCCCCATTTGTCACTGAGCCGTGGTTCTCCCATATTTCGGAGCATTGTTGAAGATAAAATTGATGGTGGGTCTTGCCTATTACTGTCACACTTTAATTAAGTTCATTTTTTGAGTCTTGGTGGTGCGTTTCTCAAATGACAAAAGCCACCAGAGTGGGGTGGCAGTACAAGCTTTTGCTGAAAAGCAGTGCTTTCTCATGTTAACAGAGGAAACATAATCTGTTCAATGCTATTTGCTTTTTCTTTCAAAGCTGCTGCGAAGATAATGGTACCATGTAATTTAATTTTAATTATGGAAATATCTTGATGCCCTTAAATCTTGTTATCTGACTGCCTTTAAGAAGCATGCAGTGCGTGGTTTGACCACTAGCTGGCAAACAAATTGCAGTTATATAGAACAAAGCTGTCCTCCTTTTGTGGGTTTATAAAATACTGTGCTAATTAAGTTGGACTATTAACTTATTCTGAAATGCTATTTTTGTTTGCAATATACACAAATTATTGTAATTGTTTCCTTTGCAATCATTGATAAAAAATCCCTCATGTATTAAGTACGTGAAACTAAATGTAAGCTTTTGATAAGTCTGCTAGCCAGAAATAGAAGTGTTTCTTTGTGGTTCCAGGTTTGACTCTGAGGGGCAGCTTCTGGAATGTGCCTCCATCTCTGATGTGAGGGGTGGGCCGGCATCTGGCCTGAACACCAATTGGAAAACTTTGTTTGAAGCCAAATCTGAGAACTTGGGACAAGGAGATAAGGTAAAATGTGGCCACTGAATACCAGCCTTGTGTTCCAGGGAGGAAATAAAAAGCTCTGCTTCAGGCAGGCGTTCTGCTTATTGAAGTGGTCCAGTTGTTGTGCAGCGTGTTCTTACTCTGTCACAATTTATGCTATTAAATATATATATTTTTTTCAAATAAATTCAAGCTTGTTGCTGATGTTGCAACATGATGCTAAGTTTGCAAGAGAATTCTAAGCCTTGTATAAATGGGGAGGGGGTAAGTTCACCCCAAAGGTATTTATATAAATAACATGGAGTGTTTTAGGAGAGACAGGTGCATTAGGAGGAAGTGGTTTTCAAGAGTGAACACTTGGTCAATAGAAAAAGTAGGAATAAAACCCAAGTCTCTGGCATTCCACTCCAGTAATGTCTCTAGGCTGATACTGCTGCTTGGCTTATTTTTTCATTTTATTTTCAAACTTTAAGTGCTAAGTCATTCGGGATATGCAAGAACTTCTATCTAAGGAAAAAACTTCACTGCAATTCAGATAGTTTCTGTGAAATTTTTTTTGCACGTGCTTCTTAAGCAACCTGTGTTTATCTGATGAAAGACTTGACTGTGGTCTTAAACCATTAGGATGATTATTTTCCTATGGTGAGTGGGTACTTTGTTCTGTAGGCTATAGTTTAATCAAATGCTTATCTGAAATACTACACAGTAGACTTTCTGGGTTTTTAATTGGCTCCCAAAAGAAGCATAGGAGAGCGCAAAATCTTAATCCTGTGAAGAAGTGGAGATTTGAACAGACACAATGGAGAAGCAAATATGCTTTATCTAAAGAAAAACCTAGCAATTGGAGTTCCCTTGCATTGGAAACACAAAGTAATCTTGCTGTAGGGGCTTTATTTAACACAATGGAAGCCTGAAAATGATTGCAACAGAGAGGTTGATTTACAGTTTCCCAATAATCTATAGCTGTTAAGCTTTCTAATCCTAAATATCCAAGTATGGATGCCTTGCTTTGTGGTTAACTCAGAATTGGAAAACATTGAGTATTTTGAGGCTAATGTTGCACACTCACTCTTCTAGGCGGATTATTTTAGCTGTGTGGGCACAGTCGTACATCTGCGCAAGGAGAACTGCATGTACCAGGCATGTCCCTCTCAGGATTGCAATAAAAAAGTGATAGACCAGCAAAATGGACTGTACCGTTGTGAGAAGTGTGATCGTGAGTTCCCCAACTTCAAGTACCGCATGATGCTCCTGGTGAGTAAATGGGTTGGAGGAGAGCGTGTTCCTCTTTGGACTGCACAGAGGAAACAGCGAGGAATCTTTGGAGAGGATGGGGTGTGTTAGAGTGCTGTCTGCCTCTGGTGCTTGTGGGTTCGAGGGTCCTTAAATTGCTTGTACGCCGTACCTGGGTGAGGGATGTTTCATTGAGCTGATTAGCAGTTTGTTTTCCTAGCGCTCCAATTAAAAGCTGCTCTCTGTGCCAAAAAGTTGATGCTAGCTCAGTTGATTCTGGTTTCCAAGTGTACTATGCAGTGCAGAGTACAGATGGCCTACGCCTCTTCAGTAGTGAAGATAAACTGAAGTAAAATGGCATTTCTGGAGAGCAGTAATTGCACTTTTACAGCTGCTACCTATATTTAGTACATTTTTTTTTGGGGGTAGGTATTGTTCTGTCTCAGGCTTTAATGGAGGAAGTTGTTTGAGAATTGTTATTGCTGTGCCCGCTTACACCGTGAGCATCCAACCTCTTTGTGCTTTACATTTTAAGTTCTAATTGCGTGTGCTTCTTAGAAACGCTGTGCCAGGTGGGCATGCAGAGAGAAGGGAACTATCCCTGCAGCCTCACTAAAACACAAACTGCTCCTGAAAAATTTCTAGCAGGCAACTTCTAGGAATGCGTGAGCTACTTTACATAGCAGAATCATTCTTGTGGAATACAAAGGGGAGACTGAGGGTACAGTCATGGCCTCCAGAACAGTGTGTCTCCTATTTTTTCATCCCTAATTGTCAAAGCAGCCAGGAAATGCATGTGAGGCTGGGTACTTGATCTTCTTACTGCTCTATCTTGTCCTTGAATGTTTTGATAGCTCCCACATAACACAGCATCACATCTTTTTATGCTCAGGTATGTACAAAGTAAACACAATTTTGCAGCCTCCCTGGTGTCCCCCCTTGGTGTTGTTCTGGGCCACCTGTTCTTGCTCACAGCTCCTCAGTGACAGCAGAGCTGAATATCCATCAGTGTGTGCCACTGGTCTTGTTGGCCTTTTCCTGTGACACAATGTACTGTCAATATTAACTTGCCTTAAGTTACTGTGACATTCTGTGGAGATTAAAAAAAAAAAGAAGGTAGTAAAAGTCACTGCCTTCCACCCTCAGTGATGGAAGGCACCTGCAGTACACAGGGCTCTGATAGTTAATGGAAATTTAAAAATCTTTATAGCTGTGAAATAAATTTTTCTTTTGTGCTGTCTTCTGTCTTCCTTGAGGAACAGGCAGCTGGATGAAATAACCTTCTGGGGTGTTTTCTTGTTTTTTAGGTGACTATTGCAGACTGTCTAGAGTATCAGTGGGTGACTTGTTTCCAAGAGTCAGCAGAATTCATTCTTGGACAAAGTGCAGCTTTCCTGGGAGAACTGAAGGAAAAGGTCAGTCAATTAGCTTATTGTATTTTCAGTAAATGCCTAGAAGTTGAACTATGTTTCACACATCTTGTGGTTGGGCTACCCTCATGTTTCTTGCATTACGTTCTTGTAATGTTTGACTTTTAAGGTTGGAGAAAGATGTATGTGTGGAACACCAGTGCTGATCCATCAGAGAGCTCTTCCTCCTCCCTGTGTGCACACGTATAGCACTCCTAAGTCAGCAGAGGTGGCAAAGGCAGTGGGTTATGTTCATGCAGTTGCTGTGAGAGTTAACAGTGTTATTAAAACAAATACAAAAGTGCCATATGAAAGAAAGGAATATTCTACTTCATTTGGCAAGGTTTTGATCTTGCCCATCCTCTGGGTGATAGACCAGCTCAGGGGATTGGCAGCCCAAGATTATTCTCCAGATGTTTCACTTAAGTAAGTTCACGAATCATTGCTTCTCCCTAGTCTGAAGTTCTTGGCAGGGACTTGTTTACTCTCCTCAGGATTATTTTCCACGGGCCATCTGCCTGGAGAACAGAGATTTGCCTGGTTTCCCCCATAGTTTGCTCCCACAGTCAGTCTGTCTACCTCTGAGCTATTTTGGCTGCTAAATGCTCGAGATGAGCCTGTCCTTATCACCTGGACCTCGAGAGACAGCAGAGTATGTGATAGTCCTACAGCCCTTAGAGGGCTGACAGCTTTAACACATGTTAACTGCAGTAGAAAGGACAGGCTGTTCTAGCATTGTACCTAGATTGGAAGAATCTGCAAAAAACCCCTGTTTCAGCCATGAATGCTAACAGCATTATCCCTACCACGTTCCAAAAATTTGTTTACCAAACCAAAAAGTTCCAGAACACTTTGTATGTTTCTTTGGAAGTAGGCAGGAAGCTTTTAGAACTAATGTGTGTTAGCCTACTTCTGAAAGCTCTTTTTTTCCCCCCACCAGATATGATCAGAAACTTTGTGGGTCATAAGAAAGCCATGACTTGTAAAATGGGTCATTGGCAGAGATCTTCCTTTGACAGATTAGAACAGTTTCTAAGGTTGTAAGCCATTAAACACTGACAGAATTCCCCTCCCTTTGTCACTATGTGCTTTTCTGCTGCATTTTCCTTTCTTCTAACCAAAATAATCTTTTTCTGATGTTTAGTTGTCTACTGTAGAAAATCTATGTGAGTTTGGTTTGGTTTTTTGTTTGTTTTTTTGTTTTTTAATGATGATGTGGAAAGTGTGAAGCTCTTGCATTGCATGTGAGCGTGGCTGTGCTCCCCAGCTGAGGCTGGTTGATACGGGGCTCCACTGGTTGTTGGTTAACCCATTGCTTGGCTGTGGGAGAGAAGTGAAGCAGGGGGAGGTTGTTGAGGCTGAAGTCCTGGTTGTCCTGAGATACTGTCCTCATCCCCTTCTGCAAAGCAGAGCTAGTTCTCCTGTAACTTGCATACAAGCATGATTTTGGGGAGTTTCCTGCACTTTGGCTCTCTAAGGTAAGTGGTACAAAGCTAGTAATTCTGGGGTGATAAAAGTTTTTGTGATATTACGAAGGCTGGACACCTCTGTTTGGTAGGAAGATGTATTGCTAGGGCATTCTAATTAAATGTTCTTGAACTTTTGTACCTTTCCATTTTCAGGCATTCTTAATTCGTCAGTATTTTCTTGCTGTGGCTGTGCTTAATCTCTGCTAGAGTTCACACAAAGTTTCTTAGTCACTTTTAATGCTGGGTGGGGAAGGAGAGACAGCAGATCCCATGTAGCAGTACAAACATGTAATGTCTTTTGAAGAGCTGCCTAATGGAAATGGCTGAGGATAGAAAATGGAACATAATATGGAATGAGCCCTTGAGTGGGGATGCTTTGTGTGCCAGGAGAAATTGTTTTTGATTTGACACTTTTATGAGCCTTTAAAAATGGTACTTGACGCACTTTCAGCAAGCTTTTCTTAGTGGTTTTTATTCTGAAGACCTGATGCAGTATCCTGTGAAGCTGGTAGGAGTCTTTCCACTGCTCACAGCTTGTTTTGAGTTCACATACAGCCAGTGACCACTCTTAAGCACAGATATGCATGCATGGTTTTTCATCTACTTCTCCACCGTGCTTGTTACTAAAGGAGGTAATATAATATAATAATACCAAAGAAGCATGCTAACAGCATTTTCCACTCACTAATGGTTAGCATAGTTTGTGGCAGAGCTGGAAACACAAGCCAAATGTTTTATTAAGCAAGTTTTCTTATCCTCTAATCCACACGATGATCAGAAGAAGGGGTTTTTAGTATTCAGGAAGGATATGTCTAAATCTTGCAGTTTGTAAAACTAGCTACTACTCCTGTTCACCTTCATTTGTTGTGCTTTTTCAAACCTTGAGAGAATAACTGTGTAGTGTAAAATAGTGCTGCGCACTTTTAGAAACAGCAGATGTAACATTTGGAAAATGAGTGGAGCTGAGGTGGGTTCAATTCCAGATCAGATGCTGTGTCTGCTGCTGGAGTGACTGATCAAGTCAAGTGCATCTGCTAGAGAAATGCATTAATAATTACTTGCCTGTATCATCATGGGGCTGCAGGATTTTTGTGGAGTGTCAGCAAAGGTTTTTACAGCTAATTTTTACAAAAATAAACTTTTTATCACAATCTCCACAAGTTGCCTGCGTCTTTTCTACTGTTTTGACAAATTGTCTGTTATAAATGATGATGCTGTTTAGTATTCATATGGTAATTAGAAGCAGCTTATGTTATAAATATGACAGAGTCTTCTAATGGTTATAAAAGCATGTTCAAAATATGCATCCACTTTTTTTATAGAACATCCTCTTAAATAGGTCTGTGTCAGGCTGTGAAGGATGCACAGAGCCTTGATGGATAAGCAGAGAAACAGAATGCCTACTAAGACAATTAATAAGGAAATAATTAACTCTGCCAGTGTTTGATCATGGCAGAACATCAGAAACTAGCCAGTTAAGCAGCATGAGAGAATCTCATGTGGGTTTATAATATTTTCATTCTGTGCACTTGGTTGCAGCCTTGGTGCAACTGTACATTGTTTTTGTTAAGTAGCTAAAAAGTTTTGACCTTGAACAAAACTTTCTCTTAAAAACTTTTAAGTTATGATTTTGGCATCTAAATTTTCTTGGAAGATTCAGCTCTGCCTACATGATGCAGTTAGTTCCACCATTTTGCCAGCACCAGCAAAAGATGATTTGTTCTGAAAGCTCACAGTACTACTGGAAGCCTGCAGTGTCTGCAGCTGATACCTGTCTTTGCTCTTCTTGCAGAATGAGCAGGCATTTGAAGAAGTGTTCCAAAATGCAAACTTCAACACATACGAGTTCAGGATTCGAGTTAAACTGGAGACTTACAATGTAAGTATCCCCCAAAAAAGCAAATAATGTAGCATGTGGCTTTTGTAGTTTGACTTGTCTCCATAGGAGGTGGCTTCCTTGTCTTGGTGAAGTTTCCAAAGATACTTGCTCACATAAATGCTCTCAGTCTTGAGCACTGAAGGAAGGATGCACTGTCATTAACACTGCTCCCTCTCAAGTTCATCACGCCTGGCTTGTTTCAAATAAAAGCAACATAGCTGCTCGGGGAGTCAAATTTGCAGTCCCAGCTAACCCTGCTACCAAGAGCAGTGAGTTGCTGGGGCAGAAGGAGGTTAGAGCCAAATGCCTGGAGTACCGAGCGTTCTGCCTTTACATTCTGTGTTTCTCCTCCACAGGATGAATCTCGTATTAAGGCTACAGCACTGGACGTCAAACCTGTGAACTACAGAGAATACAGCAAGAGGTTGATTGCAAGTATCAGGAGAAACGCTCAGCTAGGGTGAGGAAGGCTGGTGCTGGCTGATTGAAGCCAAAACTCCCAGGAAAAGCTCAGTGGATGATATTACATTGACTTTTTTCCCCACCCATGTGTGACAATTTGGCATTAGTTACACCGTGCATGGTAGTCCAGCGTAGTGGGCAAAGTGATTTACTGCGTTTCTCTGAAGATACACCCCTGGTAGGTAAGAGTGCACTATAATGACCATGGTATTGTAGACTGTTGTGGTCTACTAAGCCGTGACAGCTCTATAGAGGAGGCCCTAGACAGATTGCCAGGGACTTCAGACAAACCGTTCAGAATCTCTGAAGTAAATTTCCTTTCTTGCTTCATGTAAAGCTGAATTATATAACCCTCGTGTCTTCTTTGCAAGGAAGTAGTGACAACCTTGACACTCTGACTTGTTCGGCAGAGGGTAGGAGGCAGAGTGTCATACAGCTCTCAGATGTGGACGAAGGAGAACAGGTCTGTTAGCACAAGTTAGTTCCTTTCCGTAGAATTCAAAGGCTTTCTCTTTCCACAGGTGCCACACAGTTGTTAATGCTTGGAATGGCAATATGGTAGAATTATTAATCAAAGACATATCTCTTATATCTGAAGAATATCCTTCCTTCAGGGTTTAATAGACTGAGTCAGATGGGTCTGATATTAATCAAAATAGTCTCTTCTGAGGAAGGCAGATAAGCATTGACTCTCCATCCCCCAGGGAAATCTAGGCAACTACAAAGCACTGCTTTAGTTTTCTCTTCAATTAATACTATGGATTTCTGACTGACTTTAGCTCACGTTTCCTGCCTATACATATTTCCTATGTTTGTATGTTCAGTTTCTTTGGTTTTGTTGGTAATGATGTTAATCAGAAGCAGGTCTTTAAGTGGGGGGAGCTTTGTTTCAATAAACACTCTTTCATTCCTGTGTAGTGAATTTTGCTTTCTTTGAACACCAAAGACTTCTCATTACTGGAAAGCAATTAATTAGCTTTCGTAATAAGCATTCACTTGGGGGAGATGTTACCTTATTACAAACTCTAAGGTTAGACTGAAGAATGGAGACTTCTTTGCCTGATGTTAACAGCATGGAAATGCAGTGATATTTTCCCCATTTCTGTGCCTGAGAATGCTGATGAGCTGGCACTTCTGGGATTTTTATTGACGTTTACACAGCAGTCTAAAACTAACCAGGCTTTGAGATTTGTTCAGACATAGAGCTGGTACAGAAAACAGTAATTATGCTACTGGGCTTTTCAGTCAGCAGAGCATGCTAGCTCTGTGTGCTCCTAATCACATTAATTATGTGTTCCCTGGCTGCAGCTCACAGCTTGGCATTTGCTGCACAGCTCCAAGCATCCAGGCAGTACTGCACTGTGGGTCCCTGATAGCAAACCCAAAATTTATTTATTTATTTTGCTCTATAGAGCACTGTTTCTTCATGTGTTCAGTGGGTGCCCTTTATTTCCCATAATTTCCTGTTTGTCATCTTAAGTCTGTGTGTTTAAGAACTGTAAATGCCATTTCCATTGATGGACATGAAGGATGTTATCCTGGGCCCATTAATTGCACAAACAACCCCTTCCTCTTGCTTGGATTCTGAGGATCATGACTGGGTTCTTCTGCTGAGGTCTCAAATTTTTTATTGAAGTATTTGTTCCCTCTGACCTTGCCTATAAACCATTGACTGTAAAATTACAGTCTTCAGCGCGGCTCTGGATTGACAAATGGTAGGTTAGTGATGATAATCTAGCTTTCCACTCTGGTAACCAGTCTTTAGTTCTGCTCCTCCTTTCCTGTCCCCTCTTCCCAGTTGGAGGGGACTGGTAACAAGTGGTAATGCAAAATGTTCCTCGAGGCTATTTCCAATTCATACACACTAGGAGGTGTTTTTGTGGGCATTTGTGTTAGCACACACTTGATTCATTGCAGCTTCAGGAGATGATGTTGCCCCTCTGCTGGGGCAGCCCCTTCTCCCAGAGGGTGCATCTCTACCACTGAGTTTACTCTGCCATCAGCCAGACGGAAGGTATCAGTACTCATGAGTATTGAGGTGTCTTCTAGGTTCAGCTGAATGACCTTGAGAACTGGAACAGAAAATCAACTTAGAGCAGTTTGTGTGAAAAGTCATTTATTTGAGGACTAATAAAAAAAACCCCTGCTATAAAGTGGATGCTCATTAGTGACTGAAGAGTTGGAGAGTTTTAATCATGCTTTAATCAGCTAGTATATGATAAAAACATCAAGCTATGCAAGGCAAGGTATTTCTAGTATAGCTGTACAAGTACCATAGGATTATATAAGGCTCTGCTGTGAGCTCTCATCTCGAATGCTATGTACAGTTCTGGTCTGCTATGTACAGAGGCAAAAAAGAATCTCAGCTGGGGTGAGTACAGAGGAGGACTACACTGCTGAGTAGGAGAAAGAAGATCTTTTTTAGAAGGGGCCTAGAAGAGCTAATTTAGCAAAATGAATCCTGAGAGGGGGATGTGATTTCTTGCTTATATAAAATATACATGCATGTATTTATCTTGCTTCTTCCCCTGATCATAGGCTGGAACTGTTGGAGATAACTGGTCAGTAAATTGTTTGGCAATCAAAAGAAAGTGAGGTTCTGAAGCAGAGGAGCAAGGGCAGGGTAGCTATGGAGGTGTCTCCGTTCTCTCATTGCCAAGTGGCCATGGCCATTCAGACCCTGGCAGGTCACTGTAGACACTGACATGGGCCATGGAAAATGGGACTCTTCAGGAGGTTCTGAGTGTGCTAATTAAGGAGAAGTGAGCGGACTTTCAATGCTAGTTGTGATTATTGGCAAGCAAGCCTCTCTCTTCCTTCCTTTCATCCCAAATCTCCCCCTGGTAGTGTCTGAGTCCTTGCTGGGTGGCTTCAACCATTATCCAGGCTGAATATGTATTTGCTCAGTCAAAAGGATGCTGGAATGCCTTGTAACTAGATCTCTGTGAGGTGGAGATCCCTGTGGCTGCTGATGTTGTGCTTTAAATTAAATGTAAAGAGTGAAGATGTAATTGGGAGGCTGCTGGGCTGGGACAGGCGGGTGCAAGGGCAGTTACAGGAGAACGTTGAGTCCTGCGTGGCCGAGGGAAGATCAGGAGTGTGCTCTGATGTGCCACATTCAGGTAGTTTGCTGTTTCTGCTAATTCCCACTGTTGCAATTTAAATTCTCACTGCAAATGAAATTTAAATTAATTATTAGTGACCTTTGAGTCTCTGGAGGGGAGAATCCGTATGAGTCAGATCTGATTTTTAAGATGCATCAGGTGGTTTGTTGGTTTGGGGTTTTTTTTCCCCATAGTAAGGATACATTTGAGGAGTACATTCTAAGAGCTGTTGTAAAAACCATGGTGGTCTTGCACGGATTGGCAGCGTGTGCTTGGTAGCTGGGTGCTTTATGCTGTGTATGCTATGCCTGGCAGCTTGGATGAGTGTGTGTGTGTGTGGGCTTGCGTGTTCCAGCACGATGGGATTGTCCTTTTAGTGCAACGGGTGTGAGAGTGGAAGTGTATGAGTCTCGATGTTTTGATTCTTAATTCTTGGTGATATTTGCATTTGCTATTTGCTGCCCGAGATCCAGCATAACATCTTGAGGGGGGGAGGCAGATGTACTTTCCTTCCATGTCCTCTTTTGTCAGCTTTCCTTTGCTTTTTTTTAATCCTGGCCCTTGATTTAACTCCCTTGGAGAAGAGTGGCCATCCCATAGGGCTTCTTCCTCACCACGGTTGGCCTCGCTGGCTGGAGGAGATGCCTCGCAGGCAGCTCTGGGGCTGCTTAGGTGATTCAGATGGGAAAGGAGGAGAGATTTTAGAGCCCTTTTATGTAAAAGGCTCACAAAAACATGAAATGGAGCGGACTGCCTACTCCCGAAGCCTGTGTTCAGGGAAAGGAGGGGTCTGCAGCGTATTATGCATCATAAATATTGGAGTAGGGCAGTAAATATCAGTAATCTGATTACATTGAGTGGAAATTCTCTTTAATATATTATCTGTGAGGACGCGAGAGGCCCACAGACCTCCTCTCAGGTTCTTTTAGTCTGTTTTTCATGTTTACATTTCATTCATACACATATTTATTTAAAAAAAAGTGGTTGAATCACCAGATGGATTTTTCATGAGGACTGTTACACATTTTTCTGTGTATTTTGTTTGAATACTTAGGTGTCTGTGTTTGGGGGGTGGGGTGTTGTTTGTTTTTAGGTTTTTTCCTGTTTATGGTGCATTGATTTGTTGTTAAATTCAGCCTCTCTGCCATGCCAAAACCGTACCTTTGGGAATGTTTCTTGGCTGCTTGCAGCACTTTTCTTTTTCCATCCTTGTATGTAACTGTTCTCACCAAGTTTTTTAAAATAAACTGGACACTTGTGAAGGCGTTTTTTTAATTTGTCCCAGACCTCTTGCCCTTTAAAGGAATATTTTAAAAGAAAAAAGATAAACCCTCCTGAACTCCTTCTCCATTGCCTGATGTGATTGTCTTTGGGCTCAGTCTGAGCTCGCTGAAGGTCCCCCATGAGCCTGTTACTTCCCACAGGGATGTATAGGGATGTATTTTCCTGGGATGGGCCAGGTTGTGATAAAGGCATGTCGAAAGCTGCGCTGCAGCAGCCAACTATGCGGGGGGATGCACCAGAAATGGGTTCTTTGCTCAGAGAATTTATCCTCGGGAAGTTGGCTGAGCGGAGCTGGGTTGCTGGTTTATCTGAGGTAGAGATGAGAGATGTGAACATTTGTCATGTCCGTTCTGACATCGCCGTTGAGCAATTAAAGAAGGAAATCTAATTTTTTTGCCATCAGTTTCGCTCTTGGAATTCCCTCATGGCTTATTGTACAAAAGGCTGAAAAATAAGAGTAATAATCCGATTTTTGTCTGTTTCTTGTGTTTTATGTTTTCCATTAAAGCCTTGCTGGTGTGCTGTGCTGACTTTTTGAACTGCAGGATCAAAAAGTACTCCTCCCTTTTTTTTTCCTTTGGTGAAGTCTGTCTCTGAGAAGGATAAATATTATTGATTGAGGTATTTAATACACTAATGAAACCCACAATTATTGACTATGTAATTAATATACTGTCTAAAAGTAAAGTTTGACAGCGCATATAGAAGAGCTATATTGACTTGTGCTTCTCTGGCAACGTGCCTCGCAGGTTTTTATTTATAGACACTGAAACACGTTCTTCTTCAAGTAATGATTCAATCCCACTTTCTGCTTGCCACAAGCTAGAAGGCAGCCGTTCTTCTTGCTGACTGTAAGGCTTTGTGGGCAACTAAAATTTCCAGCCTTTAACTTTGCTCCCTCTTGCTTTAGGTTTCAGAGCCCGGAGTGTCCGTGTGCGCGGCGGGTTTATTGCAGCTGGGAAACCAGACTTCTTCCAAGCAGCTTCCAGCTTTTTGTAAACAAGTTTGCAGGCTTTTTTTGGCTTGGTAAGCAATGGAGACATGGGAAGTCCAAGGGACATCTTGATAGACCTGGAAGGGTGCTGTCAGACAGAAGGTTTCCTACCACTACAGCTGGGTTTGTGGTTTTAAAGCAGCCCTTGTGTATGCTTGGGGAGTACAGGCTCTGGTTGAGGCTCAAGGTGATACATGGTTTTGTTCCAAGCTAAAGTGGCCTTTCTTAAGCCTAGCAGTAAGATTTAGTTGTCTTCGTGAGCTGACAGATGATCTGCAGCCCCGTATGCCTTCCTGCCTTATTCCAGGGCTTGGAGGTGCAGCATTCCCATTGTTTTGGCTGACCTCGGGGTGGTAGCTCAGCCCATCTCAGCCTTGCTCGTCTTCCCTGGCTGGTTCTGCTTGCAGCCCAGCCTCCTGTTCTTTGCTGCAGCTTAAGTTGCCATGAACTGTGTTTAAATTGCCAGGAAGCTGAAGCTACATTTATAAATGGCTTTAAGTTCTTCGTGTGCCCTGTGAAATGTTAAACTTCTTAGCACCAGGTGAAGTTATTTACATCGAACTCAGAAGCTGATAATGAAGGTTTTTTTAGATTTCAAGTGATTTAAAAAAAAACTTCCAAATCCCAAGTGTATCAGCTATCTGGTAATTGGAGCTTGTGCTGTCATTAAAAATGACAGCTTTCTCCAATAACATTCTTAGTGCTTGTAAAATGCAGCTAACATAACCTATATTTAACTGGTATTAGCTAGAATTTCCTTTTTATGCTTGCTTACTTTCAGAGCTTTGGTGTGAATACTGAGGTCTTTCTCTATTCCTGAACTACGTATTATTTTACCTGGTTACCTGAAATCTTTTAAGTGGGGCTGGACAACTGAGTATCTCTGTCATCGTTTTCCCCATAGAAGTTTTTTTCAGCCAGCCAGTAGAAGCCATTCTTTGGGCAGAAATAAACCTTAAGCAATACGATGCATTGCAAGGAAGTCCCACTTTGCTGAAGGTTAGCAGAAAGCTCCTATTCCTTAACCCTGCTGAACAAACAAAGCTTTTTTCCTCTGCGGTCACTTAAAAACATTTGTGATTTGAATCACTGAGGCACTGTCCCATAATTGAGATGCTGGGTAGCAATCTGCTCCCCTCCTCCGCCTGGAAGTGTTCCACATAGAGCCCTCTAATTAAACAGAAAATGGTTTGTCATGTGTAACTGCCTCTTCTGAATGTAACAAACTCATTTCAAGAGATGCCAGCACCATCTTTATAGCTGTTTTAATAATCTTCTCTTGAATCAGAGAGGGCTCTAACCTCGTATTTCACTTTACCAGCTGTTTATTTTGCTGTTTGTTTTTTTTTTTCCCTTGCACTGAGAATGTGTAGACTCTTTCTGTGTGTGGAAATCCTCATTAGAGTAACTGGGTTTACATCTGTGAAATAGTCTGTTAGGGCTGCTGCTTTTAAGTATTACTATTTACAGTGGGAGCACGTGCAGGCTTTCAGCTCCAAGCCCTGTCAATCACCTGCCTGTCACTGGGAGGGGGCCTGAAAAGCTCTACTGCTGTCCCCGTTTGCTGGGGAACGAAGGTGTTTAGGCAGTTTCTAAAGCTAACATCTATTTTGCAGACAGATGTGCATGCCACAGCCACCCTCCTCACACGCCTGTAATAGAAACCATTAGCTTCTCTGCTACCCCAGCACAGAGGAGAGCTGCAGTGTATTCTTAATGCATGAAGTGTGGTCTGAGTAGGACACAAATAGTGTAGCAGATTACCAGGTAAAATTGGCTTTTACCTCTCCCCCATCCTTCTCAGACACTTCCCTGCCAAACTTCAGCTTTTAAGTTGGCGTTCAAAGAAATTCTCTCTGTGTAAAAGGCCTCTTGCTGCCTTTTAAATTGGCTAATGTTTGGCAGAAAATCCGAATAGCGGGTACAGTTATTTAGTGCCTTCATTACTTACTGCCTGGAGACTCTCTCTGATATTAGTGGCTCTTGTTTATTCAGGGCATGCTTGTGTCTGCCTCTCTTCTGCATGTCTTTGGGGTAGGTGAGGACCTGTAGGAGCTCACAGTGGCATGCCACAATCTCATGTCCCAGGTAAGTGCCTTTTCTTTGGAAAAACCCCATCCCCTGTGCCGAGCAGGAACACCCTCCCTTGCCATCACAGCTTACTGCACAGTAGCACCAGTTAGAAGGCGAGGAGCAGTGTTCTTCCCACAAGCCATGTTGTTAACATCCAGCTGGGATGTGAAAATCACTTCTAGGTTTATATCTAAATATTGCGAGCCTGATGCCACCATCTTCAAAAAGGGAAGGAACAGCAAGCCGACTCCTGTCAGTTTGTTAGAGCGTATTTATAACTCAAATGCTAATTCCTGCTCTTGACTCATAATAGCTTCTGAATTCTGAATCTTTAAATTCCAGATCCCATGTTTTGAGGTTAATCCATTTGGATAGATTGGGAAGCAGAATTTATAATTTGGAGAAGTAACGTCAGTCCTTCTTTTCTTCAGCCAATCATTTCATGTTGGCAGTAGGTCCCACCAGCAAGCCAATACCTGACCCTTCCGTATAGATGAGTCAAAATCAACATACTCATTTTATCTGACTTGATATTGCAGTTTCCTTACGTGCTCATACCTTGGCCCTTAAGCTTATGAGTCGCAGTAACTGGCTGTCAGCATACTTGCCTGATTCTGATTTAACTCATTCAGCTTATTGTGAGCCTTAACACATTTTCTGTGCCTTGTCTCCAAGCGTACAGCTTCTGCAAAGAGATTAATAAGACAAAAAAATACATCTTAATTTTCAAACCTCTCCCATGAAGCAATACAAATTTACAGGGTTTGAAGAACATACCACCAGTGGACATGGCCTTTAGCATCAGTCCTTGAGCCACGCTCTGCTCTAGGAAGCCTCTGTCTCCGCAGCTCTTGCTGATGCTAAAGCTCCAGGAGCTGCCTTTGCCTTTTAGAAGGCTTTGCTTGACTTGCTCTCATTATACTTAAGTCTTGTATCGGATTGTGGAGAGAACACTCATTACCTAGCAAGATTTAAGAAAAAGAAAAACTTATTATTTTTCTTGTTTAAGAAAAAGAGTAACTGTATTTTGATTAGAATTTTAATTACCACGTTTGGACACAAAGACAAAAAGATAGAGCAATTAATGTGAATGTTTTTTTAAAACCTTAATACTTTAGTTTCTGATGGTTTGGTTTTCTTTCCCAGTTAACAAAACTGGTGAAAGATCACAGCATTTTGTTGATCCCTGTTAGTATCATTTCTTATAATTAACGAGGTGTCATCTGGTGGGTCCAGTCCACAAGCAACAACTTATTCCCATGCCTTGCCTTCTATTCTTGGAGTAGATGGAGGAAGTTTGGTATCTCAGCTGGGAAAGGGGATGTGGTGCATCTCCTGCCTCGTGCTTTGCTTTTGGGTGCAGCCATCAGCAGCACCCTTTCCCAGCTCAGGTTTCTCGTTGAATTTGCCAGACCTAAGGGGGATTATTTAGCTTTTCCCCCAAGTGATGCTCCTGAAAATAAAGTTTAGCCTCCATTTACACACCTTAGTTCATTGTGTGGTGGGTGCTGGGTCCTTACAGAAGGGAGTTCATCCCAAATGATGCTTGCAGAACACAGTGTGCCAATTGTGTGTGACTGCACCCATAAATCCCCTTCCAGGAGTTCCTGGCAGTGCATTTTATAAGTAGGCTTGTAGCAAACACCTTGCAATGCATATTCATTATTTCAGCTTTGCTTAATGCATAAGGCTTGGGGCGGGGGGTGGGGGAAGTGGCTTCTCTTACCAATTTGTGTTCCTTGAGCTAATCCACCTCTCCTGCTTGGCACAGTTAGCTTTCAGTTGCAATATTTTGTATCTCACAGGAGCAAGTTTTAATTGTGCTACAGGAGTCCCTTTCTGCCAATAGTTCATTAGACTTCATGAATGCTCCAAGTGAAGAATAGTCTCTTGGGATTAGCCTCATCTTCCAACACACCCTTCTTGTTGGATTGCTGTCAGACAATTTGATAGAAGAATGTTTCTGGATTGAGCCAAAAAAGTACTGGGGGTGAGATACAACAGTCTACTGGCTTCCAGACAAATGAGAGGAAACCAGGGAAGGCAATCATTCTGCATTCAGGACATCACAGGCATGGCAGGAGCTTTGGACGGTCTAGATTAAAATGTAGCTATTTTTCTTCTGGAAATAGGAAGAAGGGATTTGGTGCCAGTCAGAAGTAAAGCCTACCCAATTCAGGCAGGAAGCTAAATTCACTGCAACAGTTTCTCTGAGAGCCGGAGAGCAGCCCCAGTGCCTAATCAATAGGCAGAACCCAGAGGTGCTGGCAGAAGTGTCTTTAATACACCCGTGGTAATTAACTCTGAATTACCAGGTGTATATTTGAAACCCTGAGATGATCATCCTAGGATTCAGCAAATTGTTTTGTGTAGCTAAGTGTTGCCTGGACTCTTGCTCTCCCTAAAGCTGTTGGTGACCCCGGTTGGCATCGATGGGGCAAGCGAGCTCCAAGCTGCTGCTGAAGCTGAAGGTGATCCGGGAGTGCAGCCACTGGAATAACCCTTGGAAATGGGGTTTAGGCTATAAACCTTGTTTCAGCTATCTCATAAGAGCTGTTCATCCTGGGAGATAAGTCATGTCTTTAAAAAATGACTGGCTCAGCTATTGTCTGCATAAAATCACCTTTGTTTATAGTGCACTTTCTAATGGCTCAACCAGCAGAGGAAAATTTAAATAAGTAATTATCGCGCAGAAGGCGCAGGCTAAATGGAGCGATTTCCCTGGCTGCTGTGCCCTTTTGGCTGCACTCTGAGCACAAGACAACTCCCTCGGCAATCGGGTGGGTTCAGACAGGCAGATTTTCGCAGCTTGTGCATCTGTGCTCTAGGAGCACCATCACTGCTCAAGATCTGCTTAAGCAAAGTGAAAGCAGCTAATTATTGGTACAACCCAAGATAAACATGGGCTTAGGGTTTGGTGTTGGAGTTCACTTAGGTTTTTTAAATTATTATTGTATTTAATTTTTGTTTGTTTGGCTTTTTAACTCAGAAATACAAGAAGTGCAGAACCCAAGCTTGGGTTTTTATCCCAATAACTTAAGGCAGGGATTTTAACTTGGTGTCCCTCCAAACACTGGCCCTTTGGAAAGCCACTGGCACTTCTTCCGGAGCCAGCAGGTGGAGCTTGAAGAATAGCATCAATTTCCGACCCCATTTGTGCTAGAGCCCATTGAGTGGGAGCTATCTGTGCTGAAATCCTGATTGAATAAAAATTGTTCATTATGCAAACTGTCTGGTTCAGTACACAGAGGCAGCCCCCAGGCACGGACCCCAAGTAGCTGCTTTCTCTTTCCCCAGATTAAAACATAGGAACTGCTTTGATGTAATCTTATAACAAAGCCTAATGGAAATTTTATATCCTCTGAAGTTGACTGTCATTTCTCATTGCCCTGCTCCCTGTCTCCTATTAATACTCCAACCTGGAGAGTGGTAGCTGAACTCGCACTCTCTTTGCTCTCAAATACGGTACTCTTCCCCATCCATGTTCAAGTTTTTATTTACGTTTAAATACTGTTAGGCTACATTACAGTATGTTTAATCCCTTGTTTTTTTCCATAGCTATTTATCATTTTAATGGAATGCTGCAGAATATTACATTGTGCAATGTGTTTAAATTGATAAATTGTATTAGAAAAATATCGGATAGGATTTTTAATGGTGAGTAGGGCTTTAGTAGATATATTTTCTCATTAGTAGACTAACTGCACACAGACTGCATGAGGCTGGAATGTTAAGGATTTTGGGATAAGCTATATTTATGACTTATTTTACTAATTAAGGCACAATTTTATCACAAAGTTTTTCCTAGACTTTGCTGAGCAGGATGAAGGAGGAAAACTTGCCCCAGTGCAGTTATTCTACTACATCAGTTGCCATAACAACTTCATGCAATACTATATTTTTACTTGAAATTCCTTTTAGGACTCAGTTGCTGTAATAATTTGTTTCAGCTGCTAAAAGGCATGTTTCTCTTTGTGGTGGTTTCAAGGCTCTCATTACAGTAACAAAAAAGTGGTTGTGTTAATATAGACTCTTTTCATTTCAACATATGCAAAAGTTCAATAGACTCCAAAAATAGAATTAAAGGGTGGAGGTGATGAATCTGCTATAAAATCTCTTCCAGTCTTTAGGAAAGAGGAATGGGTTTAGCTGGTGAAGGTGAACTTTATTAACAGCCTTAAGGAGAGATGCTGCTGCTACTCCATACCCATAATTATTGCACCCAACGGGAATCTAAAAATGCAACTTCACAGTGTATATCCCACTGCCTGGCATCAGACCTGTGCCACTTAGCTCCAACGAGGGTGTATTTGCTCTCCAAAAAAGTTGGGGCATCAGCCAGTCATCTTTCCAGCAGTTTGGGTGAAGCTGGTCCTGAAGTCTTTGTTCAGAACAGCAGAATGGAGCTTCAGCTCCTCCTAATGTGTCTGCTCCTTTAATTCATTAAATAATCACCTCACACCCAACGTATATTGTCTGGGTTTTGGCCACGGGTATACTAGATGTGTAAAAACAATTTTCAGGCAGCCTGGAGTGTCGTTTGATTTCTGATTCCAACGTTAATTTAGTGGAAGGCAAGGAGTGCATGATAAGAAAGTTGCTTGCTTTTATTTTTAACCCTTTCCCATAGCTTTGGTGACTGTTGCTTTCTTCCAGGAACACGGTGTGCTGGAACTGCCCCTGCCTGTTAAGCCAGCCTGGCGCTGTTATAAATCCCCCATCTGGTTTTTGGCATCTCATGGTTGAGGCAGCAATTCCTCAAACAAGTTCTTGTTCTAGTTCAGCATATGGACCCTGTTTCTACTGGTGCCAGGCGAATAACAAAGTTTTAAGCTATTTGGTTAATTGAGGCAGTCAAAATACGGCTTCTTTTTCATCGTCTCCAGGCTTCCTGGGTCCACAGAGCAGAACGAGGAGATGTTCTGGTGGCTTCCCCAGGCATTTCTTCTCCTAGGGCTGATGTGGAGACAGGAGGGGGTAAATCTGCTGTCTGATGCAGTTCGTGTACAGGCTTGACTGGGAAACTGAGGTGACATCTGAATTTTGATGTTATTCAAGTGCCAAAGGATTGTGGCCTTTCTAATAAAGCCCTTTTGGAGTGGGGTTGTGCTGTTGAGTGTGATAAAACCTCTTTCCTTCCAGAGCAGGATGAGTGCATTCGCTCTCTGGAGTTGGGGGGATGCAGAGAGCTGAAGCCCAGCTTTACCCTTGGCTCCAGAGTACAGAGAGGAGGGACCCTCACTGCAGGAAGGAGAAAACACCAAGCCTCTTAAAATATCTGTATAGATCCCACCACTCCATCTCTCTGACATTATTCTGAACTCTGCTCTGCCATTTCACAGATCTCCAGCTGGATCGTAGGCTTCTGATACACTCATGACTCTCTGCTTTTTCATGCATTGTGGTCTTTTTTTTCACCCTTTTCTAACCCTGATTCTCTATGCTGAATTGAAGTGGTTAAAATGGTTGTATTTTGCACCCGTTCTCTCTGGCTTGTTCCAACCATGACCCTTGGAGTTTTTAATAACAGCAGAGATGATGGTCATTTAATGCAGCCCCCTGCCTGCAGCAAAATCTTCATCAAGGTTTTCCTGTAGCCTCCCTCAGGCAGCTCATCTCGTTGCTTAATTGTCTTTTATGCTTTCTCACAGCTTCGTATTTTAACTGTATTTCCCTCAAACTGCAGCCATGGTTTGGTTGTGGCTCGGGAGAGTTGACCCCTTTACAACTCGGTCTCTGTCAGCCCTGGCTGTGAAATTTGGGCTGGGCAAATTATTTTGGGTGAGTAGAGATGATAGAAAAGGGCATGTCTCACCATGAAAGATGAATCACTCCTTTGCCTTTTACTCCTTGTTGTAGTAACATTATTCCCGAGGAATTTTTTGCTATTTATATGATTGTCAGATGCGATTCCATCAGAATTACAAAGGAATTCAGCACGAATTAGTGGCCACTTAATGTTCTAGAAAGCTGCGATGTAAATGTGCTCCATGATCTCATCTACAACTCCGTCCTTAGCGGATGCTTCAAGGTAGATTTTTTCTAAAGTGGTCATAAATTGCAACCAGTCATTGGACTCCCTCCAGTCCTAGAGCAATTACTGGGCCAGTTCAGCTGAAGGGTTTGATCAGGTGTTTTACTAGCAGGATTTTATTTCGCTAAATGAACATCTCCTAAAGAACCGGGAATGTAATATTTACACGTTAAAGTGCTGCTGTAATGGCACTGCATTTAACTTCACTAGGAGACCAGGAATCCCGTGGTAAAATGCCTGATAACTGCTGCATTTACCAGGGGAATGAATTTATAGCAGTTGAATTCCTCCAGCAGAACAAAGGGCTGCATTATGAAAGCACCCTCTTCTCTCTAACAAAAGCTTTGAGCCGGTCCTGCTTCTTGCTCTAGGAGACGGTGTGGTGTTGCTCTGCATCATTGCGGTTGTTGCCTTGCCCAACTGCCTGTAAATGTTTTGGATAAGTACAAAGTGGGGGAAGGGGAGAGATGTCATCCTTCTGTTTCACCCTCTGCGGGTTGCATAGGACTTTAATCTCATTTGGAAATTCCGGGAGAGGTTTTCCACGGAAAGCGGCTATTATGTGTGAGCTCGGTACGTGGAGTGGTGGTGTAGGTGGGACTCAAATCCGCCTACTCCAGCCTGGAGTATCCATCCTCTCGGCGAGCAGGAGGCCCTGTGAGGCAGCTGCAGAGGTTTCCAAAGACCATCCCTCATCCATGGACCATTCCATCCCCCCTTTCCATGGCTGGAGCTCGGGTTGAACATACACCACAACACCGTGCCATCGCTACTGCTAGCTCGCATCAGCCACCTCTGTATAAACAACTTGTGTTTAGCTATGCAGCTTCCATCTCCCTCTGTTTTTTTCTTCCATTGGTATTAATAGTAGCTAATTATTGCTTTTACTATTAGGTCATGTGTTGTAAATACACTAAATGCAGTACGCATCCCGGGCGTGTTGGCTTGTGTGCTAATGCCTGGCTTCTGCCTCTTAACGTGCAGCCTAATTGCGGTCTTGCACTGCGCTGCCTGACATCCTATTTTTTGGGATAATTGCTCCCAAAGTCTCAGCATTTTTTATGCAGTCGGTATTACACGGTCTAGCTAAAAAGTGTTCAAAACAAACCTTGGGACCTATCCCAGAAAAAATCATATCAGAGCTTCCTGGGGAAAAAAAAAAGCAGGGAGCTTCTCCTCCAGCAT
Organism: Aegotheles bennettii; assembly: GCA_013398125.1. Taxonomy (NCBI): domain Eukaryota; kingdom Metazoa; phylum Chordata; class Aves; order Caprimulgiformes; family Aegothelidae; genus Aegotheles; species Aegotheles bennettii. The sequence continues at coordinate 66,759 of VZRW01010113.1, read as the reverse complement.
CTCCTTCCTCTCTTTGTCCTCTCTCTGCAGCTCGGTGTGTTGGGATCTTTGGGATTGCAGGATCCCCTCGGAGCAGAGCCCTGCTGCAGCCCCCAGCCATCCCTCTGCTGCCTGCGTCCATGGGTGGCTGGGAGAAGCAGCAGTGACAACCTGGTCACTAGTGAAAAATCTTTTTAATTATTTAAGTGGCAGTGAACGCCTGCTCTTATTGGTATGGGCATAAGCTTCCCTAATTTCCCTCTTTAATTTCTCCTGGAAGAGCTGAGCGCCTGCCCTCCTCGGGGTTGTGTTTCCCTAAAGAAAGATGCTTTGAAGAAGCCTGCTCCCTGCTCAGGATGCTGATGTGAATGAGTCCCTCTGCAAACAAGTTTCAGGCTTTTACCCTGAAAGCACTTGAGGGTTATTTGTGAGCCTAATGTCAAGACAGCCTAATGGGAGATTTTAAACCACGGTTTTAAACCACGCAGCACTGTAAACTTCCCAGGTGTGATCTTAGTGCTGATTTTGCCTTTTTCTCCACTTTCCATCTGGGAGATGGAATAAAGCAGAGCCCCGCTTTGCCTTTCGCAAGGTGATTGTCTCCTCTACTGACAGCTCCAGAAGGAACGTCCCTCTTGTTCTTTATGGGACCTTTGGCTTCCCCCTCTCATGCTGCTCCTTTGCAAAGGGAGGGCTTTGTGCATGGACGTGTTCCCCTCAGTGACCGCTGTCTCTGGTATAAGCAAGGCATCCACTCTTAATTGTATTGCTGCAGGAGAGAGAATTTTCCTCCCTTTCTCACTCTTCAGGGCAGAGCAGAACATATGTGCTGTTACCTTTTTAATTTTTCTTTGGAGAGTTAGGACTAATAAAAACCTTTCAGGGTTTCTGATGTTGTATGCTATGTATGGTTTAAAACAAAAAAAAAAGCCTTGTGTAGTCCTTCCAGTAACAGTGAAAAAAGTTGTGACCCCCTCCTGTGGCAGGTGACACTCTTCTTTGCTTGACTAATTGCATTGGGTCTGCACACCTAGGTGGTAATGAGGGATTTGAGCATCAGTGTACCCTTTAAATAACAGAACATTGAAGCATCATTGCTTTCATGTTTGTCTACTTGCTTCTAATTATTGAAGGCAGCTGACTTTAAAGCATAGGCCATTTCCTCCCCTTCCTGCAGCGGGGTCATAACAGCTTGCTTATATACTCCTAAGCTGGTTTGCTGCAACAGATTGTGACTTTAAATAGAAGGTTGCTAAGAGTGAGGTAAGGGTGCTGGGAGAAATGAGCTTCCTCAAAACAAGTCACTTGGTATTTAGGGGAGATGGGAGCAGCAGGCAAAAAAGCATCAGTGGCAAGGTGAAGGATGAGCAGCTATCGTTGGCGGTTGGTGTAACGAGATATATTTACATGTCTATGGAGGTATATATGTTCTTTTAGCAAGCGGAGGGAAGTGTGATTGAGCAAATCGTGTCCCGGGCAAACCTCTCCCAGGATTTTCCTGGACCATCTCACGAGACAGCACCATTACCAATTATTTATTCATCCTCGGCAAATGCCAGTAGCTCCTGTTTGGCATTGGGCTGAATATCAAAAAAGTTGATTCATTGACTTAAAAAAACAAAACAAAACCTACACTGGACAAATGCTAAAAAATACGTGTTAGGAAAGCGGTGGACTGAGTGATGAACATATTTTCTACCTCTTATTTCTCTGACTCATATGGCCCTGGCTTAGTGCAGATTTTATTATCTTATCAAAGAATTAATTACATCCTTTAATTTCATATATATACAGTTTGAGATTGTTGTTTTTGTCTTCGAATGCCTCTTATCCTCTCCCCAGTAGACGGTTGCTGCTAAATAGATGGGATTTTCTTCTTGGTGGCCACGTCAGATTTATTTATACTGCTAAGCCTGCTCTAGGAGTTGGGGTGAAGATGACTATCAGACTATCAAATTTAGCTTTACCCCCTTGGATTTAGTCCCTGGCAGGCTTCTGCTTAAAGTCTTGGAAAAGAAAAATTCATTAGATGAACCTTAGCATGATTTTTCCACGGCTTTGATTTTAATCAAAGTGCGGATTTGAAATTATTTTATCATTAGAATCTGTTGACTGAACGTCAATGAGAAGCAATTCCCCCTGCCTGGGGTAGGGATGCATCCTGTGCGCCGAGGTAAATCCCACACTGAGGGAGCAGAACAGCAGAAAGGGTAGAAATTAGCCTCTGAGGCTTGCAAATGCACTGCAGGCTGATGTCTTTCAGCATTTCAAGGACCTAAGTTCAATTGCAAGGCTGTTATTCTGCTTACCCATAATGGGCTAACTGATCAATTAAAATGGTCCCTCCTTAAGCCATTGCAAGAGGGAAGGCTTGTTCTGAGCAACTGCCTTACAAGGTCTGAAGGATGCGAGTTAAACATGACATCCTTTCATCTCCAGATCAGCAAAATCAAGGCAGTACGTTTTACCCAGGTACCTGGGAGCACAGGGAAGAGAAATTCAGGGGAAGCTCTTTAGGAGGTTACTAAGGAGTGGTTTTGCATAAGGCGATGGAGTTGGTTCTCTCTGAAGACCAATTTATACAAACCCCAGCGACTGCAGTGAGCTTGTAACTCCCAAACCTCAGGGCTGCGGCTCAGCATCTGAGCAGGAGATGCTGTGGGGACCGCGGGGAGAGCTGCAGGAGGATGGCCAGATCTATCACACCTGGAGAAGGAAGCCTGTGTGTTTAAGAGCTTGTGTGCCTGTGTTTTCTTGCCCATGAGATCCACCCAGGGTGTGTGCGTTTGAATTTTAAAGAGCTTTGCTTTCCAGGTCAGTTCAGTGCCTAACTGAGACCCAACTTCCTTGTGAATGAGAAAATAATAGAAAAAAATATATAGTAAGAGTATCTGCATGCTGCTTTGGTTTAGGGTGTGCTGACCACAGCAGCATCCTCTGGGTAAGGATAGCATTTAGCTCCTAAGGCTTCAGGTAACCCTCCTCCATGACCAAAATTCACAGTGTGACAGCCAGCAATTCTCTTGGCTTGCAGGAAGGACGAGGTCAGAGTGTCCTGTCCCCGGGACTGGTATAAATCGAGAGTAATTGGGCTGGAATTGGTGGTTGCAGTGATGTAAGAAGTGGTGTAAGGCAGAGGTGAAGCCAGATCCTAATGACAGCTTCTGCCTGCTCGCTGAATTCTGCATAGAGATCAGCACTTCCAGCAACAAAAGAAAGTAGGTCAGTGCCAGGTCCCCCTCCCCGCCTGCGCACTGGAAGCACATGTGTTGGATTACACGCCTGCAGATTGAAGCAGGAGCCACTCTCATGGTTTTGTTGTGGTTTTTTTTCCTTTGGGAGGGTCCATGTAAAAGCAATTTGGTGCTTGTCGGTGTGGTCGCTCTCGCCGCGTGGTTTTTCTTGGAGCTGCTGCATCCCCAATGCTTGGGAAGCTCGGGGACCTGTTTGCATGCCAACATTGCAGAGGGGGGACTTCCCCCGTTCCCCAGCAGCCCATCTGGGTCTCAGGGAGGGCCTGAGGCTGGCAGCGGCACCCGGGTGTGCTCCTGAACCCTGCCCATCCCCTGATCCTGTGCCTCCCCTTGCCTTGCTGCAGCTGTGAAGCTCCAGTTCTACTTGAACGATTACCCGACACGTTAATTGGGACTCCCGCTATGATTAAAAAGAAATTTCAGATTAAGCCCGCCATGCTGTATAGCTCAGGAAGAAAACATCTCTTTATAAACACAGCAGGAATGTGGGGACTCCATTATTATTATTTTCTTTTAACTTTGAAGAAGCTGGCTCTCGCTGCTGTTTTGACCACATGGAGACAAGTGCGGCTGTCGCTCCGCTATGGTCAAAGCTAAGCGGAAGGGAAGCTTGCAGGGAGATAAAATTGAAGGGTGTTTTTCCTTCTTTTTTTTTATTTTTTTTTTCCCTTAATGTGATAATCATAATGGATTTATCTCAGTAGACTTCAGATCCTGTCTACACAGGTTCCTCTGCAGCTCTTGGGCAGAGCTCGGAGCAACTTGCGGGTTGTATAAAGCAGGCGAGTATGGTCCCAGCTCTGAGGAGCAGCATACGGTGTTTAGCATATTTAATTTGTTACACGACCTTTGCAGTGCTGTAGTTGGCCAGCTCTGAAAGCGCCTTCAGCTTGCCATGTCCTTGGGGGAAGTCCTCAGGCAGGCATCAGTTGGTTGTTGGTCCAGCGTTGGTAATTGGAAGGGCACTGTTGGCCAGGTGAAGTGTTCTGAGACTAACAGCGGCTTCTGAAACTCCCAAATATTTGCTCTATTTATTTTCAATTTGGAAGGCTGTAATTTAGCTTGCAAAACCCAGCCCTCTTCCCCCAGACGCTGCCTTCTGATGGAGAAGATCATCTGAGGATGTCTTCTCCTCATATGAAGCTCTCTGCATGCAGTGTTTTCAGTAGGACCTGCTGTAAATCCCATTCAGTCGAGCTCTGTGTGGCAGGGGCATGGGGAGCCTCACCCTGCCCATCACACAGCAGAGGACCAACTCCGGCCCTTCCACAGCACCAGGAGATGATGACAGAGGTTCAACATCTGGAGAATGAATCTCTGTGGGGCTGCAGCATCCTGGCCCTGCCTTTCCCCCGCGCTGGACTCGCTGTTGGGAGTCAGGGCAGCAGTAGATTATCCCCCACTCTCCCCCCCCTTTTTTCCTCCCCTTTAAACTTACCTTTTGGTGTTCCAGCTGAAGCAGCATGAGGTGAGTAAACTCCACTGCTCAAAATAAGAGCGGATAAGCTCAGTTTACTTGCATTTATTCATGAATTCACCACTCCACTGGGGCCTGAAAATCAGAGCCAAAAGGAACTGCAGTGAAAATTGGCCTACATGCAATGGCCCTTTTGCTCTATTTTTGCATTGAGATGTGCTCGGAGCCTGAGGAACTGGGATCTGACATGATGTAGGAGCTGCTTTTTGTTTTCTTGCTCTGGCGTTTGAAGCTCTTGTTGGTTTTCTGTGTATCAGGTAACTTTGGGGAAGTTGCGCAGTGGGGGAGAAGGAAAAAAAAAATCTATTTGATATTTGCTGTGTTCAGTGCATGACACAAAATTACCAGAATGAGCACAGACAAAGAATTAACTCTTTTTTTTCCAAAGACATGAAAAAATAGGAAAGAGAGCAAATAGAAATAAAGTGATTATCATAGGTTACAAATGCTGACACCCGGGGACAGGGTTTTATATTGGACTAGGAAACATCGTTCTGCTGGAGGCTGGAAGGAGAAGGGTTCCTGTTAATAGTGAATTCTTGTTTGCACTTGCATTTGTGCCGACTGCTGAGGCCAATGTGGTTCCCAGATGACACACAGTACATGCACGTGCCTGCAGCTTGCACCAGCCAGGGAAGTCACGCAAGCCACGGGAGAGCCGAGCGCGCTGGATGGGGCTCTGCTCCAGCATCCGAGCAGAAATAGAAATGGATCCATCTGCAAACCAGGTCATCGCTGCTCTTGTGTGTTTTCTCTTGGGCCCCCTTGAATCACATCGTGATTTCTTTCTCCCTGCAGCTGGGATTACTTTTCACGTACTCTGCTCGCATAATTGCCTCTAATAATTTCTCAGCTGGCTTTCCCTCATTCTTGAGTCAACTATGACCACCTCTCCCTCTCTTCCCTCCCCCCCACCCCCCGCTTTACAAGGCTGCACACACCCTCTCCAGCCTGCACGGATGCTCTCCTTCCTGCTGCTCCTGCCTCTCCTGGCCTCACCTCACACTGCTTTAACCTCCAGAGTTCCCATCTCCCCTCCTGGAGAACCCCCCCATAGATGGTGTGTGCTTCCTTAGGCTTGCTGTGCTGCACAGCTCATGCACACAGATGTCCTTGGCCGGTCCCAGTGCTGCTCCTCACCCAGCGTGCTTGGACAAGGGGTTCCTACAAGCCCACGGGATGCTGGAGCACCAGAGGAGATGCTGCCAGGCAGGGCTGCCCTGTATCTTTTAGCTATCTGGATGCACCGACATTTCGGGGCAGCGCTGTGCCAGCAGCAGCTCTCCCAGCACGTGTGTGTGGGGATTTTGGAGTGTTCCCATGTTTGCTCTGTGGAAAACCCTTCCAGCCAGCCGGCGAACCGGGTGGTCGGGGTCCTGCCGTGCCAGCTGAAGCAGCAGCAAGCCGAGGCAGGCTGTTAGCATCCCGCGGTATATTTAGTTCAGGTTTAACGGGGGCTCCATATGTGTGTGTTCTCTTGTTTCCTTTTGCTTTCTACGTGCTAAGTAGATGCAGGAAGGAGCTGAGAAGTCTTCCCGCGATGGCAAGGATGTGGTTTTGCTGCTCCATGTGCCAATCTTCTTAACAGGGCTGCTTCCCCGAGCTGTGCCTTTGGGAAAGCATTAGCGTAAGAGCTGGAGAGAAGCAAGTGTCCCAGGGTCTCCTTCTCTCAGGAACCCCTGAAAATGTGGTAGGACTCTCCTGAGGGACAGGTCACACAGGGCAGTGACATGGCACCCTGCAGGCAGCCAGTTCTGCGTGCTGGTGGGGTTGGGGTTTTGCGTGTTGGGTCCTACTCGGGACCCTTTGGCAGGGTTTGTGCTGAAAAGGTCGCTCTGCTTTTCCTTGTAATTATATTTTTATATTTTTATATTTTTCATATTTTCATATATTTTATTTTAGAATGAGGTTAAGGCATGAGTTGAAAATAACACAGATCCTCTGTGAACTCCCAGGAGGGGGTTAAACAGGGCTTATTCTGAGCACACGAGGCCATGCAAGGCAGCTCATGAGAGAGCCCACCTAGAAATGCTTCTTTAGCGAAGACCTGTGAGGAGCTGAGAACTTTGATTACAGAATGTTTTAGCTATAGAAGAATTGACTGAGGGAAATAACTATGAAAACCTTTTCCAGGGAGAGCAATTTGTATGCACTATTGAGAAACCAGGTCTGAGAGGTTTCACTGGGTCTGTAGGAAAAGAAAATAACTAAGTCACGCTGGTAGGCTTGAAGGAGAGGTGTTAAATCTCAGCTGCAAGGTGGGGAGGACGCAGCACAAAGTCCTGTGCTGAGGATGCTGAGGTGCCTGCCCACAGGAACCGCGGGCTGGAGAGTCTCAAATTAAACTGGTGCCAGCCCAGTTCGAAGCAAACAAAATCCGTCTCTGGGGATGGCAACCCCATGCTGGCAGTGGGCTCTCCTCCTCTGTGAAATAAAGTGTGCTGGTGTGGGGAAGAAGTGGAAATCTTTCCAGGTGAGAGTTTCGTTATTCCAGAACTGCCTCGGAAATCTGCGTTCTCCCATAGGAACGATTCTGTATTTTAATAGAAGTGTTTTGCTTTTGACCCTGTATGGCAGAGCAGCCTCTGGAAAGAGGTGAACTTTTACTGTTTCCATCTGATTTTGGTTTTCTTCCCTTTCAATTTTTCTTTTTTTTTTATATCTTCTGTCTCTTGGGCAGGCTCGGGCCGGCAACCACAGTGCTGGGTGTGGTGGCAACCACAGTGCTGGGTGTGGTGGCAGCCACATGGGGTGTAACAGGAGCTATTTTGGGCAGGATGGAGATGACAGAGGTGGGCACTGAACCTAGAAACGTTCTGGGGGCCAGAATATTGTGTATCACAATTTGGTATTTAGGCAACAACAAGGTGCCCCTATAAGTGTCAGCCCCATCTCCCGGAGCTTCCCGGTACCAGCGATTCCTTTTGTCCTTGAGCGAGATCAAGGGCTGGGTTGCAAAACACTGACCCCTGGACCCAGGGGTGCTTTCCCTGGGTGATAACCCGAGTCTTTTCATCTGAATGAGATGTGTAACTTTTAAGCTGTGATTGAACATCACCCATGAGCTGGAAAATACCGAATTCAAAGCACCTGGCAGGTACGGCAGCGTTTTGTGAGAAGGAGAGCACAAACAAATTGCGAGCAGAAATGGAAAAGAGAAAGGGAATTTGGAGTAATTTTAAGAAGTCTCTTACAAAGCGGATGGCAAACAACGCCTGCCTGACCCTCTGCCTGTCTGCGGCGAGAGGGCTTTGACAACCGACTCCCGGCGAGCTGGGAGCTCAGTAAGCTGTCCATAAATCAAAAGCACCCAGACTATCAAATTTGTTTATTACTTGGGGTCATGCCGCTGTGTTCGAGTCGTGTAGCTATTTTGTTTCGCTTCTCCTAGCTGTGTTCCTCCAAAAAACAGAAAAGAAAGATTTGTTGAAACGTAACTGTACCATTCCCTTTATCCTTTGATTCTTTAGTCTTTTTTTTTTTAGCCTTTATTTTTTTTAGGTTGTTTTTTTTTTCCAGGAGACAGAAAGCGAGCCGTGGTGGAGCTGGTGGTGTTAATGTTCTGCAGCAGGAGTGAAATAGCCTGGAGATGTGCAGCCAGAGCAGGGGCGCGTGCCCTAAATAGGAGGGTTAACCAGGGCTTATTCTGAGGAAAGCAGTAATTGCAGCTTGCGTGAAGCAGTAATATTCTTTTGTGCATTATTTACCCAGGAACATCTGCTAATACATATACATTCTCCGGTGCGTGTAAACAACTTGTGCAGGAAGAGGATTAGGAGATTTATAAAAAAATTAGAAGCGAGTTAAAAGGGCAATTAGAAGAGCAGAAAGAGATATCGAGCAGTGAATTAGGGAGGATATTTTAACACACAATCAGAGCTTCCCGAGACGTATTCAGAGCAGAGAGAAGGTAAAAGAGAAAATTGGCCAATTACGAAATGATAGCAGGGAATTGGTGACATGGGAGAAGGTAATGGCTGATTTGTTAAACAGTTATTTTGATTCTGTTTTCACAAAGGAGGAAGAGGATGGAGGGCAGCTCCGGAAAGGACTCGGGTTGTGCGGGTGAGGGTGGAGATGAGTTGAGGAGCCTGCAGAGAGATAAAGAGGTGTCTGCAGAGCAGCTGGGCACGGGGAGAATTTCACCCATATTCACAAGGTGAGAAAAAAAATGGCTTCTAGTGAGCAGCTCCTTACAGCAATGAGCTGGGCAGCGAGCGGCTCGCAGTGTAACACTCACTTCTGTTCAACTAATTGGCTGCTTTTGAGTGGGGGACTGGGGTGGTCCCTGAGATGAAAGATCCTTCTTCCCTTTGAAAGCAGCTCCTCCTGGAGAGAGGAGGACGGAGTGTCTTGGGAGACAGCGAGATGGATAGGGACTCTGGAAGGCTGCTGGTAGAGAGGTGGTTTGGCTCCTTGGGAAGGAACCACCTTCCCAAAAACACACATTGCTCAGCGTGAGCCCCACCACAGTCCTCCGTGTCCTGTTTTCACAGCTGCTTCTGCTTCTCTCCATAACCCACAAACTCCAATGTGGTCAGCAGTACAAGAGCATCCCTATAATTGCCATTCTCATCAGCTTCGCCTGGTGTCAGCAATCTCGTTTCCCCAAAGTCGTGGTGAGCTCAGGGGCTGCTGGGTACATGGCGGGGGAGAGGAGGACTGATGGAAGAGGGGGACAATATCAACCTACAAGACCTCAAGGAGAGAGTAAGTGATGGAAAAGGAAACATTCCTGGCCGTGCAATGGGATCCTGGGAAGCATTCCCAGAGGTGTAGTTGCAGCTAAGACAGGGAAAGCATACACAGATGGAGGATTTAGGGAAGGATGAACTTGAAGGACCACAAAATGTGCTATTTAGCTTACAAGAAATGTGAAGTGATGCCTTTGTCCTGCTCTGTCCCTCTGAAGGGGGTGTGTGTGTACATATAGCAGAGCAACTTTCTGAGACAAAGGAAATAATTTGGAATTGATGCTGGGGGGGCACAAGTGCTGTCTGGGATCCGATGGGGAAAATAGGCAGAACTGTGGACTTCTGGTCTTGGTTTAGGCTGATAAACTTAAAATTTATTCCCAATATCTGAGCGGTGTTTGGTTTTCATCCTGCCTGGGTGGATAAAAGAGATGCAGCGTCATATGGTTTGTGTTTTCAAAGCATGTATGAAAAGCTCCGTATTAGCAATTACGGGATGAAACTGTGGAGAAGTGGTACAATGGAGAGAAAATTGGCTCTGACTCAGGAAATGGGATTCTGCCGCCAGGGGTGAGTTTCCAGAGGCACAGTCTGGGGTCTCTGCTGGGTTCTCTGGTTTGCTTTTTTTTTTTTAATGGAAAGGATTTGCATGAACAGCCCAAAGTTAGAACATTAAAGCTCAGTGATGTAAAGAAGGGGAAGGCAGGCACAGTGGCAGGGGCTCGGCTGCTGGAGCAGCGTATGGTGTGGGTGGCAGACCAGAGAATGCTCAAGGAATGGGAAATGGATGAGCAAATAAATGCTCAAGTGACACGATTCCCAAGGGGGGTGTTTGGAGCTTGCAGCAGAGCTGTGGGGAGCTATCGGCAGCATCTAACAACCTCGGCAACAGGCAGCCCTGACTGCCCACCCCTGGGGAAGGGAATCGATGCAAGTCCAAAGGTTGAGCTTGTGATAGTGAACAGCACCAGCTCACGGCTGATCCTTCCTCACCGGGAAGGGAAACAGTGGCACAGCCAGGGGAGCCCAGGCAGAGCTGTGGAGCACAGAGGGGTCTGGGTTTATAGAATCCAAAGTCATTTAGGTTGGAAAAGAGCTTTAAGATCATCCAGGGAACCGTTAACCCAGCACAGCTGAGGTCACCACTGACCCATGGCCCTCAGCACCACATCTACACAGCTTTGAGATCTCTCCAGGGATGGGGACTTCACCTACTGCGCTGGGCAGGCTGGGCCAGGCCCTGACAGCCCTTTGGGGAAGGAATTGTTCCTAATATCCAATCTAAACCTCCCCTGGTACAACTTGAGGCTGTTTCCTCTCGTCCCATCTCTTGTCACTTGGGAGGAGAGACTGACCCTCCCCTCCCCCCAGCTCCAGGCTCCTCTCAGGCAGTTACAGAGAGCAGAAGGTCTCCCCTCAGCCTCCTTCTCTCCAGGCTGAGCACCCCCAGCTCCCTCGGCCACTCCCCATCAGCCCTGTGCTCCAGACCCTTCCCCATCTCCGTTCCCTTCTCTAGACACCCCCAGCCCCTCAATGTCCTTCTTGTCATGAGGGACAGTTTCCAGCCACTCTTCCCCAAAGCTGGAGCGTTGCCTGGGGTTGTTGTGACCCAAGTGCAGGACCTAGCACTGAGCCTTGTTGAACCCCATCCCGTTAGCCTCAGCACATCAACCCAGCCTGTCCCAATGGGAGCACGTGGACCACTGCCCAGCATTGCCTCAAAGGGGCCATGGTGCTTATCACCGCTCCAGGGGTTCAGTCCTTCACCCTGGGGACATCCTTGACCAACCTTTGGTGTCTGGGAGTGATTCTAATTAAATCCCAAATTTCTCCAACTTATCTCAGCAAGTTGTGGTTATACCTGAGTCTGCTCGACTGGAGGGATGTGTGCTTTGAGGTTGTGGGAAGGCTGCTACGGAGAAGAAGGGATTTATACTTGGAGCAACATTCAAAATGCATGAAGACATGCTGTAGGAAGGGACTGGGGAAAAAAACACATGAGAGGGAAGCAGGGGCCATGGTAGAGCTGAACCACGCACACAGGAAGTTGGTTATTGAGGGCTGAGTGTCAGAGCATGCCATAAAAATTTAGTTTATCCTCAAGGAGCTGTAGTCATGGAGAAAGGACGGGTGTGGGGAGGGACAGCAGCTACAGGCAAAGCAGCAGGAACATCAGAAACCTGTAGTCCATGTCAAGTGGCACCTATTTAGCAGTGTATCGTGTCTCCCTTCTGGTTTTTAATCGCAAGTCTTTATTGTTAGAGTTAGAGTGCTTGATTGACAAGGCCCGTAATACACCGTGGAGTTGCCTTTATTTTCCTACGTGTTAAAGGAAAAGGTACTAAAAATACAATTATGGTTTTGAGCCAGGCATAGTCTGTTCTAATATAATTCATCTCAAAGACTATCCATCGTGCCTGCTGCACCCAAATCATTTATAAAACATGAGCATCTCCTGTGCTGACATTTCACTCCTATATTACAGGAGTTACATGCAGACTTAAAAAAAAATTAATAAAGTGCTTCTCTTCTTCATTCTCCCACTGAGAGCTTTGATTTCCAGAGTATGAAACGAAATAACCAACATAACAACATTCTCCACTTCTAAGGGACAGTGCCAGACTCATTCCGTTGCTATTGGTTATAGAGAGTAGGACGTGAGGGAGCTATTTCAGATCACGGATTATTTGTTCTGGCTGCATTGGACATCCCTTTAGTGGAGCTTTAGAGCCCTGTAGACAGAAAAGTTTGGGTAGGAGCTGGAAGGGAGAGAGCTTGATGAAGTAAATGCTTCCTTTCTCCTCCCAGAGTTACTCCTGCTATTCCCCAAGAAGGGAATTTAGAAGTGAAGCATCCAAGCCCCTGCCCTTCCTTGCTTGTGAGAAGGACAGAAGAGGGCATTCCCCCTCCCAGCTGCCTGGTCCCAGCACCCAACTGCTCTTAAAAATCAGTGCATTGGGGAATTTTCTTCTTCTTTTTATTTTTTTGCTTGGGAGTTTCCCTTCTCATTTCCAGACACCTCCAGGGGATCTGCTGCTGCATAAATACACTCTTTCCCCATCCCCAAAGGGATTGGGAGGGAGGATTTCCCGAGCTGGCCCATTCTTCCTGAAGCTAGTGGTGTCTCTGGTGGAAAACACGAGCCATTGCCTTTGGGCTTCCCAGCCCCACACACGAGCTATGGGCTAGAAACACGACGCCGACGCCGGGACATGGTGATGAAAAGAAAAGCAGCCTTTTCTTGTCCAAGATCACTTTTATTTCCCTTGTTTCATTAACTTCAGTGTCTGTTTGGTCTCACATGTCCACGCTGACAAGGAATTCACACCGACTGCACAATTTGGGCAACACCTCCCCGAGCCCATGGACTGCCGTGGGTGATGCCGCCGGCTCTGCCAATCCCTGACCAGCAAGTGCATCCCTCCATAGCAGGGTTTGTTTTGGGATGAGGGGAACAAGCAGATCTGCTCCCTTTCCCCCACCTAGCCCCAAAACCCTTCACACTCCTCTTTTGGACCGTTTATTTTTCTCTCCTATGGCAGACTAGAAACCCGGGCCACTGCGCTTCTTGCTGGTCCTCTACAAGCTGTAGCTTCCCCCTCCTCTGACTCTTCCCATGACACAACCTGTTCCTTTTTAAGAAACAAAACCTCTCCTGACGCTGTCAGGGCTATCCACAGCCTGGGGACTGCTCCTCAATGCCCCAGTGAAAACCTTAGTCCAGCTATAAAGGTCCTCACACCACTGACACGGCTGGGAAGCCCCTCTCTGCCTCCAGCCCCAAAAAAGTCCCTGTCCTCCGCAGGACCTGGTGGTTCACTCCGGAGACAGTGCTCTATGGCTCTATTTATTGGGACTAATTAATTTCTCTCTCCCCCTCGGTTACTAATTAGGAGGTAAGGGTGAGTTTTGGCTCTCCGGAGATGGACTTTGCTGCGTCGCATACAATCACCCCCCCCACCCCTCCCAAAGTTTAGTGCTTTGAATTGCTGAGAACATTGGTCCGCTGTGGTTCCCCCGCGCGTACTGAGCCCACCCGATGGCTTTCAGCATCTGTAGGCACTGCTGCCGGTTTGTTTTCTGGAGGAAAAAAAAAAAAATCATATACTGGTCTGCTATAAATTCGACAATACAATCCTTAGTTCTGAAGATATAGTTTCCATATAGTTTATAAACATTATAAGACATACATATGGATATCTGAGGGGGAGGGGGGGAGCCTGTGCATTTGTAGGGTTTAGGGTTTTTTTTCCAGATGCGTGAACATGGTTACAAAAAACCCACAGCTTCTGCAGGTACCTCATTTCTTTAAGTGTTGGGTTTGTTGGGGTTTTTTTGTTTAATTCCACCTCTAATCAGTCTTTCCTTTGGTTGTTGGCTACTCCAAGCCCAGCAGGCAAGCCCTGTTCTGCTGTAATGCCTGAGATATTCAGGGGTTTGAGATTGTCTTCTAAGAGATTCCCAGCCAACTTTGGCCTCTGGGTTTGGAGCCAAAAGGGCTAAAACGTGGGAGAACCAATGTCCTTGTTACATCGGTATCAGTGTCCTTGCACTCACTTTCAGAGAAACAGTGTAGGCTTAATTGGTGATTGTTTTTACAGCAATTATGTTCCTTTCGGTAATGGGAGGGGTCGTTCAGAGCGCTCTCAAACCAATGGGATTTCACAAGAGCATGGATGCAGTCCATTTGTCCGGCTGTTGTCACCGACGAATTGGCTACCATCCCCGTTATCTGCTTTTTTGTAAGGTTGGCTTGTTTTTGTTGTAGGTGCTCGGTTAGGCTGTTTGTGACAAGGTGTGATTAATGCCTTTTAATCCGCTCCCGCTGCGTTCGGCACAGTCCGCGTTGGCAGCCCGGCCGGGCACGGAGAGACCATCAGAAGCCGAGACAACGTTCTTCCCTTTGCCAGGCCAACGCTCGCCACGTACAAAAAAAGAAGAAGAAAAGAAACTCTGGTCCTTTGTAGATTGGTGGCAGTACAGATCCGCTCCGGCCGCCGCCGGGGGCTCAGCGTATGACGGCTGCCAACACCACCATAAAAACCAGGAGCGACGCCCTGAGCCCCGCGCTGCCGGCTGCCTGCTGCACCCCGCTGGGGGGGCGGATGGGCGGCCGCCGGGTGCACTTGCCCCGGCGTTTGGGGGGCAGCGACGGCATCACCCCGAAACTGAATTTGTGCTGATAATCAGGCACATAGTCTGGAACCTCCTGCCCGTTTTTCCGCGGCCCCAAGGAGACCGGCTTAGAGGTTCGGTTACGGCTTTTGTGGCTGGTGCAGTTCTTGCCGGGTTTACGATAGCCCGGCCGGGAGCCGGGGGGGGCAGCGGGCTGGCTGCTGTGCAAACTGTTCTCGGCCCCTCTCTCCTTCCCCTTCTCCTTGGAGGAGTGGTGAGGGTGGTGGGTTTTGGAGGCTCCTCTGTCCGCCGTGGAGAAAGTATGTGTTTTAATCTGATGGAGCGACTCAGACCCCGAACAGTTCCTAAAGTCTTCTGCTCTCAGCTCCTTGAGGTCCTTGCCATGCATCTGCTCGGGGGTCTCGCAGATGGCGCTGGAGCTGGAGCCTCTGAACCTGTGCAGCCATTCCCAGAGCGAACGGGCTTTGCAGTCGCAGCTCCACGGGTTCCCGTTCAGCCTGAGAAACTCCAGGGCTCCCAGGTGGGCCAGGCAGTCCCCCTGCAGCTCCGAGAGGCTGTTATTGAACAGGAAAAGGGTGGTCAATCTTCGGAGGTCGTGAAAAGCCCGCCTGTGAATCCACTGCAGCTGATTTTGATGGATGAGCAGCCGATCCAGGTTTATTAGTCCCCTGAATGTGTTCTGATGGAGGCTCCAGAGCTTGTTTCCATGGAGAAAAAGATGGCTGAGGTTAACCAAGTCAACAAAAATATCATCCTGCAGGAACTCGATGTGGTTGTCTTGCAGGTAAAGGTATTGCAGGTTGTGGAGGCCACCGAATATCCCGCTGGGGAGGGAGCTCAGCCCACACTTGTACAGATACAAGGCGTGGAGTTTCACCAGCCCTTGGAAAGTGTCTGCAGCTAAAGCCCTTAAGTAGCGGTTGTCCCCCAGGTCCAGCTCCTCCAGGTTGACAAACCCATCGAAAGTGTTGGGGTCGATGAAGGTGATGTTGTTAGAGTAGATCCAGAGGGTGACCATGGAGGGGCTGAAGTGGCCCCGCAGCAGCAAGGTGATCTGGTTGTTCTGGAGGAAGATCCTCTCGCTGTCCTCGGGGATGCCCTCCGGGATGGTGACGAAGTTGTGAGCCTGGCAGCTGACAGTCATGGGGGACGGGTAGCAGACACAGTCGGTGGGGCAGCCCAGGGCCCCGGGCACCTTCAGCCCCAGCAGCACCAGCAGCAGCTCTGCAAACCCCCCTGTGCGGAGAGAGGGGAGAGCGGTGTCAGCGGGGACTCGGGCACAACCCACCCACCCATCACTGCCGTGGGGACTATTCCGGGTGAAAAACACCCCCAGTTAACTCAGCCCTCCTCCCTGCTCATGAATTACCCACGCAAGCTGTGATGAGTAGTAAAGCACAGCAGTTTGAAGGTGATGTATGGAGTAGTCCCTGCCTCCTCGCCCTGCCTGCAACAGGAGCTCCTTGCCTGCTCCCAGCCTGAAACAGGCAGGAGAAACTTGGTGAGAATTTGCACAGGCAGCAAAGCCCCTTGACTGCAGGCAGGCAGTGCAGTCGAAGGAAAGGTGCTTGTACAACGGTGTGAGAGCAAACAGAGGGGATGAAAACCCCCGCAGGCGTCCACCCCCCCTGTAATGCATCTCTTCAATCACCCGCGCTTACACATCGTGGAGGGGAAGGTACGGAGCCTCCGTAATCCCCAATGGATCACATAAATCACACGTGTGCAGTGCATTTGCACACACACCCAGCTCCCCCAAAGGCGCAGACCCATCCCTGCCACCTCTTTTTACTACAGTTGTTAAGACACCCCCACCCACCCCAAACCCCAAGCGATGCACAGGAAAACACGCTGTCAGCAGTTGGTGGGAAAGGCTGAGCTGAAAACTCCGCTTGGAAGTGGGATGCTCAGCTGTGTTTTCACATGAATGTCCTGTGGCAAAGCATATTGTATCCTCTAATGCTCCAGCACATGCTTGTGACCAGGGCTTCCTCGCTGCCTAGGCAGCAATCATCCCCTCCCTCTGCTCAGCTCCGAGTGCTGGCTTCACCGCCCCGTTCCCATCTCGCTCCCACTCCTCGCACCAGGCTTGCTCTCAGGCAATTCCTTCTGCGCCGAGTGGTTTTTCAGACTCCTTGCACCAGACTTGTCATTTCTCATTCAGATTTTCCTCCTAGATTTGGCTTTTCCCTCTCACATGCAGAATTTGCTCGTGTCTTAATAAATTCTGCCTCTGGACTTCACAGGGGAAGGGAGCAGCCCAGGAGCAGCGTACAGCTGCCACTGCCATCCTGCCCACGAGTCCTCGCCTTGTATGAATCTGAAAAGCGAGAGTGGAAGCGGAGTTCATCTCTAATTACTCCACATCGTGATCACCAGCTTCTCCATGAGCCTGGACCCCTTGGGCTTTTACAGCCCCTCTTCTCAGTGCCTACAGCTGAATACGTGTAGGAGGAAAAAAGAAGAAAAATCACTGTTTTCTTATTAATTGTGTTTGAAATATAACTCCATGGTTACCATTGCCTTTTGCCTAGTATGGAGATCTATTACCATTTAGTTAACAGCAGGTGACCCGTCCATCTGGACCTGTCCTTTCAAGGCAAAGTTGTCACATTTTGAGATAAACTGGGTTATTCAGACTCCCCATAAATCACCAGTAAGAGGCAGTCATCTCTGACTGGGCTGTTAATAGAAGAAAAAATAGCAACGCTAGCCAAAGCGCCGGACCAAGCCTTGGCTGCCATGAGAAGGAAGGGAACTTCTTCCAGGTGCTGCCCTTCAGAAATCAAGCACCGGCTACCAGGAGGGATGTCTCATCCCCGCGCCGCTGCCAGGCAGGGGCTGTAAGTCGGGAACGTTTAATTCGCGACAACTCCTACGGCTGTGTAGGAAAAGGAACGTTCTCCAAGTCACCGCTGTGCCGCTTTTTGGCTTTGCTGTCGTGCCTTGGCGATGAGAGAGGGGCTGTGCTGGTGGGCGCATCGTGCCGGCGCTGACTACCGAGCGCTCCTTGCCAAAACGGGAGCCCTCGCTGCCACTCGCCGTGCGGGAAGCAGCGGGATCCTGCCGATACTGTGATTATCCAAGTGCCAGATAACGGCGGTGAGGATGAAGCTACGTTTGCTACATTCTGCTGGGGTTTGTTTTTTTTTCACCCGTGGATGTGCTTCACCAAGGTGGGATGGCTTCATGTTCCCCGTCTTACCTCGGTGACACCAGAGCACAAACCCTTCTGTAGGTCTTGTGTTTATTAGTGAAATCCTGCCAGGCACCGGCGCCGTGACGATCTCCCACATGCGGGGTCTGTTATTGCAAATACCAAATCACAAGGGTCTGAATCAATAAGCCATCTCCCAGCTATAAGCAGCAGGTTGGAAAGATTACATATTGCTTCCAAACAACAGTTCTAGGCGCTCTTCCGTGACACGACAGTTGCCAGGCTAACGGGATTACTGACGGGAGGTGGAGCCGGGCCGGGATCTGGGAGCGCACACAATTTCACGTATAGGGATGGTGATGACAGGCGGCCGTTAGCAACGCGCCGTGATGGACAAAGGCAGCCTGGGTCTCCCTGGAGCACGGCCAAGGTCTCCACGGCTCCTGCTGAAAGGGAGTGTGGTGTTTAATGGCTCCCTGCCTGCAGGGATAACTCTGGAGGTAAAGGTCAGAGGGAACTGAGTCCATCTCTTTAATTAACAGGCGTTTGTGAGTTAATGGCTGGAGTTCCTACGGAGAGGAAAGTGTGACTCCCACAGTTGTGGAGGGGATAGGCTGGGGTGTTACTGGTTCTCAGCTTCCCAAGAGTATAACGGTAGGAAGAAAAGCCAGGGATGTTTTTCTACCCACATGCTGCAAGTGGGGGGTAAGGAGAATGGGGAAACAGAAGGACGGATGATTAGAAAAAATAATAATTAGGTGGGCAGGACTTGGAAAGAGAAAACATATGGATGCACTCCAGGCACATGGTCTCCTCAAGGATGCTTTTCCTTCACACACATAAAACCTGCTGAATGCCTAGTGCTGCTCCTGGGATGCCCTGGGCTTGGTCACAGTTTAGATCCAGGTATGAGTCCTCCTAGAAACCAAGAGGCTCTGGTCATGGAGCCACGAAGCCCCTGAGGCTGCATCGTGGTTGCCAACAGCTGAGCCCACCACGCTGAGACAGCTGGGAGCGCTTGGGTCTCTCTGGGCTTCCCAGGCTGGAAAGCACAGGTGGGAGCTTCCCAGAGGTCCCAGAATCAGCCCCTGCCTAACTTGTTGAACTCGTTATTCCTGGCACAGCCCTTTTGGCTTCATTTTGTAAAGGTTGCAAGGCAGATGGAGGGTCACCAGCACGTGTGTTGGAGCTCACCAGGGAGGGAGAGCTTCAAAAGCAGCACAGAAAAATCCAGCAGGAACCTGCCAGTGAAGTGAATGAAAACAAAGCCCTGCTGACATGGATAACACCAGCGAGGGGGTGTTTGTCTCCTGGCTTTCTCCCACTGATGCGCTGTGTCACCCCAGCTTCTTCTCGCCGTGTCCTTCTGCCGCCTCCTGCTTTTGACTGAGGTTTCAGTGATTGGAATGAATTCATCCGACCGTCCAAACCATTTCCCATGTAGCATCTCTCTAATTGGGCATTAATTAGGCATCAGTTAATGAACGCTTGAAATAATTTATCTTCGGATGCGTCCAGTTTGCAGTCTTACTTTTAACAGCATTAGACTCGTTATTAGATTAACATCATTATAAATGTTCTCCATTACCTGCTTGTTTCCATTGTCTTAGCCTTATTACTGAGAGTGAAAATCACTCCTCCCGCATGCATTATTGATGAGTAAGGACTTTCTATATGTAGCACGGGATTAATTGTTATACAGCGTAATGCATTTAGCGTGAAGCCTCGATTTGTGCAAGAGCTGAAAGCGGCCAGAAGAATGCAGACACCCGGAGCCAGCACATCTCTCTCCAGCCCAAAGCAGGTTCTTCCAGGGCTGGGGCCACCACAGGAAGAAATTTTAAAAAAAAAGAAGGAAATACAAGAAAAAAAGGTGGTTTGATATCCAGGGGAGGAAGGTTCGAAGGGTTGGAGCACTTCTCTGCCACTGCGGCGGGGACGCTGGCCTCGGCTCTGCTCTGCGGGCAGCCTGTCCCTGCGGCACTGCTCGGTCCCCGGAGCAGCCTGTACCTGTGCCCGCAGATTTCTTGCATTTCAAGGCTTTTAACACTTTACTGTTATCTCAGAGCCAGGCAGAGCCTTGGTTTATTTAGGAAGATGTAATGCCACTTATTTTCATTAGGAGGCTCAGGCTTGAGGGGAAGAAATCACTTAGGACAAGAATGGATGCTTCAGCCCCAAGGGGCTGCATCTGCAGACCCCCCCAGAAGGCAGCCCCCCTCCCCCCCACCAGCCCTGGCCACCCCCTGCCCGTTCCCTCTTTGTGAGCTGCTGTTCTCAGATGGATGCTTTCACCTCTCCACCCGGCCAAGCTTATATGGGTCACAGCCTGTCTAAATTCTCCGGCAGGAGCTGGTCTCGAGGATGGAGCTGGTTGCTTCCCTTTCAAATCTCTCCTAAACCACCATCTGCTTTGGGAGACCCATCTTAGCTCGTGCCTACACGCAACTTGACTGCCTGCTTACTGTGTCCATTACTGGTGCTGCTCAAGCTGTTAGATTTATAAGCTCTTTAGAGCAAAGCCCTCGTCTTCTGCTGATTTATGTATCTTTCCTGCCATAAAACACTATGTACAGCTACTACATAATATAAATAATAATACTTAACCAGACCGAGCTACAAGTGGGGACAAAGCATCTGGCTCCTGCTCGCAGCTGGGATTATCAAAAAGGCAGAAGCTTACTCATCACTCACCCTCTTCTGAAGCCAAATTCACACCTGGTGTAACACCACCATGTTGCTGTCAACAAGCTCCAGAGAGAGATTTTCCTGCCCCGTTCACACCCTGGATCTATCAAAGGATGCTTTCCAAATCCACACGGAATGAACTGGGGCACAAAGACACAACGACGACCCCCAGGGGAAAATACACTTTGAAAGTTGGGATCTAACTCTGAATGGGATGTTCACACACCGCCGTGGAGAGAAACTGTTGTTTAAGGAGAAAAAAGGAGCCTTGAACGTTCACAATTTCATCTGCCGAGTGAAGGACGATGAAAGGCAAGGCCGGAGCAGCAACAGCAGCTGGGAATGAGCCAAGAGAGAAACTTCAGATCTGGGACAGTTGGACAAAGTGGTGTCAGACCTGTGCTTAGTAGCTGGGTTCTTTTTTTTCCCTCTTTTTTTATTCCTTTTTTTTTTTTTTTTTTGCAACACGGAGGATAAAATAAACAAGCAAAGACTAAATCCCCTGGTGAGCAGCAGCTTGCTTTCAGCCTCTCCTCAAAGCCCTTTAGGTGCTGCCCCATGGTCCTGCAGCGCTCAGCAGCAGGAGCATCCTGGATGGGTTTGCTCCCCGCAGCACTGGCTGCAGCTCCCAGCACCAGGACATGGCACAGGGCTTTGCTTTCTGCACAAGCTGCCTCTCTGCCAGAGAGTGGCAACCACCCATCCACCCTCATCATTTATTTTTCTATTTTTTTGGTGTGTGAACAGTGTCATAAATAACTGACAGATCCCAGCTGTTTGGAGTTATGGTTTCTGATGGAGTGACAGCTGCTCCCAATCCCCCAGTCATCACCCTGGCAGTTCTGGAACATTTCAACAACATAAAAATCATTGGAGATAATTTCAGTTTTGCATAATTTGGTTAGGCAAGCTGTGATTTAATGGCAATTATGACACAAGATGAGCTTGGAGGCTACTGGCTTCACACGACTTTAGCTCAGGGTGCAGTGTCAGGGATGTTCCAGGGAGAAGGTACTACAAGAAAAAATCTTTCTCCAGCAGCTGGAAATTACATTTCTTCGCTGGCAAATGGAAAGACTGTCCCCAGAGGAAGAAGCATACAAGGAATTCTGGAAGGAATTTTGCTAAGGAAATATTTGTGAAGAGGCTGGTGCCAAAAGATGTGTTGGGAGGTACCTTTTAGAGAAAAGCCAGGGAAAGGCTTTAGACTGGGGAGTGCTGTAGCCCCTACGGACCCTTCTGTGACACCAGTATCTTGTTTGGTAACTGACATAAACCTTCTCTTGGCCACCCTGACCCCACTTTGGCAGCCCCAACATTAAAAAGCAAATCCTCCTCGTGTGACCGAGATGGGAGAGCCAGCCAGCACTGGGAATGGGCCATGCCCTTTGCAGGCAGCTGCCTTGGTTGTGGGCACTGGCCATTGCTGTCCCATCTTATGGGCTTTCTCTTGCTCTGGGCTGTGTTGCCTCCTCTCCCAGGTGCTTCTCAGCCATCCTGGAGCCCCTTGGTTTGCATTTCTCCAGCAGTGACAGATCAGAGCAATCCCTTGGTCAGTCAGGCTGCACTGGTTGAGGATGGAGAACCGAGCTCAGAAGCTCTGAGGACATCATGGTGCTTCTGAGGGCTTCAAGAGAAGCAAAACGTTGCTTAACAGTGGAAGTGGCTTTTATCTGGGGCTGAAAAGGTCCAATTCCTGCCCCCCTCCATCACTGTTGTCAGCCAACCTGGAGTTTGCTGTGAGTTAAAGCTCAGGGCAGAGACCTGGGGTCAGCAGCACCCCAAAATCAACTCCTTTAGGACACTGAAGGTTCATTTTCCATTTGCTGACCCGGTATCTGGAGCTATTCACCTTCCTCCACCAAAGTCAAGGCCAAGGTCACCTGGAAGTTTCTGGATGGTGGTCATTAACTCCTATTGCAGTTTGAAACCAGACCATAAATTTCATAGCGTAATAATGTAAAAATCAATAACTCTGTTTGAAACAATAGCTTTGTCTTCCATTTCAGCCGGCTCTGATATCTCCCCACGGACCATGTCCCTCTGAATCACACAGATAAAATAAAGCGAGAGGAGTGATGGGTGGTGGGGTGGTTGCTCTCCCACAGGTGCCGGGCCCCTCCATCTCTATAGATTCAATTAGTTAATTTTGTCCTCTCTTGCAGCTAATCTCAAGGATTATTTAAAAGGAAAAAGAAGAAAATGAAAAAAAGAGGGGAGCTTTTTGTGCTCAGCCTCTTTGACATCCTGTCCGATGCGACATCCCTGAGGCTTTTGGGGCAAGGGATACCCCCCCACACTGCTCATCGGCACAGGCAGCACAGCCAAAACCCAAAGCTCTGCTGGAAAGATGCAACACCAACTCACATGAGCATCAAAAAAAATGAAAGTCCGCTCCTTTCCAGCTCTGGCTTTCTGGGCGAGGGAGGTCTGGCTTCCTTTGCTTGCTTATTTTCTGTTGTTTGCTGTAACACTGACTCGAAATATACATCGAGAGGCAGGATTGTCTTTCACATGTTGGTGGATGTGTGATCCTCAAAAACAAATTAGCACCGATTCCCTTCTATATAGAGTGGAGCCATCAGGGAATCACTCCTGAATTCACAGCGAAGGAAAGTAATAATGCTTCCAGCACGCTAATCCTCTCCGAGAGCAGCCCCTGAACTCTCTCCCGGTGCTGCAGGCACCAATGGAAATTACAATTGTACTGAAAAAATAATAAATAAATACAGAAATTGGCAGGGTTTGTGCTGGGCTGGAGGATTTGTACCCTAATGTGGGACTCCCTGTTTAATTAGCACTCCTCTTGGTGTCTGTGTCTCCTCCTCCCGCGGCTGGAGCTTAAGAGAAAGGCGAAAAAAAAAAGGAGGCCAACGGTGGAAGCGGCTGTGGGATTGGAAACTCAGCTATGGAAAGTTGTTTAATTTAAACGCTTGTTTCAGGACTAACACGGGCAGAAACAGAGGGAGTGTAGAGCGTGTTTTCCCCGTGTAATTGGCTCTGCTTAACCCCGGTTTGCAGAACACCTTCCGCTGCAGCGATGCCCTTGGGCGTGCAGCTGCCGTCAGATGCTGCTGGTCCTATGGCTGTGGGCGTGGGGCACAAACCCAGCACCTCGGGGCAGAGCCTAAAAGCCAGCGTTTGGGAGAAGATTATCTAGATCAGAGACTGGGCTGCTGCTTGCATGGGGTTGGAGGCAGAAACAGACCAGACCAGACCAGAATAGAATAGAATAGACCAGACCAGACCAGACCATTTCAGGATGAGCATCTCATCCCACTGCCTGACCACTTCAGGGCTGACCAAGTTAAAGCATTGTCCGAGCGTCTCTTAAACACTTCCAGGCTTAGGACATTGAACACCTCTCCAGGAAGCCTGGTCCATTGTTTGACCACCTTCTTGGTAAAGAAGTGCTTGCAAATGGCCAGTCTAAACCTCCTCTGGAGCAGCTTCAAATCATTCACATGTGCAGTCTCACTGGATGCCAGGGAGAAGAGCCTATCTTTTCTTGACTCTCCTTTCCCTGCTGTCAGGGGGTTTATTGTGCCTCTGCACCTCATCCCATCTCATCTCACATGATGGACCAGCGTCTCAAAAGCCACCGGGACCTTCCTGGAGGGAAGTTGGAAGGAAATGGCACATCTGGCTCCACAGATGGATGAGTTGAGTCCTGAGGTCCTGTCGTGCTGATTGACACCACGATGTCCCTCCTCCTCTGGGAGAGGACAGGGTGGCTGAGGGAGCAACCCAAGCATGGCTTGCATAGATACTGCAGGATTCCAGGCACAACTGGGGACTTCACTGACTTCTTGTGATGCTGCCCTGACCCCCAGCAGGCACCAGGCATCCTCTGCTGGTCCTTAGTACAGGACAAGGCTCTGGTGGGACGTGCCCACAGCCTGCAGTGGAGCCAGGACGGGAGCTGGCAAAGGACAGAGCCATCTTAAGGTCCTTGAGAAGGGACTAATCATTCCAATTGCCCCCGAGGAGAGAGAAATAGGAGGATGACTTGAGCTTAGTGTATTGTCTGAGGCGTCTCAGGGGATCATCAGATACTTCCACTCCCTTTTTGTCCTGAGGTGACAAGTTTTCCTTCCCATTCACAGAAATGCAAAGTAGTTCATTCACAGCAGTAATAAGGACGGTGTCCTTTTTAAAACAGCCAGCTAGTGAGCCCTCCAAGGTGCTTTACAGCAAAACAATTGCAGATGAAATGACAAAACCCACCCCAGATGAGCAGCAGCCAGATCGCTATCAGATGCTGAACAGGCTCATGTGTGGTGAAAGCAGATTCACCAGCTCATTTCCCTGCCAGAGGCTGGCTGGGACCTACAGAGAGGTTCTTGAGGATCAGAAATACAGCCAGAAAAGAGCAAATGTGAGATGGAAGAGCAAAGTGACAGCTGCCCGGGCTCTCGCTGCACGCTTGGCTGCCCCGCCATCCAGCCCACATCCAGGGGAGATGCAAAAATTGGAGGCTGCAGAAAACTAGGGATGCGCTGGATGGACCTTTACCTGGATGGAGCAGGGAGCGGATGACAGCCCGAAACAGGGAGGTGAAGGCCCCTTTCCGCAGTGTTTTTGTGCTAGCATGGCTAATAGGGAGAGCATTAGCTCTATAAACGTGTAATCCTGCTGAGGTCCCGACCCCAGCAGTGTCCTGTGCCACCGAGATCCGCAAGCCGATTACGTACCCTACCGCGTTGGCTCCCTTTCATCCCTTTTCAGCCTTTCTGCATTTCAGATTTACTGCGTGTCCTTGTGTTTGGTGGAGAAGAGGGCAAATTGGAGCCTGTCATGTACCTTCTTCTCCATTCAGCAGCACGTCATTCTGCCTGCAGCAGGGGGGAAGGAGACTGACGGGCGGGCATCAAAGCCACCGGCTCAGACACATTTTCTTCCCCCCCAAAAAAAGGCAAAAGAAAGCGATGGCGTCATTTGGAGCCCAGCCCACGGTCTCGTGTCTCTCTCTCCTGCACCCAAATTGGGCAGCAGCACCTTTTCCATCAGTCCTCTCTCTCTGGGTGGGTGTGGGATGCCAGAAGCCCTCCAAGCGAGCATCCCTGTGGGTCAGCAGCTGAGCGAGCATCACAGGCGCCGGCAAAACCCCACTCCCAGTGGAGCCGTGTGCCAGCACGCCGGGTCATGAGCTCCACTGCCTTTCTGAGCCCTCTCCTGTGCTTTGCACTGAACTTTTTACCAGCTTGCGAAAAGCACAGCGATAAAAGCTCTTCACGGTGTGAATAGCTGTGCTCTGCTGCTCCCCTGCCCACCACCCGGGGCTGACTCGCGCCTCACATGGGGCCATTGGGAGCTTTAATGAGCCAGTGGGGAAATGCCGTGTGCCCAGTTAGATCCCATTAGGCTTTTGGGATGCAAGGGGATGTGGGGGAGCTGAGGACCGGGGTGGTCACTGCTCACTGAGCATCAATGCTTTGCCAAGCCCCTGGATGGGGTTGGATGATGGGCAGCGGGAGTGGTGGGAAGCCGGGAATTAATGTGTGAGCAACAAACGTGGTCGGGACACAGCACTTTGCTAATATCCTGCTTTGTCTAGCTCCATTGCCAGCATTTCATCCCAAAATATCCCCCTGCGTATCCCCCTGGGAGCAGACTTTGTGAGGATGCTGCACATCCCCCAGCGCCAGGCAAATGCCTGCATTAAAAGCTCAATAAAAATAGCTCGTTAACGGGATGCACGGCCATCACCGCTGGCTCGCGACGCGCTGCCCATCTCTGTGCCTCGAACACAGCAAGGCCAAGTAATTACGGGATGGGGGCTGCAAGGTCTCGACAGTCTAATTTCTATTAATTATAGCCCGCATGCGATCCAGTCACAGCGGAGAGGGGAGATGGGGAGATGATAAATCATTGCAGAGGCTGGGAGATGCTGTAGATGCTTTGCCCCCAGCCTTTCCCAGCACTCTCAGGGAGCACTGTGGGACTGCAACTGTGCTGGTGCTGGGGTCGTGGCTCACAGCACATGGTGCTCACCCAGCAGCAGCTGAAATGGCCAGGCGAGCCATAGTGGAGAGGTATTTATGGCAAGAAGCAACAGGCTGGGCTGTATGGAGTGACAGGGACGTTTTACCCTCAGCCTTCTCATGGTGTGTTGCTTAAACGCATGTTTTGCAAAGTCAAAACAAATTGCAAACAGCAGGAATAGGGTTTTTTTTAGGGGGAAAAGGAAAAAAAGAGGAAGATCTTGGCAGAAGGATGAAGAAAGGCAACTGAAATGCTCATTAAAACTGAGGGGATCTGCTTCTCTGTCCAAGTGGCCACATCTTCTCTGGAGGCTCCCAGATGCTTTGAAACACCTTGTCAGACAAAGCCTTTCATCCTACCTGATTCTGGCTAAATTCACAGACCCAGACATTTTCACTGGAAACGGGAAAGAGGGAACAACTCTGCTCTCACTTTTCACTTCCCATCTGATTGCTGTTGATACAATTTATTCCTATGGCAGCATCTGCTGCTTTCGTGGGTTTTTTAATTCTGAAGTACAACTCGTCTTTGTTAGTCCCATTTTCAGGCCTTTCATCATTTGAGTCACAACATAAAAGGCATTTAAGCACTTCTGCTTGGAAACCAGGCTGAGGAGAGGGTGGGAGCGGGGAGATGCTGTGTCTCCCCAGCCTCAGTCCTCCTCCAGCATGGGATGGGGTGTCCTGGTGTGCCACAGCCCCACTGTGCTTCCCCCATGCCTCCTGCCAAAGATGGTGGTGATGGAGCACCGTGTTTCCATTCTAGAGCAATGTTGTGAAATTCAGATGTGCTTTTCAGGTGCAGCTTCACGCAGAGCCCCACGTCCTGCATCCCTGCCAGGGCTGCATCTCTCCTGGCTACCTCTGACACCCAACCTCTGTCCTCCTCATCGCCGGCATTCCCAAGGGCTCCATGCCCTTCTCATCAACCAAACCTCTCGTTAGGCAGCTAATTGCCTTTTGCTGCTCCAGCTCAGGCTGTGGAGCACGGCGCTCTCATGCTGTGGGGCCTCTGCCACCCCTCGCTGCCACCCACACCCCCTCTGAGCTTGCCAGAACCCCTCGTCCCCACCGGTGCCGGCAGATCCCATCCTGCCGCGGTGTTTGCTGAGCCACTGGTGACATCGGGGAGTTCACAGCTATCCACAGAGACCTACTGGAGTCTAATAATAGTGCTGTGGTGCTGCACCAGCGCAGAGCTGGCACGGCTGTGTCTGATGGGGAGAGGCCACCGCTGGCTGCCTCCGCCTGCCTGGGCTCCTGCCTGCTCAGCTGGAAGAGAAACACCTTTCCCAGGAACCTCTGCCCTGCTCAGCTCCTCTTCTGCCCGGCACCCAGCTCCCCTCTGCTCCCTCCTGCAGCCCCACTGTAGCTCATGGCCAATTCTCCATGCTACAAAGCTCCCCAAACTGAAGGGGGCACCGGGCTCTGTGCCCACCGCAGGATTCAGCCCCTGCAGAGGAGCCACAGGGGCTGCAGAACGGCAGCACCCACCCCATCAGGCTGCTGGCTTGGTGTAAGCACCCTCAGGATGACCTGTCCTCCTCCAATTTTGATTCCCTGCCGTATTTTTCATTCCAATGAGTGCCAAGCTGGCCTCTGACAGGCTTCCTTTGGGGGGCCTTATAAAGAAACCCCTGCAAAATTTTCTCATGCTGCCGCTCTCCTGGCGAGGGCACGGGTGTTGCTGGCACCTGAGCATCCTCAAGCAACATCTTTCATCCTGCCTGGTATCTCTCACCCTTTCCTGGATCCCCTCCCTCGTTCCCCAGCTCCCAGGAACGTGAGAGCAGCTGGAGAGCATGCTGCCACATATCGGAATAACCTTTCAGATTTCATTTAACACTGCCCATTTCCCACCCCACCGTCCCATCGTCAGCACTTTAATAATTGCAACTTTTAACTCATTGTGCCCAGGAAGCCCGAGAGCAGTCACTGCCATAAGGACATGGGGTCCCTCCACTCCCCATCACTGCTTCCTCCCGCAAACGAAGGGCCAACCCAACGAGGTGTCAACCTAACGAGGGGTCATGCAGGCAGACACTGCACTGACCACTGCCCATACAGTCCCGCTCCTGCTCCCAGCTCACCCCACGAGCTTCCCACTTTGGGAAAAGCGTGACTCATCCCGGCAGACCAAAAATCCTGGGCAAAATCCCAGCTGTCACCTGGGAGCATAAATCAGCGCGTGGCCGGGCGGGGAGGAGGAGAGAGATCCCAACGGCCATCCGAGCGCGCTGTCTGCCTGAGACTTATTCAATTACAGCTCTCAAGTTCGGCATCTGAGCCCGGCGCGGCGGGGCCGGGGCCGGGGGAGGGCAGGTTACAGCCCCCTAATTCAATCACCGGGCAGAGGCGATGGCGCAGGCGGTGGGGGGGGAAGAAGAGCTGTCGCTGTCGATACGGAGCGAGCGAGGCTTCAGCAGCCTTCCCGGATGGCTCTGCCCTCTGGCCCCTCGCCCAGCTCCCAGCTGTGTTTCCCAATACTCTGGAAATGGCTCTGTGTCTCCGTTAAGGGCTCCAGGCATGATGAAGCCATAGTCTCAGGGCTGGTCTGGCTGTGGTGCCAGCAGACAAGAGCGGGGCATCGGTGCCACCACACGGGTTTGCACAGATCAGAGACCACTTGTGCTGAAAGGTGGGATGCTCCAGCTTCCAGCATAAAGAGAAAACAGGCCAGGAATGCCCCATTTCAGGAGAGCCCGAGGTGTTTTTTGACATAAGCCCAAAAAGCAGGGAAGGAGAACAATGTCCCAATGGACACTGAGAACTGGTGACCGTGCCTAATACTTGGGGTGCATTGGCATAATGGGGGACTCACAATTCTGCTCTGCCCAGGGGTTTGGGCATGGTGGGGATGTGCACGGCATCCAAACTTCACCTGAGCTGAGGATGGAGGGACACAACAGGGGAGAAAGAAAGGAGGGAGCTGGGAAGGGTGGATGCTTTCCTGAAAGCATTTACAAGGTCAATGATTAAAATTGGAGCAGAGCGAGGATTTGGCTCAGGCAAGGGAGCTAGATCACACTGGGATGCTCAGGGGGAGGAAAGCAAGTGCCTGGCTCCCACACCGGCACCGAATTACGCAGTCGAGGGCTAAGTGAGATCCCAAGACAAGGTCATGGTCCCACCAGAATGGTGAGGACAGCACAGGAGCTCTGGCTGGGCCAGCTCCGGCCTCCACGGCAGCAAATTAAATCCTGCCGAATAACAGAGTGGAACAAAACCCAGCAATGCAATAAAATCACCGTGCGTCTTGTTCGCCTGGAGCTGAGCGAGCGCGAGCAGCCGGGGCTTGTGCAGGAGGCGGCGTGGCCTCTGCGGGCAACCTTGCGTCTGGGGAGCCCAGCAGGGAGCATTTCAAGTGGCCTTTGGGTGCTTTCGACAGGTGACAACTCACCCTGCTGCCACAGAGGAGAGGAGTGGGGTGGGGGGGTTTCCGAGCGAAGGCGAGATGCCGATTCCTTGAGAAACGGGGAGGCAAAACCCAACACCCGTGGCTGCCATTAACCTGTCTGTGTCCTCCAGCTGCCCCCCGTCCCTCTCCTCCTGACAGCCCGGCACACGCCGCCCCAGCCAGCCGGGGATTTATTTCTGCTGAACTCTGCCGACGGCATTTCTCCGGTGCTTCCAAAATGCAGAGATGGCCTAAACATCCCCCGGGGAGCTGGGGAGCCACGGCTCAGATTGCCGGAGCAGGAGAAATGGCCGGCGGCAGGCGGTGATGGCTGCAGGAGGAGCTGCTGGAGCAAACCCCAGATCCAAACCCCAGATCTGAGGCCAGGAAAGATAAACGGCGTTGGAGGGTCTTTGGGATAGTTGGCATTGGGTTTGGAGCATCATCTCCAGCCAGCATAGCTGAGCAGAACGGCGAGGCTCCAAACACTTGCTCAACAGCAGTGTTTGCTGCTGGTTTAGGAAGCATGGGCAGGTTTGTGCTGGGAGAACATGTGGCACGCAGGTGTTAGAGGGTCTGCACAGCAGGGCGTCCAGCCAGAGCCCCCTCGGATGTGCTGCCAGGGAAAACACAGCATTTGGACCTGCCCTGCGCTCACCCCGGCCCGTGGAGAGGCTGAAAGTGAGCTGATGGAGAGAGCAGAAGAGGGGAAGGCAGAGGAGAGGTGGGGAGCGAGGAGGAGGCGGCCCCATCAGCCACCTCGCCTCTCTGCATCCCAGCTCCATTTGCAGATTTATTAAATCGAGAGCCAATTTCAACATCATTTCTTTCAAGCAGCTCCACCTCGCAGGTGTGCAGAATTTATTTGAGATAAAGAAAACCATTACAGAGAGACAGCAATCTTCAAAGACCACCTCAGAGACCTGAGAGAAATAAAAACACTAGCCCGTGCAAATGTGCAATTAAGTTTCAAAATACTCGTGCTCCATGAAAAATTCCTTCCCTGCAGAGAACAGCCCTTTCAGGCAATTTTCCCAAACCCCGTTCAGCATTCACTCAAAAATGCCTTTTAAAAACAACATGTGATTTTTTCCCTCTCTGCCTCGCTCCTCCCCAGCGCTCATTCCATCCCTCCCAAGTGGGACCCAGACAGCTCCATCAGGGATGCAGTTCCTCCCCGTTTGGTGAGGGACATCACTGCTTGTGGGTCACAGGGTGTCCCATCCACATGGGCACAGCTCCAGCGCATCCTCCAGTCATGTCAGATCCACCAAGTGGGAATTTGGAGAGCTGGGTTGGTTGTTTAGGGAGAGCACGACGCTGGCACGGCTCCACCTGGGAACGGTTTGCTGACTATTCCCAGCTGTTGGAGCTTCACTTCCCTTATTCATGGGTCACTCTCTGCTCAGTGATTAATTAAAAATGCATAATTAACTTGTGGAATGCACTGCCACTAGGTATTGGGGAGGCCAGGAGCTTAGTGGGATTCGGGGGAGGATTATATGTTTAAATGGATAATGAGAACATCTGCTGGTACATTAGCAGGGATCAAGCAGAATTAGGGAGAAGAACCCAGCTCGCTGCTGGCACGGGGTGCAGGGGGGCAGCCCTGGGGCTGGATCCAGGGGAGCCCTGCCGGTCCAGCCCCTGACCATGGCCAACGCACCCATGGACACTTGGGGAACAAGATTTCGGGGTGTGCTCAGGGACAGGGCAGTGTTGGTGCTGTCATGGCAGGGCTGGTTGCCTTTGGGCTGAGATGGATGAGGGTCACCACCAGCAGCTCCTTGCCAGATCCCCCAGTCCAGAAGCCATTCCTTGTATCTGGAAGCTGGTGGGGTGCCCAGGGGCTGACCCTGATCCCTGAGGACACCCCAATAAGCTCAGCCATAGTGTCATTAACCGCCTGCAAATGACACCACACTTGCACACAAGGCTTTGCAGATCTTCTGTGCTGCTGTTGGTGAGCTCCAAAGTTACTGCCTGGCACTGAGAAACTAAGGAAAGTGCAGAAGATGCAAGACCAAGCCTCAGCCAAGCTGGCCATGCAGCATAGCCCAGCTCCAGGGCATGCAGCCCATGCAAGGAGCAGCTACTGGAGGTCTCCAGCCTCCAGACACCACGTGGCTCCTGGGGCTGAGCCTGGCATGGACCCTTCTGACCATTGCAGCATCCTCCATCCACCCTGGACTCTGCGCCGGTGCACGGACACCTCCCACCATCTCCCCTTGCACGGGTGGTGCAGACCACTTGCTTTGCTCCATTTTTCCCCCCATCCCCAGAAGTTTTCTCAGAAAAGCCTGGCAGAGAAGCCAGCAACTCCAGAGCAAACTCTGAGCTGACAGCAGGGTTATTAAATCCCCATCCCAAATCCCCTCCAGGTTCAGCCGGCTGCTCTTTTGCATCGTAAATCTGCTGCTCCATCATTAGCACTAATGGTTGTGCAAGGCCTGGGAACCACAACATGTCAGGGTGCAGAATCAGAGAATCCCAGGCTGGTTTGGGTTGGAAGGGACCTTAAAGCTCAGCCAGTGCCACCCCCTGCCATGGGCAGGGACACCTCCCACCACACCAGGTTGCTCCAAGCCCCATCCAACCTGGCCTTCAACACTGCCAGGCAGGGGCAGCCACAGCTTCTCTGGGCACCCTGGGCCAGGCTCTCACCACCCTCACACCAAAGAATTTCTTCCTCACATCCCATCTCAATCTCCCCTCTGGCAGTTGGAACCCATTCCCCCTCGGCCCATCACTCCCTGCCCTTGGCACCAGTCCCTCTCCAGCTTTCCTGGAGCCCCTTCAGGCACTGGAAGGTGCTCTGAGGTCTCCTCAGAGCCTTCTCTTCTCCAGGCTGAACACCCCCAACTCTCTCAGCCTGTCCCCAGAGCAGAGCTGCTCCAGCCCCCTGAGCATCTCCGTGGCCTCCTCTGGTTTCACTCCAACAGCTCCGTGTCCTTCTTGTGCTGGGGCCTCCAGAACTGGACCCAGCACTGCAGGGCGGGTCTCAACAGAGTGGAGGGGGAGAATCAGAAAAGCTAAGGACCCTTGGCAATGTCCCCAAGCCCCGGGGGCATCCTCAGCCCTTCACCAAGCAGCACAGCCAGGGCAATGCCAGGTGCCCGGTACAGCTCCAGCTCCACAGCAGCTTGGAGCAAGGAGGGGAACGTGCCCTGCCTGGGATTGATGCTGGAGCCCAGGGGATGCTCAGCCCTCCTGGTGAGACCTGGGATGCTCCTGCTCTCCCTCCACAACATTTCAGAGATGACACCACAGGCGCAGCAAGATGGGGTGGAACAGACACATTTTGGGTGTCGTGGCCCCCCCTTCGGCCTCGCTGCCCGTCCCCCAGGACGAGGTGGCTGCAGCACATCGTGCTCAGCCTGCCGAGCACGGAGGGGACCCGCTGGGTCGGGGTTAATCTCGTTGTCACACTTTCCCTCCTTCTTGCTGGCTCGGCGCGCTTTGACCCGCTGTGAAATTGTGGCCAACAGCACTGAATATTTTAAGAGCAGCAATGCAGTCATGGCCGTGCAGCGGAGCAGCAAGGCAGGCCGGGAGCAGGGCTGGGCCCTCTCCTCCCCCCTACCCCCCCGCCACCGCCAACCCATTAGCACAGTTCAGGGAAACCTAAAAAATTCAAAAGACACTGAAATATGCAGCATTTTGCTCTCTCTGGAAATGACATGCTTCGCTTCCCAGATGCTCCCGAGCAGGAGGTTGTAAATAAGCAGCTTTATGGCACAGGGGGTGTTGCCAGCAGGGCTGAGCGCTGCTGCAGAGCCCCAATTGACACCCCCATCCCCGTCCTGCCCCTCGCTGGGGACAGCCCTGTGCCTGGCAGGCACCAGTGCCCACCCTCTCTAGCATGGTGTGGAGGTACCAGCCATTAGAAGACCTTCATCCTTCCTTCCTAGGCCTCTGTTCCTTTCCCCCTGGGACATCCCCATGCCACATCCCTACTCCCTTCAGCCAGGCAAGACATGGGTGTTGCAGGACTCGATGCAAATGCCTGTCCTCAGCACTTCTGCTATCTGGGACACGGTGGAGCAGCAGCAGCAAGGAATTAAAAAAAACCAAACCACAACCAAACACAAAAAAAAAGCCCTATTTGCATAAACCTCCCAAAAAGAGGAGCTGAAGCCTGAGCCCAGAGAGCTGCGAGCACTGGCCAGGGACCACCAGAGCTGGTAGGGAGTGCAATGAGTAATATGGGAGCATCGCCTGGACCCGGGCATGCTTTGCCACCAGGTTCCTGCACTTCCCCAAAGTGCTGCCCCAGGGCTTGACACCCCATCTAGGAGTGACATTGGGACACTTTTGCATTCAGGTCTTAAGAGGGCAGATTAATCGCCATGTGCTGGATCTGTCACGCGCTGGGATATATATTCTCAGAATTTACAAGTAGTTCTGTCTGAGAAATAAACAACTGGAGATAAAAATTACATTGTCACCATGCAGGTGTGATCGATGGAAGAGACAAGCCCTCGGAGCGCCGGTGAGGTGCCACCAACACAACCCACCCAGGGAGCACCAGACCCAGCGAGATGCTGAAGGGGCTTCACTGACCCCAGCCCATCGTGTCCCTCCCTTGTCCCAAAGGCTGGGGAAGGTGGGGATGGCCACCTAAGAGTGGAAGATGTCAAACCCTGGAGAAAACAATGTTGGTGGTGGGTGACCATAAGCAGCTGTGGGAAGGATGCCTGAAGCAGAGCAGCCAGAGGTGGAGGGGACTGCAGCCCCCAGGTCAGATCCTTGTAAAACCCTCTTGGGCCCTGTCTCCAGCCCCCAGCCCTCCTCTCCAGCATCTTTCCAAGGGCAGCGATGGTCAGAAGGCAGAGCCGGGCATGCAGCTGCTGCAGTCCCCGGGGACCAAGGTGTGAGAAGGATTAATGGGATTTACACCAGGCTCCTTTCTAGTTTGGTTTCTCCTTCATCTTTCTCTGCTTCCCGTGGCTGCACTGGCTTTGGCCAGGCTTGTCACAGTGTCACAGACCACATCGCTTCCCAGGGCTACTCTGCTCCCTGGGGAGGGACAGACATCGGCTCCTTCACAGCGTAAATCTGAAGTTGCACTGAAAGTGGTAAAAAAACACCACGTGGATCCTCTCCCTGGTCTTCAGCATCCCGAGGAGCCAGGACCCAGCTCGACCTGCCGGGATGGAGATCCCAAGACCAGCTAGGGCAGCCTGGCAGCAAGTCCCACAACTGCCTTCGGTCTATTAATAAACTCGGAGCAGCTGGTGGAGCCTCCGCTGAGCCGGTCCTCGGGATTTATCCACATTGCTCTGCCTTATCAGCCATGCTTTTCACAAGCACTTAAATTCAGGAGGAAAAGGAAAAAGTGAAATCAGATAGAAATGCAGGTCTGTTTGCTGTTTTCTCCAATGAAATGGTTCTGGGTAAACAGCAGACGCCTTTGATGAAATCCCAGCAGGCTTAAACAATAAAGCTGGTTACAAACTCAATCTGGCGCAGATATCAGATCTGAAATTGTTTCAAAAAACATGTCAACATTCTCTAATGCTGCTGCAAAACTTCCTCGGCACCTTGCCACAAGGCTGCGTCCGTGATGCAGGACCCAGGCCACTGTCCCAGATGCCACCTCTGCTGCATGGGGAGTCCTCCCCTGGCACCTCTGTGCCCCCCCAGCCTGTCTGGAGACCCCAAGCTGCAGGAAGATGCTTGATATCACCTTGGAGACATGAGATGGTCCCCAAGCCACCAGAGAAGGACTTTTTCCACTCTCTGTTTGGGGTGCACCAGGTTGTTTTCCAGCTGTAAATCCATCCTCCATCCCCAAGAAGAGCCTGGCTGGAGGTTGTGGTGCTCCATCCCTGTGTGCTTCACACCCACCGGGGCAGGCGCTAGCCTGGTTGGGGCTCCTCACAATGCAGGAGGCCTGGTGGGGCTGGGCAAGGGGTGTCAGGCATGGTGGCTGTTCCTTTTATCCCATCCCGAAGATAGAGCTCAGCCCTGGGTTCATCCCAGGTGCCACCTAGAACAATTGACTTTTCCACAGAAAAACAATTTGCAAAGCGCTAATGGTGGCAGAGAAGCACAGCCAGGTGCTCCTCTTGAGTTTTGCCCCCAGCGTGCCATGTCTGCATCCCACTGGGAAACAAGCCCCAGCCCAGGGCAGGATGAGGCCACACAACAATGCACGAGTCCATCCGAGGGAAGGCTGGGGGCACGGATCAGCCCCTCTCCTAAACTCACGGTGCAGGCTGGGGGGCACGATGGGGACTTCATCCAGCTGTGTCAGGGTGATGGGCAATTTGGCAGGTCCCTTTAATGAGTCCCCCTTAGTCAGCGTTGGTGTCAGAGCAATAAGGACCATTCGAACTCGGAAAGCACATGGAGCTGGAGCAGGGTGAGGCACATCCCGCATCAGCATTGCCAGGGTGGGGCTGCCAGCTGCCTGGCACCACTGCTTCCCAAATGGCGTCAGTGGCCAGGGTCTCTGGGGACACCAGAGGAGGCAGGTGCCCAGTGGGAATGGAGGTGAGGGGACGAGCAGCTGCTGAGGAGGAAGAGGCAGGTCTGGTCACATCATGAGCATCTTGGATGCTGGAAGTTGGCACCAGCTCTGGGGGGGTCTGGCATCTGGTGTCTGGTATTGGACTCCATGCCCCCATCCATGAAGGAGCTGCTCCCCGGGTGCAGGGAGAGGCACTGGCTTGCTGTGTTGGATCCAGCCCTACACACACCCCATCCCACACCCCTGCAGAAGCCCCCGGCCCGGAGCTGATGCCTGACACAGCTCGTGTCCTGTGTGGCAGCAGGACAAGGGAGGGCTGTGCTGGAGCAGCAGAGCCCTCATCTCTCCCGAGAGGACAAAGGGGACGCAGGAGAGGAAAAGCAGGACAGGAGAAGGAGGAGGGGTCTGGGA
>VZRW01010111.1:110122-319413 GCA_013398125.1 Aegotheles bennettii | reverse complement strand
GCAGCCCGAAGCTCGGCCCCCCGGGTGTTTCCTCGCTCATTCCGTTCGCGTCCCCGCTGCCTCCCGCCCCCGCACCGGGCACTCGGCTCCTGCCCGGCGGTGCCCGGGCCGGGCTCCCCCTGGGCCGGGCCCTTCCCTCTCGCCCCACCCCGCCTGAGGCGCCCGCCCTGTTCGCCGCCTCTCGCCGGGGCTCCGCGCTCTGCCCGGCTCTCCCGGCTCTCCAGCCCCTCGGGATTCGCCCTGCTTTGTCGCCATTCCCCGCTCTGCTGCGGGACAAGCCCGCACTCGAGCTGTTTCCCTCGGCAATGACCTCGGCAAGTGGCGAGAACCTCACGAAGTTGGTCAGGGACGAGTGTAAGAAGTTGCACTTGGGGAAACACAACCCCGGAGCGCAGCGCCCGGAGCTCCCCGATTTGAAATGGCCTCACCTAGGTGAGAAAAATAAAATGTAGACACCTAAGATTAGGTGCCTGCTACCACGGGGTTAGAGACACTCAGTTGCTGGACTCTTGCCTCCACACGCACAACCTTCTCTTTTCTGGCTTTCCCTCCTTTCTGCCTCCCTTCTACACCAAATGCTCTTCCTAAACCTGCCCTTCACTTACGGCTTCCTCCAGCGGTGTCCTCTTCTGCAGTGATGGCTCAGCACAGCTCTTCTCTCGGTGCCTTTCCCACCTGCTGCCACTCACGCTTGGAAGCCCTTCCCAGTCACGGTGCTTCGGGACCAGACCCCTCCCCTGGGGGGTCTTCCCTTGCATGAAGCTTATCACCATCAATCTACCAAAGCATGAAATTAAACATGAAGATCAACTTTGTGCTTTAGGATCAGCCCATTAACTGGCTACAGCTGTGTAGTATTTTGCACTATTTTAAAAAAATTATTATTAGTTGTGTTGTGGGATCCCTGGGGAAAGGTTGGGTTTTTTTCCCCCTGGGTGGATCATACAGAACACAATAGTGCCTTGGCTTTGAAGAAATCTTGTCCAAGCAGACCAGAAAGAAGTATAAGAGCACTCCTGGTACTGATTTTGACTGGCATGATGCAGCAGTACCTGCTTCGGGAACCTATGGTTGATCTCAAATGCTGTGCAGTCTCCAGCGCCAGGATGCCTGCTAAAAACAGACATGAGCTGATGCTGGTTTGCTGGGTGAGAAAGGGAGAGCCACTGTTTCAGAGGTGTTGACCTCAGTGAGGTACAGCACAAATGAGACAAGCCTTGGGGGGATTTTTGGACCAGCTTTGAGGTGATACTCCCCACAAGAGAACAGAAAAACCCTGGAAAGGAAAGCCTGTTTGTCTAAATGATGGCGAGTGGAAGCTTCTGGGAAGATGGGCTGCCAGATGAAGCATTATGGATACCAAACTATAACTCAGGTTGAACTTTTAAATTTCACCCCCAAATGAAATGATTTGATTCTTTCAGAATGTAGAATCTGGTTACAGTTTTGGTTTTGTTTTTTGGTTTTTTTTCCTCTTCAAATCTCAGCCAGTTTTAAGCAAAGAAGTTCTAGTAAAAAGAACAAAAAATTCAAGATGAGGGCTGGCTCCAATCTCTGGGTTTCTCTCCCCACGCTGTTTGCCCAGCTGTGGCCTACAGCAGTGCCCAGCCCCGTCCCCCAAAACCACCTGCACGCCTCACGCAGGTACCACAGAGGGGATTTGTGTCCCCAGGGTTGCAGAGGAGTCCATGACTACTCGGGCTGGCTGCAAGAAGCTGTGCTGGAGAAAGTCAGAAGTTCCCCCAAACCAGAACCAGTGACTGGTGAGAATTTGTTGCTGATCTCTGTGCATGTCCCCCCTCCCTGTCTTAGACAAAAGTGCTGCATAAAGCAAATTTTTGTGTTGAAAAAACACACAAGAAAGCTGCAAGGTCTTTTGTCAAGCTTTTTTCCAGTTCTTACCTTGTTAGCATTAACCTGATAATGAATAAATTATACTGTGCAGGAAATTATTCTTCTAACCCTACTACTTTTTTTGGTGAGATTCCCCACCAGCTTTTCAGTGCTATAGCCACCATTTGCCAGAATGATTTTAAAAATGTGTACTTGAAGGATTTTGACCTTTTAAAAATCTTCATCATCATTAGCACGAAACATCAAAAACCTTTATTTTTTAAACAATTTGTAAAATTGAATCAGGAACCACTTGCTGCTCTGTCATCCTCTTCCTTCTGATGCCCCTAACTTGCCCTCTCCCTCCCACAGTTTTTGGGTTGCGCTCTCTGCTCTGGAAAATTGTGGGTCCTCTAACCTGCACCCATGTCTTGTGATGAGCAACTGGAAATTTGAGCCATTAGAGACTGGACTTTATACCTTGAACTTCTCAGATGAGCTACCAAAGAAACGAGGACTCAGAATTTCATCCTTTGAAATCACATTTGGAAAATCAGCGCTAGGGCCAAGCCTCTTCTTCGGGGATGTGGCTACTCAGCGGCTGGGAGCCAGCTCTGCAATCAAGGTATTTTTGGAAAAGGCCGATGGAAATAGGTAGATCACATTGCCTAGGAGTCATCCAAGGCCTCAGAGTTGATATGGAGGTTCTAGCCCCACGCGTGTGACCGAGCAGTTACCCGCATGTTTCCACTGGCAGGAAGCTCCAGCAGAGATGCAACACCTGGATCAGTAACTTGAGCGACTGATCAGCAGTGTGCCGGTAGCAAGACCTTGCAACAAAAGTGATAAGTGACAAATTTGAGGAGTTTTACAGTACTAATGCTTGTTATTGCTTCTCACAAAATGTTACCAAGCTTACAATAATCTTTACACTTTCAGCAAAAATGTGAACAGTATATTTGAATATATTAAAAAGAATTAA
The DNA here is from genome assembly GCA_013398125.1 of Aegotheles bennettii. Classification (NCBI taxonomy): domain Eukaryota; kingdom Metazoa; phylum Chordata; class Aves; order Caprimulgiformes; family Aegothelidae; genus Aegotheles; species Aegotheles bennettii. The sequence goes on along the minus strand of VZRW01010111.1, from coordinate 316,598 downwards.
AAAAACATTTCACAAAAAACATTTGTTGCCATATGAAAGTCTTTCAGCAATAAATGCCCACACCAGTATTTAAACATTGTTAAAAGTAGAATGATTTGTACTAATAAATTATGGAACAAGAGAGGTAAACAAAATAAAATTACAGTATAGCTCTTCGTGTTCCTCCACTGAGTGTCCGCAGCTTCTGGAAGCTCCATCTTAGATGACTAATTAAGAAACTGATATTTTCAGAGCAACAAAAATAAAAGCTTTTATTTGTTCATTTGAATATAAAACAGGCGTTATCACAGATGTACAAAGCGTACTGGTGGTTTAACATACAAGAAGGTTGCTGTCCTTTGCACATAAAAATTTTTGTTTGAAACTGTGATTGGCTGAGTTACATGAATTTCTCTAACCAGTCACCACACTCTATGAAATAACGCTGCTAACATTCAACTGATAAAAGGGACAGTCTTCCCTTGGGTAAAGTGTCAAGCAGGATTAAATATATATAATAAACAAGCACCATGAGGAATCTGCTCCTGTTTGATTAGTTTTGTGTTTAAATGTTCATTGTGTACCCTCTTTTTTTGTGTATGTGCATCAAGTTGATTACATGGTTTTGTCTGACTCCAAAAGCACAAGGTCACAAGACAAACATTTTATACATTCTCATGAATGGTTTATCTACAGTACAATTTCTAATACAGAACAATCCTTCTTTATTGCTCAGTCTGATGGTGCTTAAATGTTTCCTTCCTTTTGCTTGCACAACAAAACCAGAAGCTCAGTTTATCGTTTCTCTTAATTCAAGATTTAACAACCACGGATGACAGGTTGCAGAAGAGAGCTGTTGTTAACTGCGTTTCACAACTGCATTGCAGTTCTGTTATTCTCTACAAATGCAAAGTTGACTTCGTGAAGGTTAAAGTGATGCTTTGAACGACAGCGAGATTTGTTTTGCAGTATTGAGATCAGCGATAGCAGGACTTCACAAGTTAGTTCACACACTGCAATTATGTTTGTAATCAATCAACATCTTGTCTGAAACCTTACAACAACTTGCCATTAAGAACAGATTTTATTCTTTTTAGGGAGCAGAAAATGAATTTGACAAAATATAGGATTGGTCTGCAGAGCATGAACAGGGCTATTCACAGGACAGTGAGGGCGGAGGGATGGTCGGAAAGAAAACGCATCTGACGTGGCAAGATGCTCCATACTGTACATGCAGACTAAAACGTCCCTACTTTTTAAAAAGATTTTAAACACCCAGCATCGAGACTCCCTTATACGTGATATAAACATGGTTACATTTGCCCTGAAACAATCTTAGTCATGCACATCCGGTAGTGAGAGCCAGCACGTGAATGTCATCTGGGACAATAAGAAAAGCACTCTTGGACTGCAGCTGGTAAATCCCACTCTTGATCACAAACAGGTCAATTCAGTTACAACCACATGAAGGAAGGGGAAGGTTCTAAAAAAAGGGACTCGGGGTGCAGGGAAGACAGTGTAAATGGGGAATCAAACCTCTCTTTATCCAAAGGTAGTAAAATGAAGGCAGCTGTGATGCATGTTTTCCTACTCTTCTCCCGCGATGGCCTCGGATCGGAGACCGCGGGACTCCTCCATTCTTTAAACAGGCAGATTGGTTCCTCTGATGTTTTAACATGTTTAGGGACTAGTTAGCAGATGCACGATTCATGCCAAATCAGTTGTAGTGACTGTATGCTCCTCTCTGTTAAGGAATAAATTAAAAATCATCGAAACAATCGTTTCCTGTAAATGTAAACTGGATGCATTGGCCACCGAGCTACGTGTCCTAGCTGAGAGGCAAACTGATAACTCTGTGCAAATAACCCCAAAACTTTTCCCTATAGCAATAAAAACACCAACTAAAACAATGAAAAAAATTGTGCAACAAAGTTCTGCAGCTAGACAACAGTGCTATTCCTCAACCTGCCTTTTCTAAGTCTAACAAGTGTATGCACATGCCAGCACGAATATTTATTGTTGCCTCCATGGCAAAGAAAAGAAAACTATTGTAGTGCATTTTTAGTCTTAAATTCATTCACTGCCTTAAAGGCAGCAATAATTCCACTTGCTGGTATCTAGAAGATTCTTTTTGACAGGGATACTTAGCAATCCAGGATTGCTTTTTTTCCAAAAATTTGTGAGTAACATTTGATTATCTACAGTGGGAGACACCATGCAAGTGACAAGTACTGCATTTTAAACTTTAAAATCTTTTGTCATTAGTGAATTTATATTTCATATATATATATTTGATGTGATACTATCCACTCAAGATAATACAACACTTTGTTTTTTATATTAGCAAACATTTCAAGAATTTAATATTCTTGAATGTTTTTTCTCTTTTATACTTCTAAAGAGATCAAAATAAATTAAACGTTTTGTACATAATTACAGAAGAAGTAGTTAACTTATTTTATCTTTTTAGTTTAGTACAAAGATATTTGCAAGTTCATTGCCGAAATACACCTTATTTATAAATTTCTTCCATTCTAACGCTAACAGCAAAGGCTCTTTGGCCTCTGGGCTTTCAGCATCTCTGACAGAAAGCTGCAAGATTTCTAATTGAAAGGTGCTACTTTGGGTATTCTCCTCGTACCACTACATAGTTTCCTAAGATGTGGGATCTAAAATGGCTTATGTTAGTAATGAATCTGTATTCATCAGCTTTTTATGACATATTAAAGCAAATGAAGAAAACAAGTATTTGTATTAGTATGCAAATTGCTTCAAAAGAATCCATTTGGAGGGCAGAATAAAAAAACCCTCTACTTCAGCTTACTTAATGTAAAATACAAAGCCACATTTACTCAAAAAGCAGTATTGTCCAATAAGCAAAAAAAAAAAAAACGTTTAAAACGGGCTTTTCCAACACACTGAAGGGCCTTACCCCATAGTCCTTCTTTTCTAAAATTTAGTGGTAAAAGAAAACATTTCACATTATATTTCCTGCCAATCGTGACTGCTTTGAAAAGTCGTAATAGAAACAGTTCCATTCTGATGAGTGTCAGCATCTTATCTACACACTTTTTTAGTGGACAACAAAAAATTTTATACATCTATAGTAAAGTCCATGGAAGCTTTAAGGTACAAGACTACATGTTGTAGGCCACATAGATGGGATCTAGCTGGTCTGCCAAAAATCCATCTCGTAGGTGCATACGTTGTTTCTCTCCACGGGAGTTGATAGGAATTACACCAATGTCCACAACCACCACCACCCCTACAATCAGATAATGTTCCTCCAGGACCACGTTGGTGACCAAAGGAACCAGGTCCAAAGCTTCTTGCTCCGATCCATCCAGCTCAACTACAACGACCAATAAATTTGTCCAGGTAAACACCGCGCTGAAATGAAATAAAAAACACTATTAGTGGTGGAGTTTTTATACCCATTTCATTTTTTACCCTTTTCGTTCCACCTTGTTTACTGTTTGTTTCGACTCTTAGGGTTCCTTCCATATGCTCACCACAAAGCCTAAGTATCAAGAGAGAACATGCCTGCAAGTGGGGGCAGAAGAACGGCCCCACTATCTCTCAGTTTAGTACTGCTGCCATGTTAACTATCGCCCTAAACTTTGCAGATATTTGAGTCTAATCCTTGCCTGTCACATAAGGAGGGAGTAGGACAATGTGCGGTTCCCTCTGAAGCCAGAGAGCTGTCACAGCACTGCTGTGTTCATGAAGGCACACATGAGTGATGTGTGGGTGGAGGGGGTCTTCTCTGGGTTTCTTTGAAAAGCAGCCCAGAAGAGCATGGAGGTTAAAAGAAGAGAGAGCAATACAGCACCAAAGAAACATCAGGACCACAGTTCAAGCTGAAAGATCTTTGGTATGAACTCTGCCTAGTGAAGGGTACGAAGCTCTGGGAATGTTTACATGGCACATTGCGGGCTGTGCAGAGGTCCCAGGGTGGCTGGGGAGGGGGTTTCCTCACGGGCACAGTGCTAGGCTAACATGGCTACGTGCCTTCTGGACTGGGCTGGCTGCTGCCCAGGCAGGTCAGAGCTCAGCACAAAAGAGCTGTAATTTTTCTAGACCAATCGGTTTACACAGAAAAAAAGCAGTGTCTCAATCTGTTTTATTTGGGCAGTGTTTTATTTCTGCTGGGTTTAAGGGACAGGAGTTTTTAATTCCTTATTAACAGGTGAGATGGTTAAGGGAACACCATTATCACCAGTATTTCCTCTTTACTAAAAGAATTTTGTAAGACCCCAAAATTTTGGTTAAGCCCTTGGGCTGAAGTAGGTAATTTTTGGTTCCCGATATTGGGCATCTTTTCTGGCTAAGGATAATGCATTTATCCTTCCACATATGGAGGCTGGGAAGGTGTGAAAGTTTGATGTACGCTTCCCTCCATCCTCCTCCCTATGGCCCAAATGCCTCCAAAGCCTCTAAAGTCTCACAGGAGGTCAGCAGGACTGAAGTGCCACAAAAAGCAGTCTCATTCTTCCTTGGAGGTGTTTAAGACACAGACAATGGTTATTTCTTCCTCTTACTTATTCTATAGCATGAAATAATATTCTGTACATGTAACTCATACATCAAGACCTGTAGTTTACCTTCCTCTACCTTATAAAATCAGGGGATAGTTTCCCAGAACTTTCTAAAGCATAAGCATCTGAAAGTTAGAATATATTATCTATATAAGCCAACTTTAAAAAGAGCTACTTACCCTAAGGTCAATGCTTGATTGACACAGAAGTGCACTGTTTTAGTCTACGAAGACAATTCTGAAAATTCCTGTATTTTGGAGATATATCTTACTTTGCCCAAAAGTTAGCTATGAAAATGTGCTCTGTGTTGATGCTTAACATAATGGATCGTAGGAGAAAAGTACTTATTATTAAAAAAAAATAATCATTTTTTTCAGATCCTGCCAAAGTACTATTTGATTGAATTCTTACGTGCTTATTGATCTTGAAAACGAAAGGGTAGCCAAAGCAAGGCTGTGCAGGCTCCTTTTGACTTAGTACTGCCATGAAGTTCAGTTTCATTTGTAATTATGCTTTCACAGACATTCTAGCAAGTTTTGATCAATGCTGAATATTACCAAAGTGAAGGATCAGTCTGCACAGGTGACCATCTCTAGAGAGGTCCTAGAATTTTTATGGATTGCTGTACAAATATCTAAATTAGTATGATATATATTTTAACAAAAAAGCCTGGGGAGGTTTTATTAAAATATAAATTAGCACCTGAAACAATGCCTTAAACATACCATTAGCTTGTTACTTCGGAAAACAACTAATGGCGAGATTCAAAGGCAGGTTCCTAAAACATGGCTTAGGAGAAGTTTGTCTGAGTAGAGAAGACCGATTCCCAAGACCTTCATGGAGCTTCTGTTAAGTCCTAGAGCTACTGACACTCCTAAGAGGGTTTCATTTTAATTTAAACTGATTTAATATGTCATGACTAACTCACTGGTGGCCACTGTAAGTAAATGGGAATATTGCCCTTTATGTCTCACCAGCTGAAATGAAGATATATTGGCCAGCATGTATCACTTACAAATACATTAACTTCCTAGCCTTGGTGAATAAAGAAAGAACAAACAAACAAAACCAGGGACCCAGGAAGGCTGCGCTTTCTCAAGAAATTACGGACTCACACCCAAGAGATGCAACACAGCCAATGCACTGAGCCGGGAACAGCCCCCTCCTGCTGCTTCCATCCCCCCAAGTGCTTTAGAAAAACAAGAAGTTATTGAAACTTCTCCAGAGAAAGAGGTCCATAATGGTTTTCTTCTCCAAATATCCTGTGTAGCTTTACCTATCTGTCATTATGCAGAGAGAGAAAACCACTTCTTAGCAAATTCAGGAAGCTATGTTCTGTTTGTCTTCCAGGGGTTTGAAGTTTAAATGAGCCAACAATGTGCTTTAATTAAAACACTTACACATACATTATTTCTTAAGATATTTTGCAGTATTAAAAACACTTTCAAAAATGCCCAGTGTTATACATCACAATAAAAACAGACTGTGCCACTCCTTTGCTTGTTACGTATTGAGACACAGGAGGTCCAGGGTCAGAGGCTGTTGATTTTGTGCTAAAATTTCTTAAAGAGGCAAGAATAATTTTAAATGACCTTTTAGATCTGATCCTCAGTGACAGAAGTTGCACAGCAGGATCGCATGTCAGTCGAGAAGTCATCGTTTCTCTCAATAGTGTTAAATGTTACAAAATGAGCATGTGTTTCTTGGAAGCTGAGGCTATTTTTACAATCTATTGACTGGGCATATCCAGTACCTTTTGTTTGCAATAGGTATTGATGCAGTTAGATCCTTAATGGATCACTGTAACCGAAACAACAGCGGCCTCCAAAGACCAGAGGCTCATGCCAGAGGCATATACAAGTACATATAAAAAGAAAGATGTAACTGGCTATTATATTGTCAAGGGGTGTTTCCCAGTGACAAGAGGAGGATCTCTAGGAGCAGCTGACAGAGAAGTTAAGTGAGAAAAGTGAATGAAAGCCAGGACTAGGACTACGAGTGAAAACTCCATGATGGTGTCTTGAGAGAGCTATTAGGCAGAGCACTGGTTAGGAAGAGGAACTGTAAGCAAACCTGATGTTGTTGCTCTGGACTACTGTGTGTCCATTTTCTGCAGCAACCACATTAGTGAAATGCCTAACTCATCAGCAATCTCTCCTTCAAGTTAAAAACAGCCCTGAAGACTTCCAATTTTGGCCTTTGGTCAAAGGGTAGCAATACTACAGCGTGTTGTCTGAAATGTCACTCATGTGCCTTGTACGTTATCATTCAACTACTGGGAAGAGTTAAGGCACCAAGAATTATTTGCATGTACTTCTACCTTCTTGCAGAAATTCAGTGGCCTTTTTCTTTGGTCCTCTCAGCTTACCCCAACTCTTTTTTAATTGCCACTCTCCCACTCAGGATTTCCATGACAATGGAAGGAAAAGGAGACTCAAAGTGTCCTCAGTGGTCTTAAAAAAAGGAAGATCATTTAAGCATTTTGGCCACTGAAACCCATGATGACTATTTCTGCAGTGTGATATGGCTGCTTCATTCACTGCCCAAGAGCTCACACTTTGAGGTTACACAGATCTCTGACAAACAGGTACTGTTGAACACATCAATTTACGAATCTTTGGCCATCTTACAATAGAGCTGTTCCTAAATAGCCTGATCTGAAAACTTTCCATCCACTGCTGATACTGATCTGACACATTTTCAAGGAGAATTTCACGGCAACCTTAAAGTGTTCCCACTGGTCTGTACGAGGAAACAGAATCCCCCACCCTGTGTAATGGCTAGCTGGAACAAGACCATACTGGCAGTGATGATGCTCTAGGGAGAAGGCAATAAGACAAAACCTCAGTTACAGTCAGCCAAGCAATTACCTGCCTTAATTTTAACAGATATTTAAGAAAAAAACCAATGTGTTTTGACTAAATAAACCAGTCTGGCCACTGTGCTTCATTATTAAGTTTACTGCTCCAGGCCACAGCTTTGCAGCCAGGATTGAAAAGAGAGTCACGTCTTACACTCGCTAAATTGCTCTGGCTGTTGCGACAGGTTCTTTTTGGTTGAAAAGAAAAGAGCTGAGCTGAGGTTAGATCAGAACAAAACAACTACCTGACTCAGTCTTGTGATGCAAGAATAATGAAAAGCAATTTGTTCTCATGTCGACCTCGAGAAATGATTACCTGCTGTGTGCATTTGATGATGTGATCCATCGATTAAGACAATATCATTATTAACTCATTGATTTACTGCTTCAGTTTCCATTGTGACCTTGATTTGATCACTGCTTGATTTATTAATAACCAATTCAAAAGTAACAGTGTGTTCACTAATAAAGTTTGTTAGTGTGTTCATTTATTTGAAATGTCTGCTTCCTTACTCCTAACAACACTCCTAAAGCTTGAACTCGGACCGATTCTGATTTGCTTTTCCTGGTTAGAATATAAATCTCAAACTCCAAGAAACAGCTACTGACCTACCTGAGAGCTGCTTGGCTCTCTCAATTAAAAATATAATCCTTCATTTGAACTTAAAACCACACAAAAAAAGAAACATATTGAGTGACCTTAGCAGAAAACAGTGCTTCCTGATTAAATCTGTTTGTGAAAAGTTTCATCTTAAGGACATACTTACAGCTTGGTTATAAATCCTGTGACCATCCTGACAGGCCATTTCCTGGATCAATTGCAATATCCAAGAAGAAGCCCCGGACATTATAGATATTTCAGCTTTATGTACGGGCCCCAGTGTTACATAATCCTTACCATTCTGTGATGCTCTTGTGTGCTCTAATTACAGAGGTTTCAATATCGATTGGATGGTATCTCATCCCTCGTAACTCCATGGCTTCATCTAATGCACCCACAACATAAAGTGCATCATGGCGTTCTGGTTGGAAGGGGAAAAAAGTATTAATGATTTTATTCTCCCGTACATTAAATTACAAGAATGTCCACATTAATAAATAAGTAAAATAAGCATAACATAAGTTATCCTTGAATCTTCGAAACACCAAAATTATTTCCAAACTAATGAGAATTTTCCATTTCTGAAGTGTAATTGCAGAGCAGAAAGCAGAAGAATGGAAGGCAGAAACACAATTCCCATTTGAAGAGGAGAAAGGTGGAAGTTTTTATCCAAAGACAGGGGCATAAATTCCTGTTTTTCTCCCAGGAGGATGCTTTTTTAAGGTGCACTAAAAAGGCAATAGGCTCCTTGACCCTAACAGTATGGATGATGTTCTTACAGTAGCTTTGACATAGTCAGTGCCGATGCTTAAGGTGTATTACAAAGGTGCTTATCAATAAACTAGAAATACATGCTGTGTGTCAGATAGCAAATTACTCATTCAGACAAATGGCAAGTGCTGGAGCGTAATGTACAAATTTTTACAGACTAAAGAAATAAATGAGGCTGAAATGACACTTTTTAAAAGATATTAGGCTGATAATAAATGACTTCATGTTATCCATAAAGAAATAATATTCACTAATAGACTTAAAAGCAGATAACTGGCTCTTTTTACATTAATTTAGATAGTTGCACAGTGGTAATGTAATGGCAATACAACTGCTACCAGTCATAAAGGGCAGAGAACTTTCTATACTGGGAGCTAAAAGTGGGAGAAGAACAGAGACTTAGCAACTCTTTGCCAGGAGAAGATTTAAGCCATTTGGATGCTTAAGTTGCAATATCCTCAGAGAATCCAGAATTTGCTCGAGGCTGGGCTATCATTATGAAATGAGAAAAGCCTGCACAACTGACAGTAAATCTCTTCAGGAAGATGCTAACATAAGGACAGGGGCAGCAGTGGTAATCCACAGTGATTACTAAAGTGCTTTCAGATTTATGAATTCACTCGTTGGCTGAAGAGCTGCTATTCTAATTGCAGTGACACTGGGGCCCTGGGATTGCTCCTGGAGGTGCTTGCAGCATTGCTGGAAACCAAACTGTGCTGACAGCCTCGACGGCCACCTCAGCCACCGCTCGTGCCATGTGCTCTGCAAAAGTCACAGGGAAGTAATGTTCTTCCCAGCAGAGACTTTGTGTGCCTGGCATTGCTGGCTGGCTTATGCATTTACATGAGATACAGAGTGATAAAACAAGTAACAAAATCCTGTACGTTCCTGACAGAAACCCAAACACCCTGCAGCTTCTCCTGCAGGCTACTGCTTGTATTACATTTCAGTAACTGACCCCACAGGTTTAAAGACGGAAATTTGAGAAATGGACAGCTTCTGTAAGCAAGTTTGTAATAGAGGAATTATCAAAGAAGGTAGTTGTCACAGGAGAGACAGGGCTCACACTCACAACAGGGCTTTTTCTGTCTGCACAAAGGCATTCCTGTGGATGTGACTGTGAGAACAAATGATGGCATTTTAACTGCATTTCATATTCTTCAGTGCCAAAAAGTCACCAGTGGAGGGGATTTATAGCACTTGAAACACGGCAAAGGAAAAGCAACTGTTCCAGCTCTTTGTTTACTTTGTGATTATTTTAACTAAGGCTTTTTTGTAGTTCCACAGGTTTTACAGACTGAACACATAGGGTAGCACAGGCCAAGAGACAGTGTCAGACTCAATCCAGAATATGTGCACAGACCTAGATGATGAGAAAGCTCTTACCTCCGTTTGCATCCGTGAGTTCTGTTCTTCTCAGAAACCCCAAATAGCCAGTTCGAGCCCATATAGTCTGTGTGTCTCCAAAGCTGAGTCTTGAATTAAAATGATCTGATTGCAAAGATTCATCTCCATAGATGGTAAAATACCCACTGGCATTGTGAGTGCTGTGAACCCATATCTAAGTTAAAAGCAATTATACTGGTATTAATTAAAGTAGCTTTCTGGAATGAAGCATTATTGAAAATTCTTGATGCAAATATTCTTAGTCATAGCTAGATAATACTATAATGCCTTTTAACACTGAACTCATTTCTGAACCCATAACTGACCCAGTTTTAGGCAGAGAAACTCCAATCTAGTCTTGTTGAGTCAGAGCATGGGTCCAAGCTATGCCTGGTAGAGAGGGATGCTGGAGTCATGGCAGCGCGGACACCTGCCTTGCAGCCCTCTGGCCCCAGGTTAGCCAAAGACCTGCACAGCCTCCTTGAACAGCTCAGCTAGCTCTGAGGTCTGCTTGGGCATGGCAATTTTCTGAAGCATCTATAGACCACAGTGTTCTTCCCATTGTTCCCCTGCCTGTTCAGTGCATTTAATTAATCCAGCAGGGCATCAACACTCCATAAGCACCACACATTGTTTTAAAGGGTGAGGCCGGGGACCTTCACCTATGGAGAAGGATTAATTCCATCTAACTCAAGCCATCATGGAAATTTTTATGATTTCACAGTAATGAAATCTTTCAGATGAATCTCACAAATTAGATTGTAGTTTTAATTATGACTAAGCTAATTCTTCATTTTATTAATTAGATCTTTAATTGCTCATTGAAAATAACATTTTATCTCTCTAGACACATGAAATAAATTGGAAAAACATATAGCCTTGCTCAACTCAGCTAATGAGAGTACTTCAGTGCATTGAAGCACAATGATTATAAAGAGAATAGCACTAGAAAACCATCTAGCTGAAATTAGACTAATCAATAAACTTATTTTTTCATGTAAGTTTCCATCAGAATTAGTGAAGCATCAAGCAGAATATACAGTTAGAAAAAGCAGGTTTTTTTTCAATTTTTAACAAACTTGAGTCATTATCAGTATTTATCAAGTATGTTACTAGCAACTGCAATAGTGATGCCAATATCATGCTACACACTTTATACACTACAAAGATCTGCAGAATTCAGTTTTCTTAACCAGCCATTTGATACAACGTGTATACACAGGAAACCATTGGCATACATGATGACAGCTTTATCTCTGCAATTTAGTTCAGAGCATACAAAGGTTAAGTTTCCATGACTCACCTCACCAAGATGAGAATCTCCTAGGGGTCCCTTTGTTTCTGGATTAGCAATAATGATTCGTACTCCTGGGAGGATCTATTGAAAGAAAACATGAGGCAGTAAGAAAGCAGATACCGGCTTATACAATCATATGCTGACTCTGTCCCCAAAAAACCTTCATTAGAAACTAGAAGAAATCCTTGAAAAGTTGAAGTAGACTTAGAACATAAAAAATTAAAATAGTCCATAGATATAATAGATTCTGAGATATCTGGGAAATGCTACAAAACCTCTTCTCTTTGTGAAAGCTGTTCCATCATTAAAAAGCTCCTGAGAACTCAAATGTTCACCTACAATACAAAAATCCTACCAAATGGCCCAAGTTTCTCTGAGAGTATATATTAGAAGAGAAAAAACCCGACTGCTAGACATGTGAAACTGTGGCCTGAAAGAAAAAGAAAGCCAAAGGCACCACGTGATCTCCACAGAACAAGGCCTTGCCAATGACTTCATGTAGTGGACATTCAACTACTACAGAGCTGGGCAGATGGGAAACCCTAAAATAGAAAAGGGAGCATCCTCTGACCATGACTGACCACAGCAGAAAGGTTTAGATGAGCATCCACAGTGCCAAGGGCAGGCGGTGAGCTGGGAGTGCCCGGGTGGCTCACTGCAGCAGCAAGGGCACCTCTCCTTTCGCCCAAAGGCAGAGCATGCTCAGCAGCAGACCTTGGTTGCTGGCACATGGCCAGACAGTGCAGCCAGGGACAGAGCTGAGAGCAGCACCCCTATCTCTGTGTCCTGACTCTGTCCCCACAGCGATGTCACCCACCAGGGACTGTCCCGCTGCAGGCGATGAGCAGCCTGTGAGCACAGCACTGGTAATCTCAGACCCATTCTCAGTGGAGGTGAGTCTACACTGCTAAAACTGCCTTCACTAGTGGCACATTTGTTGGCTGTTTCAGGAGTGAGGTGCAGAGGATGAAATACCTTCTTTTTGCATAACAGAGGGAGGTACAGCTTCTGAGAGAGCAGTAATGCATCAGTTACCACCACCATGCTGTACCCTCAACAGTAAACAAAGGTCTTCCATTTGCACAGCTGATACAGCCTTCCTCAACACCACACTCATGTAAAAATGAACCAAAGTGGAAATTTTCTGAAAATATTTACCATTAAAAGTACATTTAAATCTTTCTTTCAGCACTTACTTTTCCTGACTCCATAAGAGGCAAACTATGTGGAGATCCTCTTTCGACTAAACGAACTCTGTAAAATACATGCAAAAATAATACGCATAATACATGGTTGCGTTTATTTGCTTTTCATTACCATTTATTTCTAAAAGGAACAGTTAATGGTCACAGAGATTAATGTTATTTTTGGAACAGATGAAGCGTATATCCTGTAGAACATAATTGGGCCCAATATTTAATCTCAGTCAAGGCTTACGGCTGGGAAAATAATGAAAAAAAGATGTGTGTGAACATTTTCTCAAATATTAAATTCCTCAAATGTAGGTGGTGCCTTTTATTTGTTTTTGATAGAGTTTTGTAAATGGAATTCCATGCACAAATTTATTCTCAACAAGACGGATCTAAAATACTGATTTCCCACAAGAACATCATAAATGGCAGAGCACAGACACAAAAGCATGTGAACTGAGTGAGCAACCACATTCCATGAGTAGTTAAAAATCAAAGTCATATTGAAATAGTTCATAACCCGGCCTCAGCTTGAAATCTGCATTTGCAATCTTTTAATAATTTTCAGTGGACAGTGGTTGATAAACATTTTAATAACAAAAAAAAAATCATTTAATGAAAAATGTTATTACTGCTGAGGTCAGACCCTTTCTCTGCGTCCTTTCTGGTCCTTCCTCTTCCTTTCTTAGATATAACTTATCTTCCCACTGAAGTGGAGCTCTCCAGTATGATGGTCTGGAAGGAAATTCCTCCTTTAACCTTAGACAAGTACTCAGCAGGTTAGAATTAAAGAAACTTTAATGTCCTAAAATAGCTGACGATCCCAGCCTGTAGAAGGTGAAGAAAATTTGGTAACATCTAAGCATTCCTGTATCCTAAGTAAGAGAACTTAAAAGCTCTAACAGCCCATGAAAACCTTGAACTTCTTGCTCCTGAACATTTTCCATAATCCACTTAACCAATCTAAATCTGGACTTCTGTCAAAAGAGTTGTTCTTACCCCTTTCCTCCTCTCAATTCTGTGATAGAAAGAAAAACAACACAAGGATGCCCAAAACCCAACTTTGTAAAAGGTACAGATGAAACATAAGAAGAGAGGAAGACATAGCTAGAAGCAGATGGTTGGAGAACTGGATTTGGTTAAACTGATCATAAAACTGCAGTCTGTTATGAGCAGGCATGATAGATCTTCCTCGGACTGTTCTGAGGTCTTTTTATAGACAGAGTACTACAGTGCTCAGTTTGGGAAAGGAGGGATAAGACACAGAGAGACTTCAGCAAGAGGTTCCTTTGGAGAAGAACAAAGCTTTGGCAATTTCAGCCACTAAACGTCAAGGAGATGGAAAAAATTCTTACTTTTTTTTTTTTTTCTTCACTATTTCTTTGCTCCAGAAGTCTTCTATAAAAGCTGGGACTGTTGAGGTCAAGGCAGGGATAGTGAATCGTGTTTTATCTGCAAGTTCTGGGAAGTCTCTCAACCTTGATAGATGGGGCAGAGCTAAGCCCTGAGGCACTGCACATCAGTGCAAACAGTTCTTTGGACTAACAGCAAGAGATACAACCCAAATACCCAGCAATTTCACTCTGATTTTCCAAGTCATTTTGAGAGGAAAACGATGTCAAGTTCCCTACTACAAAGGGCACTGCCTGGAGCAGGCACAGCTAGGAAGCTGCAGCCCGACCTGCTCTCCTGCAAGGTGAGTAACAGGAGCCACCTTCCCATGTTTGTTCAACTGCCACAAAATTCCCAGACAGAACCTTTTGCTCTAATTATAACCTCTGTGTGTTACCTTCAATTTTGAACCGTCCTTGTTTTACATTGTATTGCTCTCTTAAACCTCTGTTGTGTTACAGGCGTACACATACCCCTTACGTTTGCTACATCATTTTTTGTTGAGTTTCCCACCATTGGGAGAGCAGTAGGGCTACCACTGGCTTTACAGCAAAAGCAGTCAAGCTACAGCATCCATCTGTTCAACCAGGGACACGGATACAGAGCAGCAGAAACCCAGACCACGGGAACCTCTCTATAAGGTGTACATGCAAGGCTAAATTAATGCTACTCTATAAAGGGTTTGTCTGCAGAAGCCACACTTGCGCTGCTGTTCAAATGGCAAGCTAACTCATTAGTATTTAGGAGTATGTAGCAAAGGCTTTAAAAATAAATCCATCCACATTGAAAAAAAAATCAAATATTGCAAGACACAGTTGTTAATAATGCCTGTATTTCTGCCTTTTTATATATATCTTTACTCTGTAAAATCTGTATTAGTGAAGAAATAGAAAATGCCTTTAACTGAGTTCTTCCAAACAACTGATATCTCCAGTCATTGTATTTGCAGAGAGGTAGCTGTTCTTAGAAGAGAAGAACTAGTCATCATCTCAACCACTTGGTATCTCCTTTAACAGGCAGAGTTAGCCAATTTACCAACAAATGTTTACCAACATTTGTCAAATAGATTTAGTCTTAAAAAAGAGACAACTGACAAGACCTCAGGCATATGCAGTGAAAGATGGCGTAACAAAGGTCAGGAAACACTTTATTTGAATTTGGGGTTGGTTTAAAAAGAATTTGATTTGGATAACAGCAGCAACAAATCTCTGGGGCAGGAAGAGTACGTCAGAGCTGTGCGGCCGCCCAGAGATTCTGTTGGCCTTTGCTCCTTTCACATTATTAAGACATGCCTCAGTGAAGTGTTGCTCAACTCCAGCCCTAGCAGAAACCACATATAATAAATCTATACATTCAATAGTCAATGAAGCGCTTACTGGAAATGAATCAAAATTCTTTAATCTGACCATCTTTTTCCTCTTTGTTTTCAGCATCTGTGCCTCCCACCTTGTTCTTATTATCACTAGCATATTCTTCTGGTTCCCTTCTCCACTTATTTCCATTAACCTCATCTGATTTTTTAGCACATGATGATCCAGAAGGCGCCATTTCTCAGTTTCCAATTCTGTTAAACCTCTCCCACTCTGTGCTTTCTGACTCACATCCCTACAGTTATCATGGCAGGGCACTAAACAAGGAAACAACATTTCCTGGAGATTTTCTGTGAGGACCCGGTTAGCACTCAAAAACTTGGACTCCCTTTTAAAAAGTTTCTGCGAAGCTCACAATCCATTTGGGAACATGCTGTTAAACCTCTAAGAACTCTGAAATAATAAAAGATATTTTGCCACAAAGAGATTTAAAAAAAATAAAAGTAAAACATTAGATTCTGATGTTACTGATTCCTATGTGCATACTTAATTTTAAGTGCATAATAGTCTTTCTACTGGGACTAGGACTGCGGATAAATTAGGGACTTTAAGCAAGAATTTCTAAAATGAGCTTTCTGTGCCTCAGCATAAAATAATTCAATTGTTCCCACTCTTCCCCAAGAGATTTCCATTTTTCCACTGACAAACACAGCAGACCCAACTGAAAACTTCTTTGCTTTCCCTCTTGAGTGAGCAGCATCACTATCAAGACTGGGCTGGCAGGCAAGGCGGAAAGGCAGAGCACAGAGCCTATCAGACCCTTGAAAACCATCACCTCTGAATTACCCAAGTTATGCTGGCAAAGAAACCCACAGCCCCCTATGGCCTTCTTAGGATAATGTTATTAAAACTTCTCTAAATTCACAAACAATCATAGAATCACAGAACTATTTGTGTTGGAAGGGACATTTAAAGGCCATCTAGTCCAGTCCCCTGCAGTGAGCAGGGACATCTTCAACTAGATCAGGTTGCTCAGAGCCCCATCCAACCTGACCCTGAATGCTTCTAGGCATGGGGCACCTACCACCTCTCAGCAGAGGTCTAGAAAAGGCAAGTCCTGTTTCTCTGCAGCACTCCAGCCGTTCTTTGTTGAGAGTGAAAACAGTTTCTTACAAAGTGAGTACAGAGCCTTCCTGCTGCTTTCTGTTGCCTTCGAGTCGTGCTGGGAAGGGCAAAGGAGAACACGGCAGTAGAGTCAGCCTGGGCAAAGAGCCTGAAAATCAAGTGGATGGGAGAAAAACACTGTCCTTCAGTGTGAAAGCTACTTTTGCACCTTCTGGTGGTTTGCAGCCAAACTGAGAGGGAAAACACGAGTGACCTAATGTAGGGCAGACATGGAGTTAACTCTCCCACCAAAATGTCTCACTGGGAGGAAGAGGCAGAAGATGTTTAAGAATCATTGCACTGTTACAAAGCTATAAGCAATGATGATGTGCAATGAATCTGCAGCATTTACACAGTATAGTATGACTATAATTCCTAAGAATTAGTATTTTTTCTTAAAAAAATCTTTAACTAGAGCTGTACAGTTGAGAAAGCTGCCTATGTTTCGAAGTTTGACTACTGGTATTTAATAGAGAATGCAGCTACAACACCAGTATATGCTAAGATTATTTTCTTCTTACACTTTAATACATTGGACAGATTTCACCTCCTTAAAATCAAACACTTACTATCTGAAGGTAGGACTCAAGTCTGACTTCAGAATGAAATCTAATCTAACTGGCACTGCAATCACTGTGCAGCAAAGGGGATACTGAAATACAGTAACAATGTCTTTCTGCCCAACTATCTTAAATGAAACTGCAAATTTTGTTTATGTTCCTTTTTAGATCCAGTCTGTTTGGGGGTGAAAACTCTCCAAAATATATTCCACAGCTTGTGAGTATTTCACACTAATCAGAGTTTGTCAGCAGAGCTATTAACTATTGTTTTGGGAATCTGCAGGGGCTGGAGCGTACTAACCAACGTTACCATGCCAAAACTGGGCAAAATTTCAAAGCTGGCTGTGCTGTTGCTCTGAGAAAGACTTTGGATTCTGTGATTCTAATAGATATGGAAAGAAGCTATTAGGTCATCCAAGTCTCACTCCCTGCCAAAAAAATACCATTCCCTGCAGTGCGCTTTCTACTGCTTTGTCTATGCCTCTTACAGTATTTCAAATGATGGGGATTCTTCCACTTCTCTTAAGACTTTATTTCTCAGCTGAATGTATTTCATAGTCAGGAACCTTTTTACTGGGATGCTTGGCACAAACTGTTCTTAGCTTCCTCTTGTTATTTCTAACTAGCTCTCCATGTCCGATCAAAGAGAGATCTTCCCACTGTTCCTTTTCTTTTTAAACGTAACTCAGCTAAAGAGTCTGCCTTTTACCCTAACACTTGGCCAAAACCCACATCTTGGACTTTTTCTCCCTTTTATAGCAATTCCCACAAGCTGAGCCATGGTAACTGCCCTCTTCCTCCTTGCCAGTGTGCCAGCATCTTCTGCTGTTAGCCAGGCTTGGGCAATGAAGCACTGCATCTTCCATCATCTCAAGCTCTTACTCCCCTGTCTACCCCACCAACCCTTAATTATTACTCTTCCTCCTATCTTGAGCAGTCCGTTTTCACACCGTGCCATTTGCAATCATGCCAGCTTGGAAGTCCAGCTTTTTGATTTGTTAAATATTTTCAGTGTGTTATTTTGCACACTAATTTATTTCAGAAGCTGTTTAGGATGCAGTCACTCTTGAAAACCCTGGGCAAAAAAATGCATAGGAAACCAGATAGGATGTGATGCAAGTATGACCTAACGTATATTGAAAATGCACTGTATATACAGAAAATACCAACATATGTCTCCTAGGTCCCCTCCTTGTCCATAGCCTTTCTTTGGCAGAAAGGAACAACCAGTGGTCTCTTTGGTTTCATTCCAGCCCTATTTTTTCAGTTTTCCTGCTGATTGCCATCTTACGTTAGAAGTTGGGCTTCTAGGGAAGAAGTGGATATTTTCCTATCCTGCAAGAAATTGATGTTTTGAAAAAAATTTGTGTATTAAACGGGAACAAAAAAGTGAAACATAGAAAGAAGCTGTAAACTGAATCTAAAAAAAAAATGTTGCTGGTCACAAAAAGAGGTTATTTATGTTTAGTGTTTCAGGTTTTTTGCTTTGTTTTGAAATTTAATTGAGTCTCCAAACTGAAAATGCTTTAACCACCATCAGCAGAAAAAATTCAAAAGTCAAAGCAGTGTGTTTTGACCACTTAGAGAATTCTACATTTTCCTTAAGCTGAAAAAGATCTGCCAAAACTGACTCTTCTGATTTCAACAAAATGGTCTTTTCTGGTGAAAAAAGAAAATCACCTGATCAACCAGATTTTTAACCAAAATCTAATTGTAAGGTATTTAATGCTAGAGAGCACATGTGCTTTTGTGCTGTGACTGTGCACTGAACAGTGACTTCCCAGCTCTGACCCAAATGGCCAGGAACTACTGCCATGATCAACACCTTTCAGATATGTATTGCTGTCTAATGTTGGGATGGTACCCGAGTAAGACTGATGGTGGGAAATGGCTGATGCAGCCTGTTCTGATTTTCTATAGTTAGAGGAAAGGTGGGCACTGTAGGTAACAGTGGGATCCTGGACAGGGTTCAGGGCTCTTTGACACTCAAGACTTTCAGTGCATCTTCTCTTTACTCAAATAATAAAATATTTCTACATAAACTATTCCAGAATTTACAAGTCAACAAGCTCATTCTACCAAAAATGGAAATATGGATCAATGAACATAAGCTTTGCTTTCCAAGATGACATACCCAGTGCAAGTAGCCAGATCAGAAAAGCAGGAAAATGGCACAGTTGAACACTTAGGCTGAAGGGAAAATCTAGACAATGAAGAAGAGTTTCTCTGCATCATCCCTGTTTCCTCAGAGCAGTTTTCCCCCCATCACATGACAAATTCAGGTGATAGATAGAGACAACTGAGACTGAAAAATGGAGTTTTGGGATTGAGGCAAACTTTAGCCAAGAAAATGAACAACCATTAAATCTTCTACATGTCTAGGACATATTTTAATCCTGTTAATTCTATAATCAACAAGTTCAGTTAAAGAATTAGCACTAAATCACTTCCTTTAATGTAAAGACTTTTCTTCACTATAAACCTAAATTACACTTCATGTCTCAAATTCCCTGAGGTCAAAAGTAAACAGCTTCCAATCCTTCAGATGGCTGAACAAAGAAGCAGAAAAGGTTACACAAGGATTTAAGGCAGTTCAGAAAGTTGCAAAGGGATTGAAATGAGGCAGGAACTCAGGTCCAGGAAGGGAATATTCAAAGCTTCAGAGATTAAAGAAGTAATAGCAATTTTATCATATAACACTATCAGAATATGGAAAAAAACCCCAAGCATGTTCACGTCTGTTTTCAAACTTGGAGTACTTTAAAATGTTCAGCTTTCATGATATGTAATATTCATTATATACATTACATTTGTTTAAATTAACTTTGCACACGGTGTAAATCACAATATACAACTATTTCAAGTAAATGCAGTGGACTGGGACTCTGGAAAATTGGGTGTCCTTCCTAGCCCTACCTCACACCTACTGTGCCCCATCAGGCACAGCATCACCTTTCTCTGTGCTTCAGGTTCATATTTGCAAAACCAGCACAACTGAGATGGGAGGATTCTGTTTAATGCAATACGCTTTTACTATTTTGTAACCTTTTATCTTCCTAGTTCTAATTGAGAAGAAGAGACTCTATACACAGGGAAAACTTTCACTATAACAAATTTGAGATCTCAAAACTTTTTCATGCACTTAAATTACCCTTTCTGTTGTTAACAAATGATGAAAATAATTTTAGTTGCCTTGATGCAATGTTAGTATTTTATATTCACACAGTAGTTTCAAAGGTGAAATTAAGTTGTTCTTTTTCACGTGCCTTCTTGCTACGAGCTTCAAAATTCACACCACCAGCTGACTCACAGAGCAGGCACCCTGCATTTTTGGGGAAGAAAGTTCCCTCTGACAACCACCAGAGACATCTTCTGTGCATGGAAAACTTCAATACATAGAGCTAATTTTTACCGTTAAATAAAGATTGTAGATTACCACTCTGAAGAAAAGGAGAAAAGGTCAGTGGTAGCACGGGCAGCAGTGCATTGCACACCTGAAGGCACTGAAAAGGGACTGTCCTTTTCACAGGAGTTGTACTGGGAACCCTGGCTGACCTTCACAAGACTCTTCATGTAAGTAAGCTCATCTTCTGCAAACAGACACTTCTAGTATATGTAGTATTAAGAAGTATATGTAAGGCTTGAAGCAACATATTAAGAGCTTTGAAAAGAGCCATTTAAGAGGACATTACATCTCTAATGAAGTTATTAATGGTACCTTTTATTGTATGTTGCTGTATGATGTATATATTGATATTATTCATTATACATATTTATTATTTTTCAGAGTTCTCCTTCCCAGCCCTAACCATTCAATGTTCTTACAGCCAGAGACTCCACTGCCAGGAGCTGAATGAGTGCCTGAGGCTAGCAATGCTGGAGTGGGGCCCATCTCCCAGGCGTAAGAGCCAGCACAGCACCCTCCACTGAACTATTCATGGCAAAAAACTGTCAGCGCGTGGGACAGCAAAGGCCCTGTCCTTCCACAAAGACTGGCAAGAGGAGAAGGGAAAGGAAAGAGGGATGGAAAGCACTGAGGAAGCTCCAGCTCTTATAGCACACCACAGTTTGTGGCTAGGTCTGCAGAAGCTACAAAGGCTTGCTCCAAAATTTACATGCATTCATTAAGTATTTTTCCTTCAAAAGCAGGTGTCTCTTGTGAAATGCACTCTAAGGTAGCAGCATGGGAAAGCAGCACTTTGTCCTCTATTACCGAAACAGTAAATTTACTCTGTGCTGATCACTCTTGGCATTTTTAAAGAATCACTGTTCAGTGCTCCGTTAGTAGTATATGCCAAAATGAGGGAAACAAAGCAAATCATGCTTCAGAATACACTATCTGTAAGAATCAAATACATCAATACACTTTATCTGCAAAGAAAATGGAAGAATGAAAATTCCACTTTTTTTAAGACATTCCTATAACTGTATGGTTAGACTCATGGCAAGCAGGGAGAGTGAAAGAAAGAAGTACGGCTTGTAGGGAAAAAAAAAGAAAGAATATTTAATAGATCTTCCTCAGAAATGTAAGCAGCCAGCTTGCTTTATCAATTCCCAGCTTCTGTAAGGAGCATGATTGAAAGAGAAAGACCTGTAATACCAAAAAAGCTCAGTATACTCTGAAATAGGAAATCCTTTTTTTTTTTTTTTAACAGCATCAGACATTCTTGAGGAATAAAATGTTGGTGTATTTCAATAAGCTGGAATATTATTGGGAAATTCAAAACTGGTTTGTAAAAACAAGAATGGAACCTAGTTCTTTTACTCATGTCTGAGGAATCACATGCAAATGGCACTTGCAAACAATTACACAAATGTACAACTGCAGTACACCTACTTTCCTGGAAAGCTACAGCTTTCTGTTCTCCCTTTGTCATTTTCTTGGTACACATGACAGTATTCTCTTTCCCCTAAGCCCTCCAGGGAAATATAACTGGAATTTCTTTATTTGTAGTTAAAGAATGCTAAATCACATCCTCATCCAAACCCCACATTTAGACTCAACTCTTACTGTCCTGTTACATTAAAATCATAATATTCTGATCCCTTGAAGACTTTATCAACGAAGAAACAGAATTGTTTCAAGGGAGGAAATTCTTCAAGAGATAGTAATCTTTCTTTAGGAATCACAGAAATTGCTTTGTAGGGCTCCTATCCCCCAAGTTTAGTCTCACAGCTCAGACTGACTGGGACAAGAGGGGGTGATTTCCCATCTGAATGTTATCAGATGTTTGTGCCTTTCTCTGGCTATGCAACAGAAGTTGCTTTATGCCTGGAAACACGAAGCATCTTTCCAAGCTTTTATAATAGGTACATTTACAAATTTGGTTATAACTCTATATTCCCCATATATAAACAGTACAATCCCTTAGATAATGCTCTGAAAAGTTTGCTCCTCTTCAGTTTCCCAGGTTGCCAGCTTTATTCTTAATCACTGGCTATCCAATGCACAGAGGCTGAACAAGTCTCTTGGTTCGAACCCTGACGGAGGCAGGAACAGCAAGAGGGAACCTTATCATCCTGAATTATTTTTTCTTTCTGGGAGATTTGTTTCTCACGGATCAGAAATGCACCAGCGGGATTTTTGAGACAGCAGTGTTTGCATGGCAGAAACAGAACACAATGCCGCTAAAAGGCCAAGGCTGTATCTTCTGAGCAAAAAACACAAAGGAGGAGGATAGTTTTGCCAGTACCATGACAGACAGCTTAAACTCACTAATGAGGTTCTGCAAGTTAATGGGCAAAATGCCCCAAAGCAATACAATTCTACAAAGACTCTACAAAATCAAACTGCATTATAACTTAAAACTTTGAGGGACTTAGTTTTTATTTTAAAGATCTCAATCCCTCCTCCTCTCAACTGAGTTAACACTTCTACTGACTTCACAGAGGCAAAAGACTTTTCATTTTTTCCATGAAAAACCTGCTTCTGTGATTACAGGAAAACCCCCAAATAGCTAAAGTAACAGACAATATGAAAAAAAAATAAAAAAGAAATGCATGGGTAATGTGTGAAACTTGGAATTAGGCCACTCATATGAGAAGGTCCTTGAACTTTTGGATGACTGGAATGGCACTGCTGGAGGTCATACTTGGCACAATTCAATCTGTAAAAGAGCTATTGCATATAAAGCACTGGTGGCTTGCTGAGGCCAACAGCTTGTGAGGTCTGTGTTATTTAACCAGGTATAGAGCACTTCAAACCTCAAAATACTCTACACACTGTACCTACTAAAGGTAAAAGGTGGCTGTATGTCAAACAGGGCAATAATAGATTTTATTTACCCCTTTGGACTGCACACAGAGCGAATAATTGTGAACTGGGATTTTCTGTAATCTGCAACCGGGCTCTGTATGCTGGAACCCATTACAAGAGCTGGAAAAATCACTGCTCCCCAGCGCATCAGGGAGCACCCTTCAAACTTTCTCTTGCTACCATTGGCAAATGGCTTTCACATATGATTAATCAATTAAAGTTTCACAAAGGTAACTATTTTACTGTCACTTGCTATTAGCATGTCTCCTGCTGACTTACCCCCACCCCTGTCTCTTTTCCCTACCACATGACCTTATATAAAATGGTTATCCTCCATGCCATGACTGTGCTACAAAGCACTGCTGTGGCCTACAGCCTACATAATAATTTAGCTAAGTAGTTCTTTTGTCTGGTAACCCTACAATAAGAGTGTTTTTCAAGGTAGATGGAGTAGAAGTGTTTGAGAATCAGGAAAAAAGCTCCCGTGGCTTTGTTGCTTGGTGTTACCCAAAACAATGTATACACAACATGGAAGTTTCAGTAAAATATGGAGGAGAATAATAAACAACTGACAGCCAGAATAAAAGGCTATTTTTCTTTTCCTGCATGAAGTCAGAAATGCTGGAATGTATTAAAAATGAAGCCAAAGCCTTAACTGATTCCTTTTGACAGAGCCTGCATTTGAGACTGGGATCAGCATATAAACAATCTATAAAAATAAATCCTAAGTAACTGTCTTCACATATCTTTGAAACACTACCAGTGTTCTTTTCTTGGGGAATGAGATTCTGAATTTCCACATCCCAAAATTACCTCTGCCAGTGATTTAATGTCTGAGCAAGTTTGATGGAAGCTCAGAGCTCTCTGAACACCCCAAAGTTCAAAATGAATGAGATTTAACACAACATACAAATGACTTCCTAAGGAATCAAGTGTGCTAATAACATAAGCATATACAAAGGTCACTCCTTTTTGAGACACACTAATTTGCCTGACTCCAAGATGTCAGTGACCACATAAGAAGACACCTATTTGTACAGCTCCCCAAACTCCTTCAATAAATTAAATAAATACAGATTAAATCAGACTAAAATAATTGTGCTAATGATGGAGTGGGAGTATTTCAATGAGAGAGTTTAGATATCACGAGCCACACACTGAATGAAAGCCAGACTGAAAAATTAATAGCTTGATCCCAATATATCTTGGTGCTTCTCGTCTGTTTGGTGATAACCTACATTGGGATTTGGCTCCCTCTCTGGTGCTCGCTGCCTCACTGTGTCTGTGATCAAGGTCCTATCCAAGCAGCTCACCATTACATGTAGCTCAAAAGGAAATCTAGTAACAAAACATGTAAACAAAAATGCTTAATAAATGTAATTCTTCATTTTTCCAACCCTACTGGAAAAAAGATACAGACTTTGCTAGATGAAACTGAATAATTTAAATGATCATTTAATGCACCTGTTATTTCACCAAAGGGAATAGTGGGATTTAAAGACAGGATCAGAAGGATATGAGGGGTCATATATGCCTGCATATATGAAACTAAAGACGGCATCATATAAAACTGAGAATAGTGTTTACTAACACTGGTTGAAAGTCTTCATTCTTGCCCAGTTTGATACAAAATGTGGATGTAGTTCACTAATCACCTTAAATACAATTTGTATGCAAAATAAGGGGAAACTGTCTATTACAAATGCATGCAAAATTATATCAGAGTCTTCATCAATACATATATGACTTGATTAGTGGCTCTCATCCCCTAGAAGTCTAAGCCTCCACTCCATCAGAGCTCGTGAGTTGTCACTACCTGCTACTGAACAAGACTGGTGACATTTTTACCTGTTTTGGAGGTAGACGTAGATTGCACTGAATTTGTTTCCTCTTACTATTTTGTCCTTTTAAAATAAACTCCAGTATCAAAGTAGGTTCTTCCTTCCCCACTTAGGGCAAGACAGTGATTTTCATGATTTTACTTTATGGATAATGTTTTGCTACAGAAGAGAATATCAGGATGGAAGGGGATGCTTATCTTTACAAGATTTGGAGGAAGTTTCAACTTCAGAAGAAGATCAATGATCTCCCCCAGCCATCACCAGATGGATCCTTCAGGTCCCTAACTGAAACTACTGAGGAAATCCTCTACACAACATCTTATATATGAAAGATACAAAAATGGCAGAAAAAAATTCCTGTGTTTAAAATTTCAGCAAAAATTCAAAGCAGTCAAAACATTTCAACATCTTTCATTATATTTTAATTTTTATTAATTATATTTTATTTTTTATTTATACCAGCTTAGGTTCAAATTTAAGGTAATTTCAAAATTTAAACTAGCAGGTTAAAATAGCAACATTTTGAAAACAGTTTTAAATTATTCTAAAAAAATGTTTTAGAATATTTGCAAATATATTGAAACATTTGAAAGTGCAGCCTGACCTCCTGAAAAACACATAAAAAATATTTCTGCTGTGTCTATGTGAAAGGAAGATTTATTTTGGAATACACATGAGGTCTGTTCTCAGTCTGATGGAATTGGCTTGGTTTGCCAATAAATAATTTTTCTACCAAGAACTAACCTGCTGTTAAGGATGAGAAGGCTCTGAAATTTTTATGCTAATATCAGAGAAGTCTTTTTTATTGAACATTGTTAATTTTATAAACACATGTATATATTGTTTTTGAACATCCTGGATAAAAGGGATTTTGGGGCTTTAAATTTAGATCTTTACTGCTACAAAAGCCAACATCTTTCAGGTATATGGTGCTATAATGAGAAAAGGGTCTCTCTCTCTTTTTATCTCCCAAGCACTTCTTAGCTTTTAGCATATTTAGGTATCTTGTGCTTTATCACCTGAAAGGCTTTCTGAGGAGAACATGACTGGTCTGAAATGACAATGGAGTGACCTAAAAACCAGCAGTTTCAACAGTGGGACAAGAATACAAATGCATTTATTCTGTTTCTTTTTCTTGGCGCGGGTCGGTAGACAAAGCTGTTTTCCCAGAGGCAGAGGAATGCAGCCAACACTGTGACAGGGTGCTCACGCCTGGAGTTCTGTTGCATCTGCAGATGCACAGGGGCACACTGCCGTGGGCTGAGCTGCACAGTGAGTCAGCACCCAGCCCCAGCCGTACGGTGCCAGCGCAGCCTGCTGCAAGGCCAGCTCATGCACGGTGAAGTATTCATCCACCTATTTTGCCTTCTGAACCTGAGTTAACCTCTCTGAACTGTATTGCACTGCAGTGCAGGGGCATATCAGCCACTTGGTGCTGATTCAGGGTCTTCTCCTGGTTTCTTACTAAACAGCCCTGGTGGGACTTGCCTGTCTTTGCTCACTCTTTCTTGGCCATCCTGAGGACACTCTGATTTTTAGAATGGGATGCCGAGTACAACAATACTGACATACTGTCACCAAGAGCAAGCCTGAGCTGTACACTCTTGCTATTAGGATGCTACCTAGTTTCCAAAAAGAGGTGTCTAATGTTATTTGAGACTGCACAGGGTGCCTGGGACATTTCAGTAGTGCTAGCAAATACAACATGAGCTCTATGGGAGGCTGCTGGATTAGCTGTAGCATCTAAAACTGTACTAGATGCTCATAGCTAGGCAATCAAACCTTTTTCTGGTATCATAACTGATGCTAGCCACTGGCTGAGAGGTTGCACCCCTTGGCACATCTTTCCTGAACCCCCAGGTGAGCCCAGTCCCAGCCATTTCCCTCAGCTGGCAACTATGGCCAGAGTTGCAGAGTCCCAGTAGCTAAACCAGTAGGCTGGTGGCTCAAAACAACACAGAGGCACACACAGAAGGTGTTTGAGAACCTCCAACCTGACCCAAGAAGCAAACCATCCAAATCCAGTGAGAGTTGAGAAGAAATGTCTAGTTTGGCTGATCAACCACCCCTAGATCTCTACCCAACTTGTACAAAGCACAGGTATTTTGATCCAAATTCCTATCAAACAACAACATTTTTGTAAGCTGTGAAGTGTGCTAACACATAATTACAGATGAGATTGAAATAGCTGTATTCAAATGAATTATTAATTTTTATAGATGTGAATATGATTTGAATAATCTCAAAGAGATGAACTACAGCTGCTTTTTGCAGCAACTAAAGAGTGTTTATCATGCCAAGGGGCGGAAAAAATGAATGTTCAGTCTTTTTCAAATTCTGGAAAATATCTTCTAAAATATGAAATATGAAAAAAAATCTCACATTAAGTATACAGTGTGAATTTTTCATATTGTTGGGGGACTGGCTGACCTGCAAAGACTCAGTGGGTTGTGACTCACAGCTACATACAGCAATCTTTCAGTTACTGTTAAGCAACAGTGACATTCCGTTCCACTAAAATGGTTAGAAATGGCAAGTGGGAAGAGACTATGTCAAATAAAGTTGTTTTCTCCCCTAATTTAAGACCCATGAAGCTAATTCTAAATTCCACAGGACTGAGTAAATGAGGCACATCTTTAATCCATCAAATTAAAATCTACGTTACCACAATTTGAGCAGCCAACTCTAAAGATCATCTTTCATGTTCTGTAGAACTAGTCACAATATAAATTAATACACTGCAAAGTTTGATCTCGATAACGATGACTACTTCTCAATGACACGGCGGGGAAATAGTATACCCATGGTTTATGCAGCTTTTATGAGCTGCAAATCTTATTTCCTCTATATAAATATATAAAAAATGTTTTTTATTGTTTATAATTTTTATTAACTGTGAATGTTATGTCCTCTTTCTATATATATTTGATTCTATATACTTCCCTTCAACAAATATTCTATAATTTCTCTATTCTCTCAGAAAAAATAATTCAAAATAAGGAATGAATCTACATAATCTATAGCTACAACTTTATTTTTAATGATTCATCAGCTCTTTCTCCTGCGCTTGAGTGTTGCTTACAGGTATCTATCCACAGTGTGTTCAAATAAGTCTCAGCTTATGGTGTCTATCAAAAAATAAATGCTCGATTTCCAAATTTAGTCATGTAAGCTCCCTTCCTCATCAATACAGAAAGAAAGGTACCTTAAAGGTCAATTCATCCCATGCTGGTGCATGTCTGAGCTGCGATACTGGTGGTGTGTGTGCCTTTCCAGTGACTGCAGAAGGAGCCTAAGAGACCAAGTTAGGCTGTATGAGATCTGTCCTGATCACAGTGATTGCTCTGCTCTTAGGTAAACAAATGCTCCACTTCTCATTTCTTTTTTACAACATAAATCATTCAACTTCTCAACTACATCTCCTTTCAAAAGTGCAATGCAGGGCGTAAGCTCATGCAACAGTAACATTTTTTTTACAAAAAAGGCTTTTTTCTCTCTGGGTTGAATATGATCACGGACTGTGTCTACATAGCACTGCAGTTGCTGGGCAAGGAAGACCAAGTTTTCTATGCCTGGGTTATGCAGACAGTAGTATCCCAAAGGATGGATCAAACATAGAAATTATTGTTGTTAACGTGGTGTGCAAAAGCAATAAAGACATGGTGAGAGAGTCAAGTATCTTGCAGTTCCTTTTGTCCACCTGCCCAACTCCATCTGCTACAAGAAAATATCTGTATGTGCATCTGACTTAACTATCCAGAGGATAATTTGGGCTTGCAGTGCCCTGAGGTCTGCACCTTTGCAAGCTGAGATGGTCACTTTGATATAGGCAAAGTTGGTATCCACCCAAGGGGAATAAATTTTCTGTTAAGCTTTTAAGAAAGATGAAAGAAAAAGAACAAAAAAAAAAAAAAAAAAAAAAGGCAAAAAAAAAAAAAAGGCCCTATGGGAATAATGATATTTTAAGGTACCAGGGCTGGTGTACACTGTCAATTAAAACTTTTTGACTTTTTGTTCTGTTAAAATTTTGTAAAGAGACTACCTGCTAGCCTTTTGACTAAAGTATTGAAAAACTGAAGTATATGTGCATGGGTATTTTCTGAAATTACACATAAAATTAGAAATTTCCCTCCAACTAGAAGATTTCACACGTCTTCTTAATACCACTAGTGGTAAATTTAATTCTCACTTTTTGTATGTGTATCTAATATTACAGACAGAACTAGAAAATGCCCACAGTTACAGAATGTGGTTGCTCAGCCAATAATTCATTCCCTCATAGTCCTGCAGCACTAAGAATTGCGGCAAAATTCCCCTATGGTCTCCCCACTGGCTAACAGTTGCCAACCCAGGAGAAACACCTCCGTGAAGCTAAGAGGCCCAATGGGACCCCATTTCTTAGAGATCACCTGAACACAAGTGTCACGAAACCCTGAAGGCAATAAAAGTAGGGAATCTTGTTAGTCATTGGAGAGGTGATGTCAGATGCTTCAGTTTTATCCATGGTAAAATTAATTAACCAACTAATAAAAATGTCTATGTCTGCATGCTGGTAGGAGTTAGCAGAAATTATTTATATGGACTACAAAGGTTTTCAGGGACTGTGAGATGTGCTGAAGTAGCTTTCTTGCTAGAAAGTCTGTTAACTGTTGTGTATTAGAGAAAAAGAAAAAGGTGGTTCCGACCTGTCATGCCTCAGTGCCCTCATATCAACATACACTGTGGTGGGATCTGGTCCAGATGTTCCCTGTAAACAACAACATTAGCTAATCAGAACCTGAAGGCTGGGAGGAGAAAAGAGTTTTACCCCGCAAATAACAGAACATTCATTTCACTGTTAATTATGCTAATCAAATGACAAGCTACATTTAAGCTATTCATCAATAGCTCAGCTTCACAGAATCAGAAGGAGCACTGGAAAACATACCTACCGTCAGGTACTTGTTACCTTGGGGTTCGGAAAAACGTCAAGCGACCATACTACTTAACCAAACACATGTCAACATAGGCTTTATTTGCTACAAAAGGCCAAGTAATCAGCATGTGGATACACACAAAAAATGTTAAACACGTTTTGCCATGTAAAGGAACGCGGAAATTGCTGAGGAGACACAGTTTAATGGCAGAAGCACATGGTCAGGAATGTGAAGCATGGTTTACTGAGAGTCTTCCATACATGCAACAGAGAATATACTAGAAGCTAAAGATAGTAAAGGTAGCACGCATGACATGAACCAATGTGGACTGAAGGTCTGTAATAAATTGTTCTGTTTCTTTTCAGTCTTCCACTGCATAATTTAAATCCTTGCTTTATGTCACAATATTTAGTTACTTGAAAAGCAGTAGACTAATTTTAGTTTCCTTTCGTACAGAGAAGACACAGTCTTTTAAGCCATTCCACCCACAGCCCTCCTGCAGGTTTGTAACCTATGATCTTCCCTTATCAAAACTTCAAACTCATCACCACTGAGTATCATGTGAATTGTCAATGCTCTAGTCTAGGGCTCCTTCCTCTGCAGCATACCTCACATCCCTGCTAAGCAGAAACCTAAAAGAGAAGCACAACTTTATTTTGGAACAGTGGAACTTTGGAAATTTTTTCCCTCCAGCAGATAAATTCACCTAACCCTGGCAATCTACAGGTGCTGAAACTCCTTTATTAGTTATTTAGATGTTTACTATTTAAAACAGCATACAGCATCAACTCCCAGTGATTTCTGTCCCATTCGGAATGTATTATAGAGTATACTTCTTCACATTATGAATGTCTAGGGCTAAATTTTGCATTTCTGCAATGCTGGCTGGTAGTTCTACAATTTGTTGAGCACTAAAATTTCTGATGGAGTTCCACAAATAGATAATTTTGTATGTAAAGGGGGAAAGAGTTACCCCTACCAATTGATACTTCCTGTACAGATACTGATAGTGACCCACCACCAGAGGAGAAAAAGAGTAATAAGAGCTGCACATGCATGTTAGCCTCTTTAGCTTGCTATACACAATACAAGATACAATATCCTCTCTAGCTATTAACGACACAATTTTCAGTCTACTAGTAAACTCAGCAGTGTAACAGACTAGTGCTGAGTGGAGAACTTATTTGAAATATATGCAATGTTAAAAAAAAAAAACAAACCAATGAAAAATTTGTTATCTTTAAAAATAAAACTAAACCTGAATTGATTTATAAAATAATGAAAACAGTCAAGTTTGAAAATCAAAGACAATCACTATGGTATTTGTTATTTTCAGTGTGAATGAAATAGTTACAACAGATAGCTAATATTTGATGAATGCTGCATCCAGATAAAGCTATACTGGACTCGTTTGTAATTTCATAGAAGTATCTGAAAGTCCCCAAATCTCCAGACTCAATTTCTAGTCTGTCCCACTGTTGGAAGCTGATAGGTGGGTATTGAGGGAACATGAAAATCCCCTACCTGCTCGGCCAGCTTCCCCAGCCTGTGAGGCTATAGCAGCAGGAATAGCAGGGATGAGGGAGAGAAGGGAAGAAGGTAACACAAGACAAAAATAATAATAAAAAAATGGGAATGAAGGGTGGGAGAAAAAAAAAGAGGAGAATGCAAAAAGCAGGGAGTAAAATAAAAAGAAAAACAATGTCAAATACAGGAATATTACAAATTAACCATTATACCATTAAAGGTTAAAAAAAGCAAAAAATGAGGTGTCAACATTTTAGTAGAGCAACAGAAGAGACAGCTGTAGACTGCTAACCTTGGACAAACAGACTTAAATGGTTTTAGGACACTACAGACAATGTTGTTAGTGGAAAACATGTGTCTAGCATACTGATTTTTTTTGTTGTTTTTGTTGAAGAAGTCAGTAAATATTATGGCCCTGCTATTTTAATGCACATCCATTGATACAGACGTTCCAGGTCTGCCATTTCAGTACTAAAGGAAGTTTGTGATGTCCTCTGGAAATCAAAAGTAAGTTCTCTTTTTGGAAAAAAAAATTAGTAATAAAACAGAGAAAGATATTTAGACAGATTAACCTGCTCCTAAAGTGAAATAAAATCAAGGCTTTGTGCACAACCTAATTACTAGAAGACCATAACTAAATGGAGTAACTTCAACAATTCTTCATTCTTAGTCTATTTGCTACGATAAACAACGTATTAAGAGTGAGAACAGAAAAATTAAACACTGATAAAAACCCATCAGTTCTCCACCATGATCAATAACGCAGCAAAAAGACAAAATGCAGTAAAAAGACAAAATGCAGTAGCAACAAGTCCCAAGCCGCTACTGTCATGTGGAGCATCAAACATCAGATGGCTGCAGTGGGACTTGCCCTACAACTTCTGAAAATAAGCAGCTCTCATCAAACTTCTGAGTTCCAGCAAAGTTAAAGACTACAGGAAGCTGCCACAGCAGCATCTTAAAATAGGTTTATTTGGGATGCGAGGGAAGATGAAGCATTTAAAAAACTAGGATGGATCTGCTTATTACACTGCTGCCCTGAAATAGAAATATTACTAATAATCCCAGTTAAACACTGCAGTGTAACTGCAAGAAAGCAGGAGAACTGCTGGAATCCATCAGTTACATAATTGTTCGTGACTATCCTGCAGGTCCAGAGAGGACTTTCAGAGCACCAGAGCCATGTACGGCTTTTTACTAAGGAAGGGCTTGAGAAACAGCAGTTGAAGTCTCAGTATTGTCCTTTTGCAGCCAGCTGCAGCTGAGATACTCCAAAAGTCTTTTAAAGAAGTGGAGTCTTAGCCAAGACCAGAGTGACTGATTCAATCTGTTTGTGCACATTTATTTTGTGAGACAGAGATAGAGAGCACCTGTAAAGCTGGTACAGAAAAAAACTGTGACTTGTGTTGTATCCGATACTTGCTTAGGACATGTTAGATGGTGTTAATGGGCTAAACCTAATTTTCTGTCTAAAAGGTGTACATCCTTTGGACTCAATAAATCTCCTGCCCATGCATAGGCTGCTATCACTGAACCATCCCTGGTCCATGCTAACCTCTGCAATGTGCCAGGCTTTTATTCTCTGGTAAAACACTGCAGGTCAAAACTGCATGGACGACTACCCCAAGACAGCAGTAGGGATGAACATGTGCCAGCACTCAGCCTGTACCTAATTTCCACTGAAATCAAAGGCTAAACTGCATGCTCTTCCCTGCTCTTCCCTGCTTCCCTCCCCAGAGTTAAAAAAACAAAGATTAGGCAATCAGAAGTTCTAGGAATTTAAAAGTAACTGTTGTTATGGGTTTTATTTTGCTACCTAAGGATGTGGCCTCGATGTTTACTCTTAGTCTACTTCTGCTCCAGTGATGCTCAGAAATGGAATTTTTTAATGTACACTTAACAATCTCATATATGCAAGCACAGCAGCTGGAACTGTGAAAAGAACTTCATGGCATGACTCATAGTAAAGGTGGGAAAACAGACTCTGAAGGAACTCACCCAGAGCTCTACTACATTCCTAAGTGTGAATCATACTTCTGATGAAGTGCATGGTCTCCTGTTGCACTCTTCACAGAGCTATCCCTGATTACTTTTAAAATAGAAGATTCTCAGAAAGTGTGACCAATCACTAAGTAAAAAGAAACATTAACATTAAGCCTTAAATTTACTAACAAAGTTCCATTTGCTAGACACCGAGGGAAAGATTAACTTA
The DNA here is from genome assembly GCA_013398125.1 of Aegotheles bennettii. Taxonomy (NCBI): domain Eukaryota; kingdom Metazoa; phylum Chordata; class Aves; order Caprimulgiformes; family Aegothelidae; genus Aegotheles; species Aegotheles bennettii. The sequence continues at coordinate 282,798 of VZRW01010111.1, read as the reverse complement.
ATAGAACTTCAGCCATCAAAGAAGCAAGTATGCAGTACAAGGTAGGAAGTATCTCCTGATGGTGATGGATCCCATTCCAAGAGGGGCACCTGAGATGGACTGAATGAAGCTCTTTCTAGAAGTATTTCTTTGATTCTACTGACTACAGATGGATACTGGATAATTTAACCTGTTGTCTCACTTAGAGGTGAAATAGAAGAACCAAGATGAATCCTGCTCTCCTGCCCCAGTTTGGGCAGATTGGTTAGTACATTTTCAGGGTTAACTAAGGAAAATCAATGACTTCTAGAAGTTTTTCCTCAAACTGAGTAGCAGGTTGAATAAAATGAAAATATTTATTTCAACTGTTTAAATGGAAATGAGCTAAAATCCTAGAGAACCATCGATGTTCTTGTAAGAAACAGGCTACTTTTCATAATCTATTTTTCTCTCTGTCTCTCTTGAGAATGCTAAGATGCTAGTTAATGAGAATTAAAATATGCTGGATGCAATCTTTTCATCTCAGAAGTCATTATCTGTGACTATATAGCCATAAAAGGTCAGATATTAATGGTATTAAAGTACCTAAAGATGGAGAGAATTATTTATTTTCAAAAAAAGCACGCCTCTAAAAATCCAGTCCAAAATGATTACATCAGAAGAACCATAGCAAATTTGCTCTAAATTTGAGAGGAAATGAATATAAATGACAATGCATTAGTCTGTTAGTGATTTTAATCCTGAAATTAAGATAATTTGGTAGACTAAGGCTCTTTTGTACCAAAGGGATTGTCACAATGATTTCCTTTTTAAAGCAATCTTTAATGAAAGGTCAAATTCTGCTATGAAGTTCTCATACATACCAGCACACACATTTTGGAAAAATCAGGATACCTTCTCCTTGAAACCCTTGAGTCTTAAATTTGTCAAAAAATTGGAAGTGAAGTGAAGAAGGTATCAAAGATCAAATCCAAGCTGCAATAGAGGCAGCCCACAGAGAAAAAGCCCCGATTGGCTTTGTGCTGGTAAGGGTCAATAGCTAAATACTGAGATATGTTTAGAAAGGTGATAGGTAGATACAAGTTTTAGAAACACCACAGAATAGGCTGGTCCACAGTTACCCCTGTGGAAATGTTGTTTCAGGAACCACAGCTGATCTCATGGATGACAAACTTGGAAGAAAAAAGCAAAGGCAGATGATATTGACTCAAACATCTTTAGAAGTATTTTTATGCAGTGTGAAGAATCCAGAACTCCTGACCCATTTCCAGAACACAGTGGAGACAATGTTATTTTCAGGAACATTGTTGACCAACAATTAAAATTCATTCTGTTCCTCAGCCCAGAAAACAGAACAGCACACAAGCTATTCCAGAATATCACTAGCCATAAACTTCCAGACAGTTTGGAAAGAGCATTCAGTCTAATTCAGTATCCAGTCTTTGGCAGTGTCTACTACAGATGCTTCAAAGGATGCAATCCTGTACCTTCATATTCTCTATCAAAATGACATGTTTTGTGGTGATGCTTCTAAGTGACTTCTTCAGTAATTTTACAAACCCCTTTAAAACTTGCCAAACTATCCTTAGTTTAAATGCTTGAAAAAATATCACACTTGGAATAGTAACATTACTAAATATAACCTGTTCTGAAATGGCTTTTTTTCATTCCACACTAGACAGCGTATGGCTTTTACTTTGTCCTATGGACTGAGATGCAACATGTTAGTAGAACTCAATGAAGCCTGACACTAAGCTGTATGATCACCCAGGCTGTTATTAATCACCTCACTCACGGCTCTCATTCTGTGCTGTTCTTAAATTCATAGTCAGTATCATTAATGATGTTACTTCAGAGAGTTATCTACTTTTACAGTAGATTCAATAACTCTTTCAAGAACTCTTTTTGTGAAGAACCATCTAAGAAGCAAACTTCAGCTAAGGAGTTAACACAATCAAGATGTAGATATACATAGTCAAGCAAAAATCCAGCCTAACTCCGTGCTGATTAGGACTTCCAGTTTCTCTGAGTGTATTCAGCTTTCCTGTACATCTGTAGTGGGTTGACCCAGACAGCAGCTCAGCACCCACCCAGCAGCTCGCTCACTCCCCTCTCCAGGGGAAAGAACAGGAGCAGAAGTGAGAAAATCCATGGGTCTAGACAAAGATATTTTAATGAGTGAAGGAAAGAGAAAAAACACCCAAGTGATGAAACAGCAATCACTCACCACCTCTCACAGGTAAAATGAGGCCCATCCAGTCTCTGAGCAATGGTTATTTTGGAAGACCAATCCCCCCTTTTTTAATGCTGAGCATGACAGCCTATGGTTTAGGATATCCCAGGCCAGCTGGGGTCAGATGTCCTGGCTGCATTCCCTCTCAGCCTCTTGGTCTCCTGTGGCCTCCTCACTGGGGGCAGTGGGGTGGTGGTGCGGTGGGCAGAGTGAGAAATGGGGAAAGCCTTAATGCTGTGCAGCACTGCTCAGCAATAGCTAAACCACTGCTGTGCTATCAACACTGTTTCAGTCACAAATCCAAAATGCAGCTCCATACCGGCTGCTACAAAAAAGGTTAACTCCATCCCAGGCAGATCCAGTACAATATTACTTCCAACAAGGCACACTTGTGCACTGAACCTGGCTTACTGATGCTTAGTGTCATTCCCTGGTTTTATAATTTGTCCTGAACAAATGACTTATAAGTGAAACAGCCACCACAAGCAGTCCAGAGATCATTACAAGCCTGAAATGGAGTTTTTCATTAGTGGCAAGCAAACTTCCGCAGCTAATCTGTCCTTGTTATCTACAGCATCCTTCATGCCTGATCCCTCCATGGACCAGAAGCCAGAGAACCAGAGAAGTTGTTATTTTTTCAGAAGTAGCTCCACTGCAGCTGCAGAGGGGAGCTGATGGGCCCCATCCTGATCTGTTGGGAAAGTCAGAGCAGTCGGCCGTGAAGGTGTGCCATCACTTCCCTCCTTCCCCTCATTTGTAACAGACACCCCATGGGCACTTCAAAATGGCTAAAAATACAGAAGAAAATTAGAAAACCATTGTTACTAGGTAGCCAGCTTATCTCTTCTCTGTTTTCCCTTTCTATTTGAGGGAAAGCTGTCAGTGTCCTTGCTGCCTGCTGTGCCCCTTCGAGTCAAGTGTTTAAGCTTGGTTGGGTTGCTGATGGGGAAAGCACACCAACCTACACCTGTTAACTGGCCTAAACTGGTATCATCCAAATTGTGCTGCTTCAGCTGGCAGTGCCTAAAGACTTCCGAGATATTTTCTGAGTTGTCCTTTCTGCCTTGTTATCATCCAGGACTCTAGATATGGAGAAGGAAAGGAAGAGGCCTGTATTCTTGCAAAGAAACATTCAGCAGAAGAGATTTCAAAACCCCAGTCAGTACATCTTGTATCAAATCCACAACAGAAATATGGGAGAAGATGCTGCTTGAGTTCACAGATGTTTCTAACATATTAAGTGTGGTTTTCTCTCAAGACTATTTATTAAGTTTTATTATAGTAAAACAGTTTTGAAGTATTCAAGCACTGCTTTTGAGACTAAAAGAGATTTTCTTAACTTTTATTCCTTAAAAGTATTTATGGCAGCAATTACAGAACGTCAAACTAAAGAACTCTACCTCCGGGACACAGAATGACTTTTAACCCTGTTCAGCTTTGCCTTGTCATATGTTTGATGATGATGATATTGTTTATTATTATTATTATCATCAACATCATCATCATCATCATCATCACCCTGAAGGGTGAAGGGATACTCTACTGGTAGTCAGAGAGAAAGCAAGCAGTACTGGAGATATGGCATACCTCCTGTATTCAGATTCTGGTAACATGCTGAACTAGAAGGGCACTTTTAGCCAAGGTCTGATGAAAGCCAGAATTCTTTAGTGATGTTAAAAAGGGCAAGAGGCTAATATAGGCATAATACACAGGCATACTGGTCTGTGCTGAATCCGTTACCTGTATTTGTCACATTGCTGGATAAAAAAATCTTTACACTTACAGTCAAGAAAAGAAGAGAAAATTTATAGTGTCACCAAGAAGATCTGTTATGGCTTCCACACCTAAGGTTAGATGTTACATGCATGAGAAATCCTTTAATGTAATCTAGGGGTAACTGCCAGATTTAAAATGTGGGATGCACCATATAGAGTATAAGCAAGTTCTACCGCAGGGACAGTGACTTTGAAGAGGTTAGAGACATGGTAGGTGACCAAATGGATATGGAACTTCCCAATCAATGCAGCTGCCAATGCAGAAGATGATTCTTGTGTTATTTAAAAAGATTACTAAGTTAGAAATCATATTACATCTGAGTAGGACACCTGTGGTATTATTATAGGAACAATATGCAAAGGTCTGATACCAGATTTGGAAGGACAGAAAGAGATCAGGAGTCATAAAAATGAGACAAATATCAGAAAAGCATGTCTTAAGATTGTTTATCTATTTATCAAGATGTGTATTAACTCTAATACATTAACTCTAATACACATGACAGAAATTAGATTCTTTATTCTAAATCAGAAAAATGTAAAAAAAAAAAAAAAGGCTGAATCTAATGCCAGATAAATTTAAACCTGCAATAAGGCAAAATTAATTAAAAATTGAACACCTTACTGAAAGGCAAGTTAACTTTAATCACTTGAAGTCCTGAAAGATAAAATAATACACTGTAGACAGTCTAAAACTATTTGCTCGATGTAGTTATCATTGGGTGAAAATCTAGGGGCTATTCAGAAATTCAGATCAGATACCTACAGTGCTCCATTTGTCCTTAAAATCATGACCCAATGAAGATTCCTAGAGAATGCGAGTTAAATCCTATATTACCCCTGGGTACTTTCTTCTGATTAGTGGATCAAAACAGAATGAAAGAGATGTAGTAAAATAATTTTCCATTGTAAGAAATAAAGTGTGTGCAGAAAATATCTCTCTAGTTAATTAAGTAATGGCTGGAATTTTAATAAACAGAAGGAATCCATTTTGTAACATACTAAAGTAAGCAGCAGGAAACTGGATTTTACATGACATGACTATATACTATTTTTGGAGTACATTCGGTCACTAGCATGCACTTTTTGGAATTACTGTATTCACGGGCAGAATAAATGCTATGACTGCAACATGAGAGGGATGAATAGTTGACAAAGTAACAGAAATTTACTACCTGTATATGCAAGAACATTAAGTACCACATGCATTTTCTTAATATGTCCACAACCAAGTAGCCAAAGGAAACAGAATGAATGCTTCTTACTGAAAACCATTTTCTTAAAAAAACTTTGAGCTTAAGGAGTGAAAAATCTTACCTGTAAACATATTGCCAGGTTAACTCTACAGCCAAGTGATGTGCTGACAGCCCGTGGATGGAGACCAAGGTCTTTAAATAATTTTGAAAATGACTGAGTAAGAGCTATCCGAGGTCGTTCTTCAGCCACTACTACACATGTCCGTACACGTGAAAGGTCCAGTCCCCTTGCCTAAAAAAGAGTTAAAATGTAACAAAGGCCACAAATGGGCAGATTTAATGAAAAACAGGTAGTAGTACTTAAGTGTATTATGATTCAAGAGGAATAGTGGAATAAATGCTAAAGTGCCAGTATAATTTCCATCTTTCCTGGAGGCAGGATGGCCAAATGACAGTCTAATAGCTGTAGAAGAGCAGACATACTTGCTTGTCATCTCAACATCAGCACACAGGATGAGCTGGGTATGCTAATTCTGAAGGGAGGGAATGTTATTTCCCAATATTAATTCAGAAAGCCAGTGAATAATAGCAAACAGGAAGCAGTGTCTAGCCTTGGAAAAACAGATTAGGAAATTATTAAGCGAGGATGGTAAGGACTGGAGACATCATAAACAACAACATCCCAAGATCTAATTTATTTCAGTAGCATACTGGAAATTCTAGATGATTTCAGAAATGTAACTGGCTACCTGTTTTTTAATTCCGAGGGGAAAAATAAGAAGATACACACTTCCGCTCCTTCTCATACAATGAGGACAATCCAGTTAAAAAATATGGTACTTTTAAGTATGTGATTATTTAACTACAGTGGCCAAAACCAAACTAGTACTTCATATAAGCAAGGAATTCATAAAACATAATATACAATATAACACTTCTTGGCTCTCTTGGATGTTTACATCTCTGTTTTCCAACACTTGCCTATCAACACAGGCTGCAACACAGATCAGAAAGCTTAGGTAAAGAAAAGCCTTTCCTTGATGTTTAAAAGCCTTGTGATCTGAAAGAGAATGGCTGATATTCATACACAGCCTTTGGCAAGGAATCACATGGGTTCTGTGGAAGCCGCCCTTGTTCTCTGATGATTTTCTCCTTGCTGAAGACATTTAGCACAGCCATGATGGCAGGGAAGGCTCTCAAACACCACTGTGCAGATGACAGGTTGTGCAGGACAGCAGAATTACTCACCTTCAGCGACTCTGTTTGCGAACCGAGTCCCTTAGTACAAAGCTCCATGACCGAATAGGAACAAAAAGTGTCTCTCACTTTGTACTGACTCACAGCAAGAAGCCACAGAGCAGGATTGGTCTCCAGTTCTGAGGGAGGAATCAAAATAGACTGGTGTCCTGAATAAACGCTGTAAAGACACAAGATTTGTTAATGTATGCCAAATGCCTGTGTCCACAGCTGTGTATAGGCTATGGAGTACTAGAATACAAAGTTCAACACAGCGTTGGATGAACCATGTAATGTCTTACAGTGCTCTACAGGTCCAGTAGTTTAACATGAAGTTTAAGTCTGTTTTTTGCTATACTTTCAAAGACTATGAGGAATCATGAGGAATGCAGGCAGAACATGCTCCTAAAATACTAATTTGCTCAAAATGCCCATGGACTTTGCTGTTAGAACTGCAATGAAGAGAGCAAAATAGCTCGGTTATTAATGGTGCTCATAAACAGTATTATAATACCAACAAAAATTATGTGCTGCTGACAAATAATTAAGATTGAGTAATTATCATTTTAAGATACCTTGATTAAAAGGATACTTGATTGCTTAATATGGAAATAACCTCACTCCTGCTGAGGCAAGCAAGAGGTTTGCAATCATTTTCAGGGAGTAAATCTGGCCCCAATTTTACAATCCTTCTGGCTTCAGACTTCTTCTGTGAAAGTTTTATGAACTTTCATAGAATCATAGAATGGTTTGGATTGGAAAGGACCTTAAAGATCATCTAGTTCCAATCCCCTGCCATGGGCAGGGACACCTTCCATTAGACCAGGTTACTCAACGGCCCATCCAACCTGGCCTTGAACACTGCCAGGGAGGGGGTGCATTATTTAAAACCCAAATATACTAGATCTCTTGTTTATTTGATACTCGGTGAGCATAAGTACTGAGAAAAGACACTTATCAGGATCCCTGATGAAAACAATTATGTCAGAGCTAATTTCTCTGGTACCCAAGATTCTTCTCAAGGGAAAAAATATTCCCAGTCTGATGTCATTATTTCCCGTGGGTCCTATGTTGTTCACTCATCTCAGACAGACAGATTTACCCCCAATTTTACAGCTGCCCTCACATCTTAATTTGTGATTTGTAGATATTTCAAACCAGAATGGTCATAGCATAAAAACTCCAAATCATAGAAGTTCTGAGAAAGGACCGTAAAGCCCCAGAGATCTATGATGCACATGAGATAAATTCACTTGTGACTTGAAAACCTGAAACGCCAGCTTGGTAAAGTAAAGCTGATGTTTTCAAATCTAAGTCCCTGAGGCAAGACATGAAATGGAGCTTTATTTTCAAGAATATCAGCATCTCTGTAACATTTGACATTAGGAAAAAGATACACACCTTTGCAATTCTTGAAGATAGGCTGCTCACACAGCTTCCCTCCTTGGTGAGTAAGTGCCCCCACTCCCCCCAAATTCAGATCAGAGTGCTTTCAAAGGCTGTGCAATTTATAACAAAGTTTGTGTGACCTGGATGTCTTTACTTGGTATGATAAAGGCACAAAAGGTGTAAAAGTCCAGGCACAATGGCAGTTAATAATCCAAATAGTTTAGGCCTCTGCTGAAGAATGTCATAGAATATGTATGAACTACAGTTCAAATTATTTCATTTATCATACTGTAAAAATTTTATCTTTGACTGCTTGCCCACATTTATCCCACTCCTGATGATTCATGACCAGTGACTTGCCACAAAGCGATGTGTTCTCAGATACGTTTGACATAACGACTATAGCACAGGAGGGTCAGATGAAGCATTATGCTTTTACGTTGCTTTTATGGAATCAGAATAAAGAGAGACTGAACCTTGAGCATGTGCTTCATAAACATGTGAAAAGAGATGTTGGCAAAGCTACCCAAGCCTGAAAGGAGTATGCTCTGAGCTCAAGTGACAGATCAAACCCAGCTAGGGAGTGGTAACAGTTTTTACTATAAATATTACTTCACTCTTTCTTTCTCAGCCAATCCTATTAAGTTTTTCATGGAAGACCAAACGGTCTTAGTTCTTTGCAAATTTAAGGTTAGGACCGCACAAACAATCAAGGTGTGTGATCTGTCTGGTAAATAAATAATTCTTATACATAGGAAGTTGTAACCGCTTGAGTAAGAACCTGGGATGGGCTCTAAACTGCACAAATATGGTATACAGAGATTCAGCATTAAACCCTTCCCCCTGTCCCTGAACTCCTCTAGTTGATGCAACCAATACCAGGAGCAAGAAAAAAAATCTGCAAAATAATAAACAAACTACCAGGGGGTCAAATGTGGGAGAAATATTACTCAGAATGACATTAAGATCCCTTAAGTGCCACTTACTCATCTGTGCAGAATATCCCAGTAAAAACAAAATTAAAAGAACAAACTTTTATCCCTGTACTGAAAAGTGCTCACGCGAACTCCACAGTAATAAGGGAGGGAAAGGCTGTATTGCTTGCAGTACAAGAACAGAAAACTAATTCCAAGTGCACTTCACCAGGAAATAGCCAAAGACCCAATTCCGAGAATTTGGGAATACAAATTTATATCAAAGACAAATCCTTTACCCCTCAGCAACACTAACAATTGGAGGTAAACTGCCTCTATCTCAATCAATTTATGCTGGACAAATAAGAAAGATACTTCCATTTGCTTTTAACCTCCCACCAACAGCCATGCAGCAAAACACGAGGATTTGAATGGAAAATAACCCCATCTTCTCCAAACTGAGGGAAACAAACACTCTTATGAACAGACTTTGACTAAAAACAATGACTGATAAGACAGAAATAAAAGATGTTGCTAGTTCCTTTCCTGAGTTTTCTAATCCCTCAGAAATACTGAGGACTTCAGAGTTAAACTGCAGAGCTGCAGGAAATATGTAGCAGAAAGGAAACTTTCTGTGGTGCAGAACCTCAGATGTGCTGCTCCTGTCTACAGTACATAAACCTACAAAAAGATGATACCATGCCTGGAAACTTGATGACCAACACAGGCTTTGCTTACTGAGCTGTGGTGTAATCACCCATGTATATCATCTGATTTCCTAGAGCAGTTGGTGGAGCTAGGAGAAGAACTACAAAGACATCTCTCTGGAGTGAATGTGCCAATTCCACAGCTGAAGAGGTTTATGCAGCACCTGGCCACCACGATGTCAGTCATAACTTGGCTCACCTCCCTGAATCATTCTCAGAAACATTATGCAGGTTTTGTGAATCACTCCAGGCAACAAAACGTTCCTGGTAGCCACATATCCCTGCAAATTCACAGACTTTATACTTCCATGTTAACCCCTGAGAAGCTGTATGTCACAAATGTTTTGGTGGAGAAAAGCTGACAAAAAAAAGATACTCTCTTGTATAGCTGGTTAAAACATTTCTTCCACTTTGGTGGTTTCAAATCACTGTGAGGTGTTAGTGTTTGCTTAGTACTGATGCCAACAGTCAGGCAGAGGACCCTGCGCTTGAACAGACTGCAGTTGTGGAAGGCTGCTTTGGAGACACTATGTAAAGCTGGATATGGTCCCAAAGCTACAGGAAGTTCTGTCAATGCTGCCCCTATGTTATTCTAGGTATGGCAGAGATGTATGGTAGGTACATCTAGGTATGGTACATTCGAGGTATGTTAGAGTGAATCCTGAAACTGAGGCACTAAACAGACAGTTCCATCTCACCCTGAAACGTGATAGCAAGAGATGGTGAAGCTGTCAGCTTTGCTATTCTATTACTGGAAGTAACAGAATCATGGTGAACACTGTGGCATCAGGGGGATCAGATGGGATATTAGGAAAAGTTGGGGGATTAAATATAAATTGTAGAAGCTAAAATTACTATTCTGAAATTGCATCAATGTATGATACATTGGAATAGGCACAAGAATTTGGTTGTTTATACACTGGGAAGGTACTGAAGCAAGATTGTTCCTTCCATTGCTGCAGAAATCTGTTGTCACAAAAGTAACTTAACCTCCTGATACAAGTCTTATATACAGGAGTAGACACAGTGGAGAACTGCAGAGACTATCTGACAGACCTGGACACCTGCTTACCAGTCTAGACCACTTTTAGAAAATGCAAAAGGAGTAGACAAAGAAGAAGACAGAAGTAAGAGTGACTATAGTGCATCCCTGCATCATCTTGTCACTTCTGGGATGTAGAAATGCAGGGTGAAATGCAGTGGTAGCTGAGGTGGGAGATTACCTTTTAGAAATGCTGTCCTCTTTTACGAGACTGCAAAGCAATGTAGGGAAAAAAAGTACTCATGTGGTGGACAAAGCCTTGGATTTTGGCAGTAAGTGAAGAGCCTTTTCTGCCTGCACTAAGCAAGGGCTGCCCAAGGACAGGAATACTCCAGTTGCCTGCACCACAATGATTTTGGTGTGACCACGCCATCAGATCACAACACCACTTCCACTGCCTAGCAGGCTGTTTTGGCAGCATACAGAGATGCCTGGAAGGATGTCTTGGCAATTAACTGTTCCACTGAATCAAAGATTTACCCCATGTTGTGCTGAGGCAGATTAACAGAAAGTCTGAGGTTTTATTATAGTTCCAGAAAATTCAGCAGGGCAATAAATACTGACAAACAGCAACTGCAATTTACAACTGCATTCTGGAAGGCTACTGACCTGCTGCTGCCCTTACTTCTGGTGTCCTCAGGTGGTATGAGCTGCTTTCCCACTTAACTGCAGGAGGCAGGTAGGTACTGATGAGTCTTGTAAGTATATGCATTTAGTTTCTACATTTCTACAGATGATATTTGGCATTTGGTGATGAAAGACAGGTAGGGGAATTGGGCATTTGGTAGAGCCCAAAATAATTGACTTGCCATGCTCACAATTCAAAGTCTGTGAAAAGCATCTGCATGCTGAGGGAACCTAAATGGGACTGAGCAAAAGCCTTCACAATCATCTGGACCAGAGCTTGTAGGATAGACAGGCTTCGCAGGACTTGGACCAAGATTAAACTATAGAATCATAGAATGGTTTGGGTTGGAAGGGACCTTAAAGATCTTAAAGATCATCCAGTTCCAACCCCCCTGCCATAGGCAGGGACACCTCCCACCAGACCAGGTTGCTCCAAGCCCCATCCAACCTGGCCTTGAACACTGCCAGGGAGGGGGCAGCCACAACTTCTCTGGGCAACCTGTGCCAGTGTCTCACTACCCTCACAGAAAAGAATTTCTTCCTAATACCCAATCTAAATCTATCCTCTGTCAGTTTGAAATCTTTTTCCCATGTCCCATCACTACAAGCCTGTGCAAAAAGTCCCTCTCCAGCTTTCCTGTAGGCCCCTTCAGGTACTGGAAGGCTGCTCTAAGGTCTTCCCAGAGTCTTCTCTCCTCCAGGCTGAAAAACGCCCACTCTCTCAGCTTCTCTTCATAGGAGAGGTGCTCCAGCCTGGAGGAATGTCACTCGTCACTGATTTCCACTTGGATACCGAGCCATTGACCACAACTGTTTGAGTGTGACCATCCAGCCAATTCCATCAAGGCCACATCTCTCCAATTTAGGGACAAGGATGTCATGTGGAACAAATGCTTTGTTAAAGTCCAGGTAGATGACATCAGTTGCTCTTCCCTTATCTATCAATGCTGTAACCTCATCATAAAAGGTCACCAATTTTTCAGGCACAATTTGCCCTTGGTGAAGCCATGTTGGCTGTCACCAGTCACCTCCTTATTCTCCATGTGTCTTAGCATAGTTTCCAAGAGGATCTGCTTCATGATCTTGACTGGCACAGAATCTTCACTTCTCCTGGAGACCCACTACATGCACAAAAAAGGGGCTTTTGAAGAACAAGTAAAGGACCTGACAACACTTGCAGAGTCCAAAGCTGCCTAGCTAGCATACAGCGCTCTATCAGCATGACTGCACATGGTAAGCAGATAAGCAATCAGTACTGGAGAGACAAAGGTATCTCACAAAGACGTTTAACTAATGTAATCCCAGAAAGGAAAAGATCTTACCCATAAGTCTTGATAGGCTTTTGGTGCTGAGAATAGGTCCAGTCTTTACAACTTCCCTATCAGAGTACCAGGAGCTGGTGAGAGCTGTGCCATAACCCAGCACTCTGCTTTAACTCAAGCCCTGGTGTTGGTATCCCGATCAGATACCTGTAAGTCTTTGGTTAACACTGAAATGCCAGTAGTTTGCTCCTGCAGTGCCTGCAGCACCTGCTGGGACAGTGCTGTGTGCCCAGAATGAGAGTCAGAGGTTAAGTCGAACTTCTTGTTACTGGCATGTCTTCCAAAGGCTTTAAAACCCCCCCCCCTTTCAGAGACATGTTTCAGCAGCCTCTGAGCCTCACAAGGAAAGCCTTCTAACATGGCTCCACATTGCTCTTAGGCACTTCTAAACTGATGTGTAACTTCTCATTGGGAAGTGTTGTTGGTTGCTCCTGAGCACAAACACATCATCTGGCGGCCCCAAGAGTAGGAATCATACAGTGATTTGGTGGAACTTGGGATGCTCAGGGCCATTTCAACACTAAGTCCCTTTATCTAAACACTTAAAGCAGGTGAGCAGGTTTTAAAAATTGGCTATGTTCATATCCTTCACTTTCCATGTCAGAATTATCCTTTTCTGATGTGTCATTTAGGCTTCTTCATGCAGTCTTGCTTTTATTTTCCTATGAATGGGCTGGAAATTGGGTGAAATGTTCATGCCTGCCAAGTAACTTCAGGTTAGCCTAAAAACCCTAACAATAATTAATGAGTCCTAGTACACCAAAGTTTTTTACAATGCAGCTCTCATGCTAATGCTGCAATTCCTTGCTTACACCTTGCACAGTCCCACCTGCTCCTTTAACAAGAAACCTTGCAATCTCCTGCTGCAGAAGCTACCCTGCAGCACTACTGGGGACTTCAGCTTGTGGCTATGGAACAGAGTCAGCAGGTGCAGGACAGGAGAAAGCCAGTTCACTGCACCTTAACTGGAAAGCCTTCCCAGAACCTTTTATAGCATCCATGCTCTTTATTATGTGGCCACTGTGGACCAGAAAATTCAGTTCCTCTGGTTCAGTCTGAGTCTTACTGACTTGCATTATTACAATCTCAGTTTCTGAGAATATATGTAACATTTACTTGAAAATATAAATTTTATATAAAATTTTAAAATTATAAATGTCAGCAAGGACAATTCTACCTTCCAGTAGTAAAGTAAAAGTAGTAGTAGTACTGCAATATGGGTTGGCTTAGCTGAGCTAAAATGGAGGGAAAATTCTTAATTCTATTGCATCACTCAGCAACTCTGAATTAAGCAAATCCTCACTAATGAACAGTAGAATGTTCTACTCTGCCTCACAGTGAGCAGCATTAAGACAGGGACATCTTAATTTCAGGAAGCATTTTTGAACAATGGGATTTAGTATTGATATTTTTTACATTGGAGAACACTTTTAATTTTATTTTTTTTCTTTTAAAGAATGTAATACATTTTAGAATGTAATGCAACGCAAGTTAGAATACTAGGATCACTCTCAGAATGGATAAATGAGATTATTAAGGAGAAAACCACAATAACGTATTCTTTTACTGACTCATGAGTAAGAACCTGTTAAATTTAGGAAGTCTGGGGTTTGTGAACTCATGGGGCTGATGACTACCGTCACACCCAGGACGTGCTGTTCAATGACAAAGGTTCCAAGGAAACCCTGCTGGAGCATGCAGCCAGTTTAGAGGGAATGTGGTAAATCCCCCCCTTTTTTTTTTTAATGTATTGCTCTGCTTTGCAAGGTTTCTTTTCTTTATTATTTTATACCCTTTAGGCCATAAAATAATAAATTTTTTAAAAATGAAAACTTTGCAAAACTATGCAATATATTCCAAACTTACCACAGGGCTGGCTCCATGCTCCAGCAGCTTTCCTAAGTAGCTTTGACCTCACAGAGTGGGGCATTCTGGGGCACCGCAGTGGAGCAGGCCAGCACAACGTCTAAGAACCTACAATGGGGATAAAAGGTTAGTTTTTCTTTAATTCTTTAGTCAATGCTGCCTTTGGTCTAGTTAATAAAGGGATTAAAATGTACTTGTCGTTTTAACTGTACCCAGCACAGGAATTTGCTTTCTCTTCCTGCTGGGCTCCTGAGATGAAGAGTTCCTATTTAGCTCTCAAAACCCCCTATCTGATCAAAAATTGGAAGATCTAAGTTCATTTCCATATGCCACTAGAAGTATTAATTTAGTTAAAGAGAGTGGTGACAAACAATCATAACTTTACAGTAGAATCCTCTGTGGTTGAAGTCTGGGCTGTACAATTTTGGGAAATATTTGGGTACACTAAACTACAAAGAGTAAAATGCAAAGTTGCAAAGTCAAAGTTATAAAGAGTAAGAGTTTAATAACCTCTGGGATGTATTTTTTGCTATCACATCAAATAATACTAATTTCAAAAATAGTAATGAAATGGAAATTAAGTGTGTAAGTAGAATTAATGAAGCCGTATCTGATGTCAGCTTTCTCTAAATGACAGTCACAATGCAAGCAGTCTGCAACTTTTCTGGTTTTATAGGAACAGGAGATCAGTGGCAAAGAAGAGATTGACATAAGAGATTAACCATAGTTCAGAAGATTAGAGTGTTGCTGGCCTCATCGCAGTTTCTTCAACTCCCCCATTTCCTTTCTGTTTGAAAATGGTATAAAATTTTCTATCCCTCCTATAAGCCACAGAGGGGCATAGACCTTGATTGCTTTCTCTCAAAGGCAAGCCTTACTCACTTGTCAGTCATAAACAACCTTCTCCTCCTAAAAGGCTGAATACTGTCAGTATTGGGAAGAATCTAAGGGCAGCAAACACTTATCTGTTGCAAATATAGTTCTGGAAGAAACAAAATTTCATGTATTCAGGAGAGTCATAGGCACCACAAACTACTTAGGTTTTGGACATGTCAACATTTATCTGTATTTTACGGCTCTATCATGATGTTACATAGAAGTTATTCATAGATGCTCCATGTCTCAGCATTACCCCATCCAATAATACACTCCTTAACTGAACTCTCCTATGGTGCTCTCCAGTCCTTCCCTGGTCTCACTGAATGCACCATGACAGATTTGCCTTAGCCCTCAGCAGAGTCAAGGCCTAATAGTATTGACATCAGGGCATACTGGAACACGCAAGTCTATGTAAGAAATATTCAACTGACTTAAAAAAAATCAGTATTTAAAATATTTACCTTAAACAGAATGATTTAATTAAAATCTCAAAATTTCTGAACGGTTTTATGAGGTTTTTTTGCAGCATCAATATTTTTCAAAGATTTTTCAAAAAAAATCTCTAATTCCTATGTAAAGTCTGAAACAAGCCCCCGATATCTACTCCTGCTTGCAGACTAGAGAATGAAAAAGTGAACACCAGGAAGGTGTTCCTTAAGGTAATATTGGTAGAGTGCTGCCTTCTAGACAGAAAACTAGCCAGACCCTGCAGAAACAGCAGTAATCCAGGAGGTCAATAAGCAGCTGTGTCAATGCTCTGCACTCACAAGTCTAAACATACCCATGGTCCTGACCCACTCAAAGCATATTCTCCATACAGCACTCTCCAGCAATTCCAATTCCATAGGCAATTGTATTCCAGTCGTATTGTCTGTTCTTCCAATCCTTTTATCACTCATTTAAACTGGTTTGTTGTGTTATAGTACAATGGAAATGGTATTTCAAAAGGCTGAGGAGGAACCTCACCTGCAGAGGCACCAGAGGACAAACCCAAGTCCACAGTAGGGGTCCAAGCAGATAGCGACTTCTCTGGAGGGATAAAGCTCACACTGCAGCTTAATAGAACGACAAAAGGCACTAGTGGCTGCATGAGACATCTGAAAGACAACAGCAAAGTAATTAAAATGATCAACTATGTCATTCACAAGGCTCACTCCCAAACTGTGCCAAGTGCTTAAATCAATTACAGGATAAAGAAAACAAATAAATATTGACTTTGTGCTCAGTGTAAACACACATGTAATTTATATCTAAGAAAACATAATTTTCTGTCAAGAGGGAAACCAAGTAACCGTGAAAGGGGATGGGAGACAGAATGAATTATAAGTTTGAAGTAATCTGGGGAGAAAGCTGTGAGTGGTTTAAAGTTGTGATCCAAGCTGTATGGAAAGCTAATGATAACAAGCTAAACTTTCTGGAAGAATAAAAGAATGAATGACTGCAGGATCTGAATGAAGTGTTGATCATCAGTAACCTATCTTTAAGTACATATTTCTTCATACAATAAAGAAAAACTGTCAATGCACTTTTTAAATTGAAGAGGATTTTGCATGCAGAACAGTACTAAGGACCTAATCATTCAGCAATAAAGATTCCCAAGGAACTTAGTAAAGGTTCTGTAAAATGTCTTCATGGTATCCAGCTCCTAATTGAGAAATAAGCTCTCAAAATCTTCATAAGAAAACTCCCAGAGATAAATCAAGTATTCTGATTTTTTTCTAGCGTTAGGATGCTTCCCACACGCCCCCATCCTGGCTTAGAAATTCTAACTACAGTAGGAACAGAATTACATTTTAATCTTTGTCCTCTCTGTTAATAACAAGAAAGATATCCGTGTTAGAACTACAGTCTGAATAGGATTTACCTCATCTAACCTTTGATCTCTGCCACATACTGAGCTAGTTGTCTTATATATTGCTTGAGTCAATGAAGGGGAACAGGCACTTGGAAGATAAAATTTATTTGATCTTAAGGTAAACAGGGGAATAAAGCTCCAGAAGTTACTTTTCTCTCCATTGCCAGTAACTAACTGAGGCTGGACAGGTTCCAAGTGATGCAAAAGGACCAAATCAAAACAGGTGTCCACATGGTGATCATCTGCAGTTTGCAGAGATTAATGCTACTGTAGATGAATCAAGAACACTTTTTCACACAGGATTAAACTTAACTCTACACATCCAGAACCAGTGTTCTGTGAATTTTTACACCATATTTGGTGAAAGCTATTGAAAAAGTTCAGAGTAAATGTAAGTGGAATCTACTACTTCCAAAGTGATTACAAAACATTTATCAACTTTTCAGAAGCCACATAAGTTGTTTAGCCATTTTTTTTTTACTTTAGCACCACTGCATTATGAATATAAGCCTTGTGGACTCTTATGATCCTTTTATAATTAATTAATCAATCACTAGTGATGATCTAGTAGATGGTAACTGTTACATACACCTGCTGAGTCAGTGATCTGGAGGCTTTGTGACCCACATATCAGAAGCTAATCAAGAATTCCTTGACAAATTTATTTGGATTTCCTTTTAACCACATTAAGAAAAGGTTCGTCGACTTGCACTGCCTTTGACTATCTTTCAAACTCTCCAAATATTGACTTTGCATAGTTATTAGTCATTTCTGCAAGTCTGATAAGGTGGAATTCAGAACCGGTTTAATATGGATGGCTGCATCTGAAACAATAATTTAAGGCTCCCTTTAGAAGAAATGAAGACTTATGTGACATTGACTCCATTCAAAAATTGATGCTTCAGATAAGTCAGATAAATTACTCACTAAGAGTCCCTGTTTCTCTCTGTTGACTATTGAGGAGCCCAATGACTAGTCCACATCTGTAGGCACTGCAGCTATTAAAGCTAGATAAAATGAATCTTCCAGGACTGTCCAATATGTGACCATCAGCCAGCTCAGCCATTTAATCATCAGTCAACCTTAGGCTGGTCACTTCACTGCTCTGTGCTTCAAACTTTCCATCTGAAAACTGGGAAAATGATGCTTTCTTTGTTTATAATGTATGCTGACAGCTCCTGAAAATACAAGGATGATGCCAAAGAGTATGAGGAATTCAATATAGGCTGTAACTGTGACACATCAGCAGAGATTGCTGAAGTAATCATAATCCTTGGATATGCAACAGATAAGAGAAAGGAAGTAACAGGTAAGCATAAGAGAGTGATTTTACCTTTGCCTGTGTGTTGGTGAAACCAACGCTGGAATAATAAATAAGTCACCAGTCAGGTAAAACAGCTTTGATGAATTGTGGATAGAGGGTTGGAGAAAATGGCAGAATTGAGATTTAAAGCACTCAAGATGCCTGAGCTTATCAAACAAATCCACCAATGAATTTTTCACTGCTTAATCTGGTATTGTACCAGAGACATCAGCAGTTTCCTTAATTGCATAACGAGAATATTGAAAACCAATGGCTAGTAGTTGAGTTGCAATAAGAAGGAAACAATGAATGGACACTGGAACAAGTAGAAAAAGGATGACTGAGTCTTATTTCCTTCATAAAATGAAAATAATAGATATAGTCAGTTGAAGAATACTTCAGGCAGACAAGCTAATGGACTATCCACAGGGGTACCAGATTTAAATTTTTAAGTCTGAGGAGAAGGAGAGGGGCTAAACTTCCATACACAGTACCGTAGTGACCATAGAAGAACTAATTTTATGTTAACAGAATCAAAGAATGACTGCAATGAAGGAAGCAATTCAATTTCTATTACCAAAAATCAAGAGGAGTTACAAATCAGGAGGAATGTACCACCTGCCAGCCAGGCATGATAGCAGGAATGTCAGCTTTAACAAGAAGTCCCTACCTTTACCCCTGCTAACATGCCGGTTGTGGAGACACTGAAGTCAAGGTAAGCAAGCGTTTCAGGGTTAGAAGGTTTGTAGATCTGTGCAGGCCGCTTCTTTGGCAAATCGTCTAGTGAAAAGAGAAAGAAAATGTGTGTATCTTACTCCTATGACAGATAGACCTCTGAGTGCTTGACAAATACAAAAGAAGACACAGAGGTCCCCCATCCTTAGTACTCACCTGTATCTAGTACTGGAGGCCATGTTCTGACATCCACTGCTGCTGCTGCCTCTCGCGACCGTAACAATTTACATATTAATTGTGTAGTCATTAAGCAGGCAGAGCGGCTCACCTAGGAATTTAAGAAATAAATAAAAATGCAATGGGATACTGATTAATTCTCCCACGAAAATGAGAAAGACCGTGATTTATTTTCTGCCAGAAAAGGACACAGGTGTATTAGTCTTATGTTTTCCAATCAGGAGGTGGAAAAATGCACAAGAAATGCAGCTCACAAAGCAGACAGTGTCGTGAGTTTTACAAATTACATTAAAATTGAACTTTGAGAAGAGTGTTGTAATGAAACTAAAGGCACCTTAATAGTGAGAATGTAACTTTTCCAACACATTATATCAGTCAACAACCCAGACTGCCCGTACAGAAGACTGACCAAAACATTTCCTATGTGATGGTAATATATTCTGTTTTATAAACAATATTTTCACATAAACCAAAACCTAGCCTGACATTTATATGAGTAATATTGCTATCTTAAGTCAGTTTTGTGTTAGTCATGTTTCCAGTTTCTGTGCTAGTGATAAACCACTGGGAACTCCCTTGATACCAGCAAAAGTAGCTCTAGACTAGAAGCTGGGCAAATGGCACTAAGAAACAAAATGGTGAGTTCACTCCAAATGTCATCTGCACTGAATTTTAGATGACACATGCTGAAGGTATTCTCCTTTTAGATTTGCTATTTTTAGAAACAGAAGTAGCAACTACAAGAATATTTCTTACTGATTATAAAAATTAATATATGTAAGAAAATATTCAGACAAACATAAATATGAGCATTGCTAATCACTGAATACAGTACAGAGGAAAAGCTGAAAAGGCAGCATTATTCTTCTTTTACTCAAATGTTGAGAATCTGTTCAAATATTTCTAAGAGGTTTTTTTTTTGAAACATTTCACTGCACACTGAATTTCCACTGTTCAACCTAAGGAAATCAGTAACCATATGAACACTAAATTGACAGTAATCTCATGGAGGTCAACTTCATAGGTCAAATCTATAGAGCACATGAGAAAATTAGGAGCATACAAGTACTGACTCAACCTCTACTTACTTCCTCCAACCCCATGATTGCCCCGTATGGACAATCTAAATATTTCAATTAAAAATGAAGACAAATGAAGTCACTGCAGCATCCTGCAAACCAATCATGTCGATGTCATGGCAAGGCAAGGTAATTCTTACATAGCTAATCTTAATCTAAAAAAATTTTGATTTGGGGCACAGTGAAGCCATAAAACAAAAGGAATTTTAAGAGTTGGTGGTTATTAGCCATCTTAGGAATTATACTATCTGGAAAATACAGAATACGTCCATGCCTGGAGAATAGCAAGTGGGAGGTAAATATGTAGGGATACTGGGAATGAGAAAGAAGACATTTTAGCTACAGATTAGTAACTGCTCGAGATGAGGCTCAATAATGTTCAGTTATATTTTACTACTACCAGTTCACCATCAAAACACAATTATGTAGGCCAAATTATGCTCAGAAGTCATTCTTACTGACTTCAAAAGGTGTCAGGGCAGGCTTTAATCCTGTCACACCAGAAAATTTGTATGACTGCATTGGCAATGAAGGAACAGACTGAATGTTTTAATTTCTACCAGGTAATCCCTCCCCAAAATGAAAAGAAAGTCTTGTGCAAAACAGAGCTGAGAGGCTTTTAAGTCAAACTGGCATTAATACGGCTAACAAATGTGAACATTTTATTTAAAGGTAGTCTATCGAAGGGACAACGATTACAAGTCAGCCCAGACCCATCCTAGATTTTCATCATGAAACCAAACAGATCTAGTTTGGCTATCAAACATCAAAAGAAAAACAAAATAACACATTTTACATCAATTATATAATGTTTAAAAACTGTCAATGCCAAAATATTATAACAATATATAATATAATAAGAACCCTGAAGACAATAGAACAATTCCTCATACCTCTACTGATACTTCGCAGTATCTGATGCTGTAAGGAAAGCCACAAATTATAGCGATCTCTAGTACTTATTACTTGAAAATATCAACATTAATTAGAAATGTTGAAATTGCATTTGTTTAAACCTGCTTTTTCAGACTCAGAATTTCATTCAATAGATAAGAAACTGCCAGATGTAAAATGCTATCTCTTCGCAACCATTTTATCTCCCTCAGTAACAAGCACAATGTAGTTATTTATGTGCAACAAAGACTAAACATTATTAGATAAAGCCAAAATACTACAAGAAAGCACTGAGTGAAAAAGTCTGAATAGCATTTCTGTGGATGAAACAAAATACCCACCGATATCATCACAACAGAACTTTGAAATTGCTTCAAACTGCAAAATGATTAGGTGTAGAGAGCTGAGCACAAATCACCACCAGGTCAAACTAAGCTTTCCATTGGGATTATTTCTCAATAGTCAGTTAGCACTGCCAGGTGAGGAATCCTACCATTCTGGGCATATAGCTAATTACAAGAAAGTACTTCAAATATATTTCTTGAAAGAAGTAGTGTAACTGTGGCAAAATGTGACAGTGGAAGTCTGAAGGTTGTGTACTGTCAAGTAGTGTTGACTCTGCAACACACTGAAGTCCTGAATCTTTGGAATACAACACCTCAACTTACATCACCACTCACTTCACATACTGTTCCTAAAGACTACTCCAATCCATCACCCACTGAAGCTACTTGCTCACTTTCAGGTGTCTGCTCACCTCCACAATCATCTTCACTGTAGGTAACGTGGTAGCTATGTTCTGGGGATGCGGAGGTCGAACTGTTATTGGCACACAGCCTGCATACAGGCATCCGTAAAATGCGGCAATCAGGTCTATTCCTGCATGAAGAACAAAACAAAAATCCTCCCCTGAAAATCAAATAATTTAATCACAGACACTTATATCAGCATAAATATTACTTGGAACTCAACTCAGAAGGTTAAATGAGCGACTAAGCCCTTTAACAGACTTCTTTTTCAGTCGCTTGTCAGTATTTGTTCAGCTTCACTGATTCCTTTCAATCACACTGTTCTTCTGAGCATGAAAAACCAAAGGCGACACACAAAGCTGCAGCCAGATACCATCATTTGGGTGAACTCCACTTTTGTGATCAGGAAGTAGCCTGTTAAAAAGACTGATTCCTACAGATTAATTATCTTCCTAAATTTACATTTATAGACAAATGAGAGTCTAAAAGACGAGGGATGCCCCAGCAAAAGGATGAGGTAGAATGATGCCTGTTCCTATCATGATGCCTGTTCTTATCAGCTGCAGAAAGAACATCTGGAGGTTTCATTAAATACTGTCTTTCTCTTGTCATTTTTAACCTCAGATATGCAGCTTTGACTTACTTACCTGAATTTTTACAGTAAAAAAGGGAGTAATGATTTTGAAATCCCGCTTCTAACAAAAAATTAGGTGTTGTTCTATATAAATATTGACTCCAGGTGACAGATTGTGGACAGCACACTTCAGGCTACCTAAGGAGGCTGGGCAGACAACAGCAGAAAGACCCCTTGAATACTGTTGTTTGATAGCTCCCTGGTGCTGTACTCAGGCTGTGGTAAGACGACAGTGGAACCTGTTTTATTCTTTCAGTGGAAAAGGATATGCAGTACTGGTGGGTTATCGTTCCTTCAATAAAATGCTTTATTCATGAGAAGTGAAATATAGGAAATAAAAACTTAAGTTTAAAATAATACTTTTCTTTTGTAGAAAACATTTTCTTATATTAACCATTGAGAAATTACTCCCATAAACTACAAAGATTTAATCAGTATCTTGCAGCCCTTACTAACCAAATATCAAAATACCACCTTAAATCAGACTGTTTATTTCACCAACACACATGAAATGCTAAAGATAATAGAGCAGCACCAGATCAGAAACAATTTCAAGCAAATGTCAAACATGGTACCAGTTAACACAAACTTAAGAGCCCGTTATGTCAACGGATGAAAATCCAAACCACAGAGAGCTGTCTAGGTTAAAGATCTATAGAGAAAATGGTGATTATAATTTGGTATTTCTTAATCACCTGCTTTATATTCACCATATTTCTACTTTAAGAAAACACGGACTACTTCCTAGGTATTGCTGTTTTGCCTTCATGAAATGCAGCACTTCCAAGAGGAATTCAACAGGTGAATCTAAGAACACTCAGCAGACAAAATACTTTAGCAGAGCTGTGTGCTCATAAAATAAGTTTATTTTCAGCAAATTAAAATAAACGCAGTAATTAAATTTGACTGCTTATAAGAGGTTTTAAAAACACAGGTTAATCTTAATCTAAACCCAAACCCAAAGAAATAACATCTATGTGCATACACAAAGATAAATTCTTTTAAATATGGTTGACTGAGTTCAAAGAAATGCACCTAAGGCTAATATTTTGTGTTTTGCCAATTAACATGGTTTACAGGTTGGTAACACCACCAATGCAGCATCATTCTAAAGGATCTTGATAAACTTTTGGGACTACTAAGGTACTGAACACGGCAGTTCTTTACCTGGTGGGTAAACCAAAGCCACATGGTCTCCATCTTGTAAATGTCCCCTTTCCATCAACATGACAGCTATCTTCTCAGCTCGTTTATGTAGTTGGACACATGTTAGTGAGTTGGCTATTGTTCCCTGCACAGGAAGAAAGATAAATGTCACAGAATATAATGCAATGTGCTGAAACTCTGCTTTCCTCTGCACCTTAAGAAATTACTGGATGAGGTGCAGCCACAACAGGTGATGCAATCAACTTAAATAGTAACCTTCAACATCATGCCAAACTGTAGTTGGAAGGAAAAAAGATGTTTGTAAAGCAGAGGAACATTCTCTATTATTTTCTCTGTACCTTCTGCCCTCAACAGTGTTCTTGCTCTAACCAAGGGAGTACAGTAGTATGCTAATATCCTGCCCATGTAACCTGTCCTTCCCTTGTTGCATAGGCAGCATTCCTGCTACAGCCAGAAAAGTGCCTTTATGGTCTCTGCAGCAATCTGGAGAATCTGTGGAGAGCAATCCTGAAAATTGCACTTCATTGTCTGCACGCTGGAGTGAAGCCAAATGGCACAGCAGAAATACTTTAAAAGATGAGATAAAAGACACAGGAGAAAACAGTACTTCGTGATGGCAAAAAGAATTAGTCTGGAACAAAAGCTAAGCACATGCATATAAATGAAACAGAGAAGAAAGGCAATTATTGAATTTGAGTAGCTCGGGTCAGCATGAAGAAAAAGAACAAGTGACAATATGCTACAGGGTTTGCCTTTTTGAAGCACTTGAAATAGTGCTAACAAAAAACTATCAAACAGATACAAGTGTTTTAAATTAGATGAGTGTTATGGTTCTTGCATTTCCTAAATGTATATATGTGTGTATATATGCACACACACAAATACACAATAGAGAAATATATACATCTGTATGACAAAATTCAGTACCACAGCTGACACCTCAGAAGAGAAGTCCAAAACTGAACGTGCAGGACAGACTGACTGTGCCTAGAGCTGGTCTGGCCAGGTCTGGGCTGAGGTAAAGGGACAGGGCAGTATAGGAAGGGCTGCATGTCTGCTTGTGCACCTGTTCTGTGGAAAAAGAGGACTTCAGCCTTCACTACTGCTATAATGTACCTGGCACCTATCACAAGCACTAAGTTCACTTATAAATAGGGAGTCTGAAAAAATGGGGGGAGAAAGGTAAGAAAATTAAGATTTGACCTACACTTAAAAATAATAATGTATCAAAAATGCAATGCAAAGCAAAGATACTGTATCACTGTCCTTACTAAGGGAGAAAGCAAGAAGGTCTACTGTTTTAAAGAAGTATTCTTTATACTCTATTTTAACCAGGCAATGAATAATAAGCATTTGGTCTGATTGCTGGTTTCTGTGCACCATCACCATCCCACACACCATCGCAGTATTTATTGACCACAGGTATCAGAGAAGAGAGAGCAGTCTGATAGATGTCTAGCACTGGAAGTAGTGTTACCAGGCATCACTTGGCATTTACAAACTTTATTAAAAACTGTCAAAAAAGAGGACAACCTATCTGAAAACATAAAGGACAAAGTTAGGGCTTAGCATTCCTCTTCACCATCTTTAGCAACCACACTTACTGAAATGCACTTCAGCCAGTTTTAATGAGTCTTCTGAACAACAGGAGAGCATTTCACTAAGCCAGCTTCCTCTAAAGACACATGCAATGGTATGGATGATGGACTGGAGATGGCTTCCAACTGTCCAGCCCTAAATATGGCCAAAGTGACCCGAGGCCTGAGTGCGCTTGTCACTGTAGACCTGCCAGTAGAAATGTGCTTAAACTCTTTGTTTCTTATAAGAAATTGCCTGTTTGCACAGTCATGGGAAGAAGGACTCTTTATATCTCCAAATACATCAGAAACACAAGCCCCACTGACACAGAAAGGGAACTGCTGCAAATCACGTAAATTTGTGCAAAATTGCTTACATTTAAGAATTCTGACACTTGCTGCACATGAACCAGTGGAAAGACAGTGTTTATATGAAGTGCAGGGAAGGAGAATCCTGTTGCTGGACACGAATCATTGGTAAACACCAGGCAGCTATTCCCCTTGGGTCTTTTATATGAGGTGTCCTGCATTGTAAAGGTGTTGCAATCCTTCACGACACACACTAAAAACAATGAACTGTGTAATTTTGAAATAGTCCAAATTCTCAAAAACCTTGGGTTACAGGAAAATACTAATCTCAGTGGATCTCTATTAGTCATCACTGCAAGATGTTTGGATGTTTTAGAACAAAATGTACAGAGGATATGCAAGAAAGACAAAAAGGGAAAAGTTACACACCAAACTAAAATTCAAGATGGGTAATAAAACTTGCCTAGGCTAAACCCCACCAAAATCATCACTCCTTTCCATAAAACATTAAATCTCTCCATAAAGCATTATATCTCTCAAACAAAGTTGATGTGATAAAATAATCCACACTGGGAGTGGTGGAGAAACTGAATTTCAAAATTCAACTATTTTTCACTTCTATAGAGTGATAAATTGTTTTGTTAATCCTTTCTTTGCACATTGTGTCCTTCTCTCCCACTGTTTGAACCCTTCTGCCAGCATAGGAAGCCTGGCTTTATTTACAGCTCAAAAGCCTGTATGGAGGAGATGGGGTAACACATATCATTGTCTCTCTCTCACTGCATCTTTGCTCCTAGCTTATAGGACAGAACAATGCACTATTTTAATGGTAAAATAACAAATCTATGAACAGCATTGTCTCTCAAGTTTTCTACAGACAACTATGTTACCACTTCACTATTATCTGTCAAGTTGCACGTGTTCACATAATATTAGCTATTAATCTGAATTTAAAAAGGTCATTTAATGACTTATTGGTAACCTCAAACTGAACCTTGGTATCAGCACTGTAATATGGGCTGGGAAAGCATATACTGTAAATACAGTTAAGTGGTCATTTCACAGAGGTTCATCAATTACTGGAGGCTTAAGAACCCATCCGAATTGCATAGGGACCACATAGGCTGAGACAGCACCAGCTACTCCAGGTGGCCCAGGGAAACAGCACCACCCCAGGCCCCTCCTCTCCTGGAGACCCTCATACACTACCTCTGTTTCCCAGTTTTGACAGATGTGTCTAGATGTACTGTGGTGGGATGGTCTGAAATCAGAATTTCATTCTCTGTAGTGGTCTTGAGAATTATTAGTTTGTCACCTACAATCATCTAGGAAGTCTGTAATCACCCATTCTTAGTAAAGCAAAGTTCTGTACCACGTGACATGGATTAATTCATTTTTGATAAGCAATGAAATGCTGTGCCGGGCTGGTGCCCCATATAGGCTATGCAGAGATTTATTAGTGATCCTCTGCAGACCTGGCTGGATTCTGGACATCTCTTCTTTTCTTCACCTCCTTTCCCCATTCTCACACCTCCCCCCAGATGGTCCAGTCTCAAAACCAACAAGCATTGTTCTGTTTAGGGAAAATACTTTGATTTTGCCAAGCCTGTGCTTTTCAAATTGGAAATCAAGATGGTGAGCCATATTAAATAGTACTCTTTGGTACAGGAACAATCAGTATTGAAACAGATTTGCAGTGTCAGCTCACGCCCAACTGGGGTGGAAAAAGAAATGAGAAATGTGTAAGGCGCACTATCTGATACGAAAGCAATCTATATTTTGACAACTGGCAATGGTTATTCTCTTTTCCTTTCTGCCTCAGTGAACATTAAATATAACAGCTGAGTATTAATGGGAAAAGAAATAGAAAGGTCACATCCAGCCACAGCACAAGCAGGTGCAGCTGCAATACCAGTGTGCCATTCTCCCCACTGCAGCCTGTGAGAGCAACGGCCCGAGCTTCTTACCCTGCAGTTGAGTAGAGTGTAAAGCACATGATCAGGAGTGGTCTGAGCTCTCCACTGCAACACTTCTGAGAGGAAGAGGAACTAAAACAAAGCAAAGTGATAGTCATAACACTAAATAACTTTTTGGCTTTTGAAAAACAGGAGGTAACTCTTTCTGCTAGTTTAGCTATGTCTTTCTTATTTATGTGCTACATTTTGCATCAACACCCAGAAGCACTAAGTATGTATTAATTCTCTTGTCATCACACATATTTATAGCAAGGTGCTTTTGCATGGTAGCAACAACTCTCTGGAATTGAAGCCACCACTGGGACTATGATACATTACTATATATACTTTCAAAGCAATGAAAGAGTTCTTACAGATCTTTCTGAATTTATGCACAATTTAAATTCTTTAGCTTCCTCTCTTTTTCTTAGTGTAAGTATATAAATATTTATACAGCTTAGAACTTACTAATTTAATTACTCTCATAAAAGATGAATTTCTATTTAATTTTACAGGATTAAAATAACAACAAATAAGGTCAGGACCTATGCAAACAAAATCCCTTGAACCGCACTTGAACTAGAAAAATAGATATAATAGAGAGTGATTTTTGTTAGAGCCTCATTAACACTTTCCACCATGTTTGCTCTGTTATCCCATAAAAACTTATCAAAAATAAAACAATGTACAAATGAAATGCAGTCATCCCCCTTCATGTGTATTTTATATTTATCTATAAAGGGGGTTCTGAAATTAAAAAAAGCCATCAACAAATTCTGCAATAATAATAATAATAATAGTACAACCTATGCACTGCCAGTGTCCCGATGCTAACTAGCTAAATGTAAAGCATATTAGAAAAGTTCAGCTTACCTTTCTTGCTTGGTCATTGTCTTCTATTTGCCCCAAATCTCTACCACTGGCCTGTGCAATTCTTTTTCCAGAGACCAAGTTCCCCACCATCACAGAGGCAGGGCCAATTTCTAGAATAAAGCAGGAATGTGCTAAGTGCAATAAAAATCCTTTGCTTGTGGATGGAAATTATTTTTTTTTCTTTTGCATTACAGGATATTTTCCTCATTGCTATACACAACACTGAAACTTGAGCATATCTCTGTTGATACAAACTTTGGTTGATGTACCAGGAGTAGCTGGAAGATACATAGGCCTGGATTCATTCTCTCTAAACATATCTAACTGTGGAGTCCATTTAGCATGGGCTCTCTACAGCCAGGGACACATCTTGTCTGCCTTGATATGAGGCATCTTTGGAAAATTCAACTCCTAATTTAAGCATGTCCATTCAGGTGCCTAAAACCAGATGACATGTATCCAGGCTTCAGGGACAATGTTCCTATTTTTCTCTTCTGCTCCCTGGGCTAAGTTGCATCTATACTAGCAATTCTGTAATGCTATAGACATGAAGTGACAAGGACTAGGAAGGCAGTTGGGGTGTGTGATAAAATATATGCAGGCTCCTCAGAACAAGGTAGAGACTGAAGAAAAACAACAACTTTAGAAGAAAGGAAGATGTCATGGCTGACACTTCTCC
Organism: Aegotheles bennettii; assembly: GCA_013398125.1. Classification (NCBI taxonomy): domain Eukaryota; kingdom Metazoa; phylum Chordata; class Aves; order Caprimulgiformes; family Aegothelidae; genus Aegotheles; species Aegotheles bennettii. Next base: position 253,647 of record VZRW01010111.1, on the reverse strand, counting down.
ATGAAGTGGATTTCACTGATGTTTTGTTGCTGTCATTAGGGAAAAATACCTGTCTCACTGATATCACTTATGCTCATGTTAACATTTGTTTTCTGCTTCTTCAGCATGGATTACTGATCACCTGCAACTGATACCAGGCTTTACTTCTAGTCTGTGATGTCCAAGCTTTGTCTCAGTGGTGGTATGTGGTATAAGTGTCAAAATATGAAATGTGTGAGTAATCAGATAATGGACAATAAACAACATCTACAGACTACTCTGCTTTAAAAAGATGAAAGCAATATCCTCTGGGTATGTCACAACTGCGCAAAATAGGAGAATGTGATGCTAACAGTTTGGTTTCTGCGTTCCTGGCATTGCTTTTACCATAGTGATATATAATGTATACATAATGTATCTATAAATATCTCCACTGCACTGATCCTAATTCGGTGATTACTTTGCAAAGCAGCAACAAGGAAATACTGAAGTCAGCACAGCAGTTAAAGGCTTCATTGCTGTCGTTAAGTTAGTGGAAGTCATTGTTAACATCTGACACTTCCTCAGTATTCACAAACTGAAATTATGGGTTTTATTTCTTTTATTTATTTCCAAAGGATTTGAATAAGGAAACAAGCTGATGGTTTGGGCAAACTTGCACTGAATTAATGATGGACAGTCCCCATATTTGAGATCAAGAGGGTAAAAACACTTCATATTCCAAGCTGATTTCCAAAGTGGAAAGTAACCAATACTTAGTCTAATGTAGCTGAATTCAGGTCTTAAGCCTGAGGCTACAGATCCAGAAATCCTTGAAATTAATCTGAGTATTAAAATCTGCAGTTGGATTCAAAGTAAAAAATTTGCCAGAATGTGCTTGTTCATTGGGCACAAGTAACCAGTGACTGGACTACAGCAGGCTACAAGGACTTTCTCAGTCTCTTGAGCCAGTGCATTGCTGTACCATTTCATCCAATATTCTTCATAATGTGTGGCAGAACTTCTAAATAATCATCTGAAAACTAGTTAGGGCTTTCCCTCAAATATACCTGCTGTAAAAATAATCCACAATCACCCTACTTAAGTAAAAACCTTTATCCAAATTCTGGGGTTTAATGTATTCATGACCTGTTTAAAGTATTTGCTCTTCTTCCAACACTGTTATTCAGTGTTAACAGTCCTCTTTCTCTCTTTTTCTCCTTCTATTTCACAAAATCAGCCTTCAAGTAAGCCAAGACTTTATCTTTCTCTGTTTCGGTCTCATCTGCTTTAAAGATAACTGACCAGGAATTTACAAAGAATTTCAGGTGTGATCTCAGCAGTGCCTTCCAGAGTGACAAAAATGTTTTCATCTTTAGTGAACTTAGGTTTTCGGAGCATTTTTCCTTGCACTCTTTGTGAAGGTACTTCTAGCTTCTGCCAAAACCAATGATGTCCTTAACACCCCAGGAATATTCAACAGGAACAGCTGATTGAGTTGAATCTCACCTGCATTAACAGTTACTTGATTTTGCTCCATACGGTACCACATAGCATTAAGTCATGGTCGCTTTGCCTTCACTCATCTTACCTGGTTGTTTTTGCCTTGGTTTAGGCAGGTTTGTTACACACGTGTGGGGACACATCAGCACATTACAGGGATGCAGAGATCCTTCCAAAAAGAGCTGTTTGGTTTCTGACAGGTGTATTCCTCCCAGTGGCGTCTTGGGAAGCGTGTTTGCTGGTACGAGCGCTAAGCAGTAGACTCCCACTTGATGAATACTGTCAATAGCCTAAAAAAAAGCAGGAAGTCAATTTTAATGAAAGGCTAATTTTTCATCATTCTAATCGGCACATGTTGTTCTGAATTACTGCATAAAACAACCTCAATAATTAACTGGCAATGGAAAGACACTTCAGCAATGTCAGTGATAAGGAGGTTCCTTTCAGTGGGAACAGGTGGATGGAAATGTTACACTGATGTTATTACATTCATTCCAGAAGATAAAAAAGCAAACAAAAGCCTGGTGATTAAATACAGAGTGAGCTATTAAGAAATGCTACCTAGGCATCCCTTCGGCACACGTTAGTATCCTGTATCCTGGAGATTTATCACTAAGACGGGCTGGCAACTTGTGCAAAACTGATTTTAACCAGTGCACTTCTCAGAATTAAAGTTCAAAGCATTCCTAGCAACTTAACATCCACTCCATCTTGCAGAGAAAAGGAAAATTTTCCAAGTTGCATGTATATCACCACATACATACTGATGTATGTAGCTTATAAATTTTTTCAATTTTTCTTAAGACAACAACCGTTTCACTCCCTGGTTACTGTGTAAAAGATCCACAGGCATGCACTGGAATTGGTATAAAATAAGGGAAAACTATGAAACTACCCACTTAAAAAAAAATCTGTTGAATGAAAACATGAAAAAAAAGCATCTCTGAATTTTACAATAACCATGTTCATTGTCTGACATGTGGAGCAAACTGCATCACTTTCAAAAAATCTATAATGTACATTATCTACGCAATTTATTTAAAAATGAATATCCATTCACTCAAGATTTTAATTCCATAGACATTTTGACTGGTTATTTTCCTTACGTTGGTAATAAAAACTGCAGCAATTGAGTTAGAAAAACAACTTCAGACAGCAGACTGAGAAACAACTTATAGACAGCATCTCTAATGAGTAGTTAAATGTTCAATAATATAATTTACTTAACTTGCATTTTAATTTTTAACTGTGAGAAAAGTGAACACATACATCTGTTGTCTTGAAGATATAATCTATATTCTGAGAATCAAATAATCATTTACAGTTATGTACTTGAGTGTAGACCAATAAATTACTGATTACTTCTACAGAGACTCTAAGTAATGCTTTGCTTTTGACTTCTGTTTGCCTAATTTTTTATTTATTTGATTGAAAAATTTAATAAGAAAAAATAATAAAGCAGTTACACATTTCACAAACATTGCAGTTTTAGTAGAGGCAGATCTCACAGTAGTATTGGAAGACCTCGCTGCTGGTCTATATATACCTTACTGGAAAGATCAGCAAGAATGATATATATATGACAGCCAACACGCACTCAAAGTTGCCACTTTTCACACTTTGGAATTTGGCACTGAAGCAGGGAATGACTTTGTTACACAAGGATGAGCCCTAATGAACTAAGCCGTAAAATTTTGTGAGAGAGGAGTACCAGACAATTTTAATATTGTTGGCATCTCTGCCTCTTGATGAGATGGCTTGGTTTGCGAAATTACACCGTCCATCCAGTAGTAAACAGAATATCTGAAATCTTTATCCCTCTGTTTCATTGAGAAAATGGATTAGAGATACCAGGACTTCCAGACTTCAGATTGCTACATTGTTCAAGATAAGAAAAAATCCCATTTTGACAAAATTCTCCAGGCAAACACTCTCCAGTTCTGCAGCAGACCTCCAAGCTTTGCCTAGGCATGTCAAGTCCTGCTGGCACTGGTAAAACTAACATCCAGTCTGCCAGGTACAGGAACCCCAACTCTGCCTGAAGGGTCAGATCAGTTTGCAGCAGTCTGGGAGAAGAATGAGTACCTAGGATCCATCTGACTGAACTGCTGGCCGACCTGGGATCTTAACTCACACTGTCACTAAAAAAAACATACTCCTCCACTACTCTCAAGACACTCTATATCCAGCCTGACCACTCTCTCCCAACAAGGCCTCTGCTGAACCCCATAGATGCAGTCCAGCATAGTCTCATACTTACAGAAGCTCTACTGTCCTCCAGTCCTCTGCTGAGGAGCAGGAAGGGCCAGGGAAAGTCAGCACAAGGTGCAACCCACAGGAGACAAGTCCTGCAAATTGATGCAGCTCAACTCCGGTCAAGAGATGCAGAGACACAGCAAGGCTCAGCAGAAGCTGGCAGTGTAGGGCAGGGCTGGCACAGGGCAGCACACACAGGGTGTCAGATGAGTCTCACAAATATCACCAGAAAAGAGCAGCAATTTGGTAGTTTGTTATTATGGACGTCACTGAGAGTCATGACACAAATGTGATATCGTTTTGTTGCTCATCACTAGCAGATGACTTGGATACAACTGGTTACCACTTCCTGACATCTGTCACTGAAACTCTGATTGGGAAGGAAGCACAAAGCATCCCACATGTTCCTGGCTTCTGTCCTCCATCTCCGCTCTCAGTTGAAGTGGAACTAGAAACTTCTTGTTTGCATGCCCAGAGTTGCAGACTTCACACATGGGTGATGAAAGCAGCCACACATATCACATATGTGTACTTTGATATATGGCCTACCACTCTCAGATACTGCTGTGACTTGATCATACTCAGAATAAAAAGATTGAGTTTGGCAGGAGTAACTTGATACAGACTTTCCATGCTGTTGAGTACTGAGTCACCAAAAGTCACAAAAGTGCTCAGCTGACAAAAGAGAAGTGTAAGCCCAGAGTTTCAACCTTTTCTTTAGGAGCTTGTTACTTAATACAAATTATCGAAGCATGGGCAATCCAAAAGCCTCTCCTTCTGCAACAGCTGCCCCAGGTGCTACTAGGTGCTTCAAAGGCTTTCTGTGTGATGGACAAGATTGAGGTTCTTTCAGCTTTTCTTGGTCATAACTTAGAATATGAGATGCCTCCAGCTATATGAAGTGTAGCTTTCAAATCAAAAGAGCAGATAAACCTGTCTTGAGATGGATGAAAGCTTATTTGTGCAGTTTCTTCAAGGATATGGTAGACAGATTCCCCTTCTTATTCAGTACTAAGCAACAATGAATAAAAACATCTCCGAATTGTGTGGGATCTTTTTCTTTGGCTCTTGAGTAAAGCAAAAAAAAATGCTTGCAATACACTTACCTGTGAAAAGTCCTTGAGAAAGGACAATAAGGAAGGTAGGAAAGGGAAGCAGAAGTAACAGGGGACCAGCTGTAGACAGAGCTGAAACCATTTCACAAGGTAGCAACAGACAGACTTAATTTGACTACATCTCCATTAAACCTATTGCTTTCTAGTAAGAATTGGCTTAACAATGGAGGAGATGGAAGACAACTGCTATCTAAAGTATCTAATTTTATGTGTGTGGCCATTAGAGTTTTGTATGGTAATGATATTGCCTTAACTTGGACTGCTATGATCAGAATTTTTTAGTATGCAATAGCTTCTGTCTTCCAAGGTGTGTTTCATCACAGTGGCATGTGCCTTGCATGATCCACCAGACAGCTGGAATGGGAATCCTTGCAGTAGGTGTCCTCTATGCAGACAATCTCATTGCAGATACCTAGATCCAAGCTGATCAATCACTTCATTTCAGTGGAGAGAAATCGCCATTTTAAGGCTGTGTTTCATTCAGTTTATTTTAGCTATCAACATGGTGCACTAGAAAAACATAATTCTCTCCCACTGATTAAAAAGAAGTATCTGGAGATCTAGCTGTATCTACTTTTGATAAGGTCAACTCCATGTCAGTGCAAATAACTGTTCAGTAAAACACTTTGGTAGCTTTTGACAGTAAAAGTATATAATACTTTCATTCATTACACTTTTGAAGTGATGAATGACTAAATCCTTACAAACCATATGCTGCTCTCTCCTTGATACTACTTACTTCAATTCATCCTTGTTTTCTTATAGCATTTTGATTAGGAAAAGGATCACTCTCTGGATGTGTGTGGCTCAGATAAGAACTGTCACTCAGAAGAATCTAATTCTGTGCTCATTAGGTGCAAGTGCAACTGAAGGTGGATTTACAATTACTCAAAGACAAATATCAGTTACTTTGTGGGGCTGAAAGATCAAGAAAAAGAATATAAAGCAGGAAAACATAGCTTCCAAATGTACATACAAAGCATTACCTGGAGAACTCTACTCATCCATTGAAAACTGTCTTCCTCTGTGGAATCGGGCCTTTGCTCAGCAACAATAACTATCCTTTCATCATGCAGCACACTCACTGAAAACACTGCTATTCTATAGAAGAGAAGGAGAGAAGAGTATTTAGTGTCAGGATAGGTGGAAAAACCTGCCTTTTAAGTTAATCCTCCATAACTATAATTTTGTTATTTATTACTCAGACAACTGGTGTATCAATTAATTAGCATTATTCTTATGGGGGAAAAGCAACAAGAACAGTTTGGCTAACTTCTGGAGAAGAAATAGGGGGCTTTGTTCTACAGTATTGTAAATACAGGTATAATGTCACAGCAGGGTTGGAGAGATGAACCTTCCTGGGATAAGAAAAGCACTAAATCTGGGTCACACCAAGGTTGTTGTTAAGCTATTATATTAACAGCCAGCATAAACACCTTCTTTGGCCCCATCTTAGAAGAACATCATTTTGTGGGAGGTCTGTCATGTGATGAAGTGTACCTGCATGTTACTGCATTAGGCTCTCCAGAAGTTTTAGATGTCTCATGCTCAGTTTCAACACATTAGGAAAGTCATAAGGAACTGCTGCCATGTTCAAGAATTTCAGTGTTAGGCATATTGGAAATGTTCAACTCAGACAGAAAGGATCCTGTTGAGTCAAGACCTTCAGAATTAACCAGCAGTTCAACTGGAAATTTTAATATTTACTGTTTCAGACCTTGGTATCTAAAATCTGCCTCAACATTGTCTTGGGCTTCCCTCTGCTGTCTCCTGGTTCTAGCAATATGAATACAATGGAGAGAAACCACAGTGCACATTAGGCACTGCCTTCTGAAAGCATTTTGTGTTACTGAGACTTGGTCTTAACAAAATTAGGATTTCTACATAATAAAATAAAAGAAAGAATCAAACCTTCCCCTGTAGACAAATTTCATTGGTTCCACAGCCAATGCTGTTGCTACAATGTCATCAGCATTATGTCTTCTTCCACTGACAACCATCAGACCATCCATTTTGCCGATAACGAAGACAAGTCCACCTGGACCTATAAAGCCTAGTAGTCCAGTCCTTATAAAAGGATATTCAGTGATAGGGCCACCAGAACTGGTCATAGGAAACACCTGTAAGACAGAAACACAGGTCTTCAATTCTAGACACAGAGATAGTGCTGTGAAATATTTCAGGCATGCTCTCTCAGATGACTCTTCTGGAATGAAGTAATTAGGTTGCTGGTGATGCTTTTTACTCTTCACTGACCATGAAGGGAGTGTCAGGAAACTTCCAGACTAGTGTGTGCAATTTTTAGTACCTGAGCTCCAGCAAGTTCAATCTCACTCTGTTTACCATACACATTTTCCGTAGCCATGGCTCTATAAATCATTTATGACATTAAAAAAATATATAAATCAACACAAACAGTATTGAATAATAGAAAGATAATGCTGTGCAGAGTGCAGCTAACTTGAGGTGCTATGTATTAGTTATGAGAGATTAAATTGTAAACATTACAGTAGAGGTTCTTTTGAGTATCTCATGCTCACTTCCAGCACAGTATAGAGAAATAAGCAGGCTAGAAGTGAAGCTATTTTAAGGTACTGTACATTAATGACTCTTGCAGCTGACCACATTTTTATCTAAGGTCTGTAGCATGTCTAAAAGTGAAAATACAGCCCTACACAGAACATCTCTAAATGTTGGAACACCAGATGCATATGTGACTTCCACAGCATAGATTTCTACTGTTTTTTCTATCCTAACTAGCACAGTGTTATCTTTCTGGCATGTGAGCTACTTTGAGCTGCCTTTTGACACAACCACACTGTCCTGCTGTCTCTTCTTTAAACTGGAATAGTCTAAAGGCAAGTTATTTAATACAATGGCAAGTGGAAGACCGTGGCTATACAGTGTCCTTCAAGGACACTTCTAAAAAGAAAGGTCAAATTCTGCTGCCAGCTGCCCATGGGTGACTCTTATTGAACAGATTTAATGCTTGTACACCCTCAGCCCTAATTCATTTTGGGAACAGAAAACTCTTTGACTCTCTAACAACTGCAACATGAATTAATACAGTAAAACAAAAAAGAGACTCACTTGGAGAGGGCTCCTAAGAACATGCTTAATTTTAAACATGAGTGGTCCTGCACACTCAATAGCAATTTATTTGCTTACCATTAGGAATAAGTCTAAACCAGTCTAAATATGCTGTTAAACTGCAGACCCAGTTATGAATTATGAATGATTTTACACTTACAGCAAGTACTACAAAATGATCATAAGTACCTTTCTACCCTGAAATATGTCAAATCCAGGATTATCATTCACACTGGGTATTGCCAGTTGTACTTGTAGCACAGTAATCAGCTATCAACAAATTTCAGATCACAATAGCCTAGTAGGATTCCTGGCTTTAATAGCAGGGTGAAGAATTGTCTCCACCAGTCTCTATTAATTATTTAACATACAGTGTTTACAACATTCAGATCTGCATTTTGCAGGAGATGTTAGTCATGTTTGGTCTATTAAAAATGGTAATGTCAGAGCACTTGTTAAGGGAAATGTAAGTGTATTCTTAAATTTTTTCTCAAATATTAAAAGAGAAAAGGATCAGAACTCAATAAAAATCTCAGGTAATTTTCTTCATTATTTTTCTGATGTATTCAGCCTTTCACACTGACTTCAGTAGAAGTTAATGATAAGTGAGTAGACACAACAGAGCTATCAATACTGCTGTCTGCACAGGAGCTGAAATCTACTGGAAAACAGGTTCCACAAAGCAAAAAGGCTTTCACCTGAGGCAATTCAAACAAAAGCAGGTGGGGATTAATTAGGAAAAGGTATCTTTATTTGTTGTTCAGATAGCTCTTGAAAACTACATCTGTCAGGATTCTGTATAAAGGCAAGCCTTTAACGTTGGCTATATTGTGGAAATGTTGGAAACTGCTTTGTAAAGATACCCAACCGCCTTCCTACTGTTTGCAGCAATCAAATTCTGCATGTAGCTAGCTCATCGACTTATACAGTATTACCTTTTGAACTTTGTCTTTCTTCCTGCTTTCCTTTCGATTGTTTCAACCCCTGGTATCTTCTTTCAAAATTAAAGTAAAAGCTTTTCTGAGCCAAAACCAAACCCACATAAAGATCTACTATTACACTTAATGAAATGGGCTTCAGTGCAGATTATCTGGCTAGAGCACAGGTCTCAAGCCACAAGCATTGATTATTATTGCTATTCTGCTATTATTAATATCAGTATTTTATTTTTAAATAGTAACAGTTAAAAAGGAAGAATTGTATATAGCATTTTTTGATTAGCTTACCTCAAAAGTATTTTTGGTCATGCCCGAGAGTCCATAATATGATGTACCCGTTGCAATAGCACATACACAAAGTTCTCCTACTTCATCTGTTTTACAGAGCTGAGGAATTCCATCTGGCTTCACTGAACACATTATAGCTAGAGGGAGAGTAAAGAACTTTAAAAAATATTATAAAACAAAATCCAGAATAACATAAATGTTGTAGGAAAGACTCGTGTTGGGAGTTGACATGTCTAACAATCATTTTCTCAAACATTAAAGTGTTCAACGTTATCAAATGTTATTATAAATAATATTATACAAAGAATGCAAAGGTCTTATATAAACTCAAGTCTTTATATGGATAACAAGACCTAATTTTGTCTTGCTCTCTAACATTTCAGCTGATTGTAATATTGCTGTGAAATGTGATTGCATTCCCAGTTTTGCATACTGAAGACCAGATTTGCCACAGTCAGTGCAAAATGAAATACCCTAATGAAGTTCTTAATAATAATTATACTGCCAGGGAGGCAGGCAACCAGAAAATCCACCTCTCACAAAGTAGTGAGTAACACCATATGAAAGATCAAGATATTCTAGCAGACTAGTACAGTTGTTTTACTAGGAATTTATCAGAGCTCAGATTCCCTCTCACTGGTCTTAGAGGACTGCAGAGACAGCCGGAGTTCAACAGGAGGGATTAGAAAGCACTGGTCTGAGGAAGAAGCACTATTTTATGTGTCAGCCATGTGAATAAGAATCAGTATGCTGCTTTAGCTATAATCCCTGGCGTTGGAGTCCAGCATGTGTAGATTTTGCAGTTGGAAAGAGGATATGATGAACAAGGGAGACCAAAAATTAATCAGCATGACTTTTCAGTACAAATGTAATGAATCTTGAATGATCTTTCACTCACTCTGAGGATAAACAGGAGCATGTACTTTTATTAAATGATCGAAATTTAGTATGAAGTGCGAAATGGCACATCTATAATAATATCTTATATGATAACTATTAGACAACAGCCAATCCTATCTTCCTTTATTTTAACTTGTTCAACTGAAATTTTATAAGATGCATCATTATGTTTTATTCCTTTGGGGCATAACAGACATTCTCTTATGAAAAACCACAGTATTATCCTTTTATAGTCTTGATAACATCTCATTTAAAATCTAGCTCTCTTATGAAAAAATCTTATCTTCATCTTTAGAAGCACTGGTTTCAGTTTGAATCTATCAACATGAACTGTCCAGTCATACCTCCTCTTTCTAGTAAGTGGGTGATAGCACAACATCTTTGGAAAAACATTCTGCAATCCTTCAGATAGCAATTTTGCTGATCCTTAGTGTAAATTATGAAAACCTTCGCTTCTGAGTCTCATCTGGGTCAGGCTTGTGGATATTTATAGCCTCCAGACATCAAAATCCAACCTTCTTGTTTTCTGTACCAGCACCTTGCAGTACTGGTACTGGGTACAGTACCCAGGACTGGGTTTTCCGATGTGGTGACAGGTTGTTTAAAGCACACCGCTAATGGGAGTAAAGACAACCACTGAGGTAAACAGAGAGAATAAATCTTGGGATTTCCAAACCATGAAGTTTTATGAACTGATGCTTTTGGACTAACATGTTTTTCAAGTACATATGTTCTAATCCCAAAGCTTGTTTTCTAATAGCAAAGTATGCCCACCTATGACTTTCTTCAGCTAATTACTTAAATAGATGAATCATATCAAGTTTCAAAGAAGGTTCCTTACCTCCTGGCATCACTAAGCCAACATCCTGCACAGTCAGAACAGAAAGCTTTTCTTCAGAGTCCACTCGAATCACCCCATAAGTGAGACCATGCATGGAGAGAACCCCTCTGCCGGGTGGCTGATTGCTGTCATCTGTTGGCCTGCAACCATGGGTTATAGCATCAGTGCACCATCATGCAGACGAAGCATTTACTCATTCTTAATGGATTACTATTGCAAATACTCCTCCATTTGAGAGTTTAAAATTTTACCTTCTTTTTTCCCCTACTAGACCTGAAAGATCCTGGTTTTCAGTCATTTCTGAGTAATTATGTCTGTCAACTCTCCCATTCAGTAGCCACCCACACATATGGTGCTGCAGAGATGAAAATAGCACCTAACATTTACCCAAAATATCCTGTATTTAATTTTCAGATAGATTCATATATATTGTTTGATTACCCAAGTAAAGGCCTTTTGCCTTGTTTTAAAAATACTGAAAGGCAATGAAGATGATGTGGAGGCAAACTGCACTCTAAATATTCTAAACTGATCACTAAATAACTTGATAAACTCTCTGTATGTTACCTCCTTTGAGGCAAGTAGGAAACCAAATTCACTTGTCCGACTAAAAACCTAACTCTAGCACACTGGTATCAAAGCCAAGGAAAGAATACAAGTATGCTGTGTTTAAATCACAGATATGGCTTCCCACATCCAATACTTAAGCATTTAAAATCACCAAACAGAAGAAGAAATTAGATTGTAATAGATTCACTGCCAAGTATCTGTGGAAGCTGCAAGGACTTTACCATGATTATCTTAGTACATGTCTCAATATATCCACTTGCTCTATCAGTGGATACAACTATACTTATGGAGATTGTGGCTTGAGTAAATGAATGCTGATGAATGCAAGTTATTAAGTCAAGGGAAGATGTCAGAGCTTTTCATGTCTGGAAGGGTTCTTCTACTGTCCTGCATTTTAAAATGCAAAACCGGAAGCCAACGTGATGCCGGTTTGAGTGTGCATAACGGATCCATGTAGGGCAGCCAGGCTCCAGCTGCTTTCAAGATGGATGGAACAGCCAATATTTAGTTCAAGATTCTGCATTCTTCCTAGATAGTCCATCATAACACAACTATTTTAAACGGATAATGTCCTTTTATATGACATTTCTCCTCTCCTGTGCTTGAAATACTAGATGGGCCACAGCCGACCAAGCTCACATAAGCCTTGCAGTGATCAACACCATAAATTTCAATTAACAGGTTTTATGAGGCATATTTTTCAAGTGACATTGTCAACAAAGAAGGATGCGGGCACGCTTGAAAACACATTAGAGCATAACAAATGGTGCTAGTAAACAAGCAGATGTGATAAATAACATTCCCATCATGTAAAAGGAACTTTCAGTGATATTACTGATCAACTTTCTCTTTCCCTTGCTCCCCAAAACATATATTTTACTACTCAGGAGAAGAAAGGTCTCCTGAAGGCACACGCAGCTCCTCACAATCTTGTAGTAGCAGAGGATCTAGACTTTCATCACACACATTTTCTCGAATCACTTACTACATCCAAAGACTGCTAAGAAGAAGAGCGGGCAAAGCTCTGAAAGACACAGGCTGTGTACAGGACATGAGGTGCTAGAGAGGGAAGCTGGAGGCACACGAGGCCTGCTTAGGATCATACTGGGGGGCCTGTCAATAGAGCTACTCTTGCTGTGGCCAGGGGTGAGACAAAAGCTTTGCCCAGGTTAGCAAGAAGCACTGTGCGATGGAAGCAGGCATGCAGAAGGAAAGAGTCGGTGCCAAGGACCCGACAGGACAGGCATTTCCGACCTGCTATTCCAGAGTACTTCTGGTATCCTGGTACTCTGCGGGGATTTCTTGAGTGAGAAACCAGTTAACTGTGCTCAAGTCCCCTTTTGCAGGCAAGTAAGCTATCTGACGTGGAAGGGGAATACAGTCAGAGGACCAGGATGGAGGAGTGAGGTGGGGAGCTAAGCACCTGACAGCACCTATATATCCTCTTAGGAACTATTTTGTCAGCAACAATACTGCAATACATGGTATCTTATTTTGTCCTGTGCAATGGTATCTACATGGGAACAATCCAAAACCAAGTATCTCTGCCAAGCAGAAGGAAATAAATCACTTGGAAAGAAGATGAGATATAAATAACCCCATTCCAATGTATTTATAATTTATTTTAAAGTTCACATTTTTAATTTTCGTTACACATTCAATATTCCTAATACTGGATTTGGAATTCTGTAAGACTGCTTGCTAGACAAAGATAATTCCTTTGATTAAGGTAGGAGCAATTAAATAAAGGTATAATTCCACCTACATCATATACTAAGTAAATTTAGCTTAAACCACCAGGCAAACCTAGCCCTTTAGTTTCCTTAACCATGAAAGATGGACAATGCATCTACTTCAAAGCTGATTTAGACATACTGATCAGATGTAGAGCATTCTGAGAAGTTACTTCTACCATTTACAGATACAATCTATTCTACCACTACTTTTTGCCTGATGTTTAAATGGGAAAAGACCTGCTCTTAAAACTTTTGCACTCCCTTAAGCAAGTGGTTTCAGACTAATATGCAATAAACCAAAGAGAAATACCATAAAGTATTATTGGCATGGCATATTCCTTTAGATATTAGGCTTCGTGATTCAGCTCTAAGGCTAAAGTACTTATTAGTCTATTACTGACTGTCTTTTTCTAAAAAATAAGGGTATTTTAACTAAGAACTGGTTTTGTTACTCTTCCTTGTAGGAAGATCAGTAAAAATACACCACAGATTTTGAAAGAGTAGGAGCATTAACAGGGAGCTCTCTGGATCCCTGTGCTCTGCAGAGAGTCATTTTAATGCATCCTTCAGCTGTAACTCTTTGGAACTTGTATGATAATGACTTTACTGTCAGTGGAAATGGCTTGAATAAAATGAAAAATACCAAAGCTCCCAAGTTCGGCTGGTATTATCCTACCATTAAACAGAGTTCAAAAAAAGGAGATACATGTTCAGTAACATTCACTGTAGTAAGAACTGCTTTGAAATTGCACTGAAGATAAAAATGCCTTTTTTTTTTTACTTTTCCACTATTTTATGTGCTAATATTTTTTTAATGCAACCTCTCAATGCTAGTTAATTTAAAAACTAATCTCTAGTGCTTCAGATGGCTACAAGCATAGAGTTGAAGTCCAGAAAGGGCATGCCTGCCATCACACACTGAGATGCAGTGAGTTCTCCCACTTCATAACCTGCAATCTGGGGCAGATTTTCCAGGGCTAGCACAGGCAATGAAAACCCTCTCCCATTAATCAGTGCTCAGCACAAGTGACATCCACTGCCCATCCACCTCCTCTCTGCACTTACAAGCAAGAGCTAATTCCAAGGGAGCGAAGGTCTGCACAGCCTGTGGCAGGGAAACCCATCACAAAGAAAAAACAATGCTCTCCTTGATATAAAGCTGAGAACAGTCTGGTGGAGCTGAATGAAGGGCTCTCTGAGATCCTGCAGTTCACAGAAAGAACTAACCTGGACAGGATAAGTCCCTGATGGATAGCTTTCAGATGTTTTAAGCTAATAATGAGGTGGCTGAAAGTCAACCACACTCTTGGCCTCATGTCTTTCTTCCTGTGATGTTACGTTGGAAAGCTAATTGAAAATCTAGTTAAATTTCATTTGGTTGGTGTATTTTAAACTTTGTGGCAGGAAGTATTTTACTTAATACTATTACAGTGCTTTGTATTTTTATCCTGCATGTTTTAACACGTGAAACAATCATGAATGGGCTCAGAAATCTAAACTTAAAAACAAAGTGCCTATTGTTCAAAGTACAAGCTTTGGAAAACCCTGCCAAAACAGCCAGCAGTTATGCCTTTTACTGTGTGCTAACACCCATGACAGGTGACTGCTGCATAATGATATTCATGTATATATGACTTAATAGTTTTATTAGAATTTATCAATTTTATTTCTAGACACAAATCCCCCAGACTCAAAGGGCAGTTCCAGATGATTACTTAGAGTCTATAAATGGCTAAGAAGCACCAGCCAGCCAAAAACAACCTGCAGAATGCCACAATTCTCTTTAAACAGACTACTTTAAGCCACAATTTTCCTCAATAGCAATTCCACCTAAATTTAATTAATATTAATTAATTTTATGTTTAAGATGCCATTTTTCTATTTCTTGTTACAGAATTAACTTTTGTATTTCAGTCTATTTCAATTAAAATGAGACAAAATCACAGAAATGAGAACTATATTATAAAGCACCCTGTAGTTAAATTGTTACTCTACAAATTCTTCTTGTATGCATTCTTTGGACATAAAATGAAAACCAAAAATGTCATTCAGAAGTATGCAGACTCACATTTGAATAAATTTTTCATTTCTTTTCAAATTACCACATGTATTCTATAGTGGGTCTGTTTCCACTGGTATAATACAGTACCTTCGAATAGCCACAGTGAGAGCTTCTGGTGAACTAGCACAGGGACAAATGACCTCCTGTCTTAGACCTTTACTTTGGAAGACATTGAGAAATGCATCACAGGAAGAAATAGACCCTGGGATAAAGAAAAAAAAATCAGAGGAGAAAATCTGATTTTTGAAGTGATGGTACTCAAACTACAAACTTACTATTGGAAAAAATTTAAAAAGGACCCATGTGCACTGGGACAGAATTCATAGCTGCTACAATCATATGTATGTATGCACAGCTGTATTTTTGACAATTTTTGACTAATTTTTTAGTATGAAATCCTTTCACTATGCTTAAGTAGAAAACATTACTGAGAGATTTACAATATGTATTTCATTACTGTTTCCTTTTTTAGAATGAAGCAAATTAAAGATTTAATTCTGAAACTCAAAGCAGACTACTACAAAGAAGAAGAACACCTATATGTTGGTATCTTAAATAACATATAGAAACAGTTCATGCTATTAATTGTCATGAAGTGATCCAGATGTGGTTCTCTAGGGGAGTGTAAGTATTCCCTCAAAATTCTCAGTTACTACTGCATCTGAGCACCATCATTCACAAAAAATATTCTGATCCTTTCTATAGCTTACGGTTATTTACCTCAGTCTTTATATGTGACTGTCATGTTAAACAAAACTCGATTTACTGCAACTTACATTATGAGGAATATCAACTTTGCTTCAGGATTAGCTAAAGAAAAATATATTTTAAAAAAATCCAAAATTAATTACTGTTTCCATAAATACATAGTTTGCAGTAGACAAACCCTATATATACTTTAGCTAAGATGACCTAAGATTGAAGCTTTAAATGCAAGACAGAAAACATTTCCTGTTCTCTACTGGACAGCAGAAACATAGCTTACATGGGTTTGCACCATCAGCCACTATTAGCATACGCAGTGAGGAAAGGTTGATGTCTCTCTGATCTCGATGTGCCACCAATGCCCAGTGCATGTCTCTGGATTTTACACAGGCAACTTTTGCTGCAATAAATACGAGAAGATTACTAATACACCATATAAAAGCTATACAGTGATATTATCAAGTTGTACTTTTGATTTTGACTATCAAGTATACTTTTGTATATTCTTGTTCCTTACCTTTGTATTGACAGACTTTTTGTATCCATGACAGTGGATTCACTTTCATTAACGAGTATGGAATACTTATAACATGCATCATGTTCATGACACTCTGAAATCAAGTAAGATAAATGGGTTTTATACAACAATCGTGGTAATTATTTATATTGTGTTAAGGGCAGGGGCACCTATGCAAATCACTCTGTGCTTGTTTTATTGCCAGTGGTGGCACTTATCTTCTCCTATCTAGCTATCTACATTAAGATGAAACAGATCCCCCATTTTCTAATGCTTTAATTAAGGTTAAGGATTTAGACTAATCAGATAATAACTTTGAAGAGGTACTGAAAAATATGAAACAGATTTTCTTTCTATTTATACTCTAAGTGATTCAGTTTAAACAGAAAAAAACCCCACAACACTGGATGAACAATGTCTGCATGTTTGCTATGTAGGTTAATATAGTCCCTAAGCCTGATAAACTCCAGTATGTATGAAGATTCTTTACTTGAAAGGACAAATAACAGCAGCATATCTGTCTAAAGAAATCCATCTCTGTGAAGCCTGAAAAGCTACCAATGGTAGTGGGACAGTAGACAGAGAAACTGGAGTTACAGATTAAGCAGAAATCAATTTACTTTAAAAGAAAATAAATGAACAAGTTTTTAGTTCCTCTCCAGCTACTTTCAATAAGGTCACGAAAAGTTGCAGGAGGTTTAGAAAAAGCAGCTGAAACCAATGACAGATCCAAAATCGATCTCCCAGTCTGAGGCAGTAAACTGCTTTAGTGATTTCCTAGTGTTACTACTAAACAACCATCCTGCAAATGAGCTGCTGCTTTACTTCTGTTACCATTTAAAAACATCTTCTGAGGGCAACACGTCTCGACTCATAGCAGCTCAGGTTAAATACAGCATTTGTTTTGGAAAACCTAGGCTTAAGAAAGGATAGGAGTCCCAGTGGATTAATCATGTAAACATTTGCAGAACTACAAAAGATAGTTCTTTCAGTCTGGCATAAGTGTAGGTACTGGAAAAGCACTTACAGGCAAGACATGAAAAAAATGAAGTTCATACCAAGATTAATACCAAAGGAAGGCATAGAAGAGTTCTATTACATGCTTGCTTTCAACTTCAGTGATAAAGATGTTTTTTTAACATGAGATGCTTATGGGTGTTAAGCCTAATATATCGTTTCTGCTTCAGAAGTGTTATTACTGCCCTTTGATATTAAGAACAGTATAACACTGCATGGAAAAAGTATATTGGAACTCTGGGAATCACGGGATTTAGGGCATGTACATCCTGGGACCCCAAATAGTGACCCTTCAAAACTTGTTATCTGTTCTTAAAATGATCAGTAAATAGTATGTATTTTGCCACTGACTGCAGCAGCACCTTTAAAAGCAATCCTTAAAAACATGTAAATTACCTCCCATGTCAATTGAGGAAGACATTCAAACAGCAAGTAGACAATTTATACAATTTAAAGTCTCAGAAATGCTTTAATGTTAGCAAACCCATCCGTTGGTTGGAGTTTTAGTAAGAAGCTAGTCAGCAGCAACAGAGCTACACCATTGGATCATATCCTTACAGGGGTAAGTACTAATTTAATTTGTTTCTGCTCTAAAGTCTGATCTCAAAATCACGCATCACTAAGATCAGAATAACATGGTAAGAACAGGGCCAGAGGACTTCACATGATGCATAAAAAATCTCTGGCATCTTTATCATGGTCATTACGGGTAAGTGCACCAGCAGAAGATCATGGATTTAAGTCACATATTTTTTGTTTTCAAAGCAGAAAAAATTGAATTAGAAGAAACTATAGGACAAACCAGTTTGTAACAATAATAAGCATATTAGGTTAGTTTATTTATTTTCAAATACTCACGCAAAATAAAGAAACACACTTACTGTAAGAATCCCATGCCATAAACCAACATCCTTCTTGAAATCTAATACATTCACAATTGTTTCAGCTGTCCAACAAAAGCAAAACAGAGTTTATTTTTTAGAACATGGCATTGACCCAAGGCAAATCCACTCAAAGGAAGGAAGATTCAGTATAACATGATTGATGATCTCAAAGCTTAACTTTCATGGTAAGTCTCCACTGCAGGATTTGTATTGGCTATGACATTATTTGTAGCTCTCACAAAGATATTTTAAATGTGTACATATTTTCTAAAACCAATGAAAAAGTAATCAGGTTTTTCAATCTAGAAGCCTTTCATACAGATCTATCTAAAACATAAGAAAGGAGCCTGATGAGAAACAAATTACAACTCACACTTAATTTTAAGGATGAAGCAATGGAAGTGTACTCCATACCTTCTGTGTATCCACATGCCTGGGTCAGAGCTTGGCAGTGTGTCAGCAGTGCAATCCTTGTCACAGTCACCCCAAGCACACTTCCATCTTTACATGTTTTGTACTGAAAAGAAATAAGCAGGGAAAGTCAATGTGCAATAGTTGCTCTATTTCCATTATTTAATAGCTACATTTAAAGTGTTTTCTATGTAGGTGAATGATGGACACATCTAATGACTCTATTTTAAGAAGGCAGCAATACTGAGGAGTTCAGAAGGCACTTTTTGGTTAAAAGACACTTTTTTCACATAGGCTTTCTCTTTATGACTGAAGCTTCCCAGGCCTGGTATCAGAAATCAATCTGCTGTTCAAATACAGGCATTATGGAAAAATAATTCTAACAATTCTAACCATGTTAATGACTAAAGAACTGGCTAGATTTAACAGAGAATAACCTAGTTCAATCTGCTCAGCATTCATGTTAGATTTTATAGGCCAACCAATAAACCTGAGCTTCTTTCTCCCTTCTGTGTCTTAAGAGGCATGGGATAAGAGCTGACCACAGAATCCTCGCTGGTTGCTTTATAATAATCTATATGTATGCAGTCTGAAAGACACAAGCTCTTTGATTAGAAGAGTATGAAAGAGTCATGAGAAAGCAGCACAAAAAAGAGGTGAGAGATCATTGCTGATGATTGCAGTAATTTTTGCAACTTTATGCAAGAGTCTGAAAACTATCAGTGGCAATTAAAGTAAATTAAACATTTATCTTTCTCCATGATGAAGATAATCAGCAAGATTGAAAATAGAGACATCCTTGCTTCTCTAGCCTGGTGTTCTGGCAGCACGAAGATAGGAAATACCTTTGCTCCATTCACTTGAACTTATTTCCTTTGGATAACCACTTAAATGCAATACTAACATCATTGAATGCAAGGCATTTGAGCCTATGCAGAAGTGGGGGAAAAGGATGGGGAAGAAAAAAAAAAAGAGAGAAAAATTAAAACTTATCAGCACTGCTAATCTTCTCTTCCTGATGCTAGTCTTTTGCAGGGAGAGTGACTCACAAAACAGTAAGAGACAGGCAAGGATTTGAAAAGAAATTCCTTCTCTTTCAAAGGGTCCGAAGGTTGTGATATGGGAACTGGAGCTTCCCTGTGAAACTTGTCGTCTCTCCATCTCAAGGCTAGTGGGCAAGCCCACATGGTGAACGAGACCGAGACTGGTTAAGGCTAGTTTAATATAATATAGTGGCAGCCACATAGATGACATAAAAAACATTAATGTTAGAAACCCCCAAATGCAATTTAACATTTCATTAACTTTTCTGAAATCAATATCCAGTATAATTTATTAGAAAATATTATTTATTAACAGGTTAAAACAGGATGTTCTTTGCTTCTGTGACTAGTGAATGAATAATGATGTTTACCTAATTCAGAAGTGCCATATGCAGTGATTCAGGGAGATGTATCTTCATTAACTCACCTCAATGTAAGCTGTGTCATTGTTTGCATCCTTGATGTGTGGGAACCAGTCACGAGGTGGCTTGGAGAGGTGTTTAGACTCTGTGACAAACCACAGCAGCTTTGGCCAGCCTAAGGTACAAAGAAAAGTTAGCTTTTGTCGAGTTTCTGCTGGATAAGACCAGACAAAACTCATCTCTGCCAGCTTTTTTTTTTCCCCAATGCCTGTGTCACCATTACCTAAACATTGCTTCTTTTAAACCTCAGCATAGCATGGGAAACAAGATTTTCCAGAACTGCTTTCTTATTATGGCTATCATGGCCTCCTCAGACATTTCCTGAAGAAACGGCTGGGCAGTTTAATCTGTTATTGACCCAAACAGTTTATCACCACTCTCCGGTCCGAAGTTACCATCCCTACCACTTAGCTATAGGACTGAATCTTATGGATGCTTCTCATCTACTATAGTCCAAAGTCTGTTGGTTTAATTTCGCTTGTGGCCACCGACAATCTCAGCAGCCCAGCTGGGTCAGCCAGTCAGGAGCACTGGTAGTGCTTGGCAGCTATGAGGCGGAGCTGTGATCTCCACCCCCCGGTCAGTGACACACAATGAGGGCAACCACGTCCCAGCGGCCATGGCTGCTCCTGTGGCAAGTGCTTCACCATGGGCCTGATCCTCACCCACAACTAAACAAATGCAATGACTGTTATTATAATAAATGACCCATGATATCCATGATAGGCAGGGTTAGCTTACCTTTAAACTGTGGTATCTCCCCTGTGGGGCTTTTAGGCAGTCCTTTATGGCATGCGTCACTAGTCAAGGCCACTGTAACTCCACAGCTTCCAAGCAAAAAGCCTATTTGTTGACTTCCTGCATCCTAAGCAATGACAAAATAAAAGCAATAACAGAGAATTGATTAGAAGTGCTTGCAGGCTGAAAACGTTATTGTTCTTTGGCACATTATCTTGAGAGGGAAACAGTCTCTTTCCTTCAAATAACTTAGCTGATTATCAAAACTAATTTTTACAGTGACAAAGGAATTCCACAACGTAGATAACCTCTTGTCTGTAATGGCATAAATCATAAAGAGAAGTGAAGCCATCAGATGGTGTCTGCTACCACATCCCTCCAGAAATGATGAGTGGCTGGGAGGAGAGACCAATATGCCAGAGGGTTGTACCACCCAGAGGGACCCCTGGAGAAATGGGCTGACAAGAATCTCATAAAGTTCAACAAAGGCAAATGCAAAGTCCTGAACCTGGGGAGGAGGAACCTCCTTCCTCAGCAGGGGCTGGGATGACTGGCTGGAAAGACGCTTTCTAGTAAAGGACCTGGGTGTCATGGTGGACACTAGGTGAGCCAGCAATATGCTCTTGCACAAAGGTAGCAAATGGTATCCTGGGCTGTGTTAGGCAAAGCCTTGCCAGCAGGCTGAGGGAGGTGATCCTTCCCCTCTACTCAGTACTAGTGAGACCCACTGCAAGTACTGGATTCAAGTTCTGGGCTTCCAAGTACAAGACATGGAGCTACTGGAGAGAGTCCAGTGAAGAGCCCCTAAGATAATTAAGGGACCAGAGCATCTCTCCTATGAGGAAAGACAGAGCTGGAACTGCTCAGACTCAAGAACAGAAGGCTTAGGGGGGATCCCATCAATGTATACGAACATCTCAAGGGACCGTGTAAAGAAGCCACACCTGGCTCTTTCCAGTGGTGCCCAGTGACAGGACTAGAGACAATGGGCACAACCCAAAGCAGAGGAGGTTCTCTCTGAACATCAGGAAATACTTTTTTACTGTGAGGGTGACTGGCACAGGGTGTCCAGTGTTGTTGTGGGGTATCCATTCTTGGAGATATTCAAAAGCCACATGGACATAGTCCTGGGCAACCTGCTCTTAGGTGGCCTTGCTTGAGCAGGGGAGCTGGACCAGATGACCTTCAGAGGTCTCTGCCAACCTCAACCATTCTGTGATTCTGTGATGATTATAGGAAATAATATGGGTTATAGATGCTTCCACCAGGAGAAAGCTTTCAACCCTTAAGATGTTATGGTGGGCATACAGCGGTGACAGTATCACTATTTATGCTGATCTAACCTGATTTGTCAATAACCATTTCATTGAATAGTTACAGACACATTTCAGGAGCACTACGGATAGTCAAGTGCCCATTAGAGAAAGCACGTTACATTTTACTTTTGTCAAGGGGATATAGGCAGTGAGGCTAAGAAGTCATGCAATGATTTTCAAGTCCAGTCCGTAACTGTTCTTTAAGAGATGCTGTCTGCTTTATGTATAGTGCCTTATCATGATTCTTTCATGAACTTTACATCTATTCACTAGGCTCTTCAACAGAGCAAAGCCCTAGATGTAAATGCACATAGAAGTATTAACCCTTTCTTCACAGAATGATTCTACAGAAAATAGCCTACAGAGTCTTAAAAGATCGAATTAAAACATCTTTCAAATCAACCATAAAGCACACTTAACCATGGAAGCAACCAGAAACAGAGAACAGTCTTTTGATTTATTCAAAGCAAAACTGTATGATGGAAAGAAAGCCCCAAAGCCCTTCTGACTAATTTTTAATGCAATTTTTATGTAGTCAAATAAAGTCATCTAAAATGGGGAAGCAATGAGATCAGAGGATAAATAAAAGCTTACTTATTTTCCATACCATCTCAAAATACGTATATGGCACCAACTATCAGAACTTTAGATAGCTGAGCAAAAAATGTGGGACAACAAACTGATCTGTCAAAACTATGCTATGTAATTTCTTCCATCCAGAACTACTGCATTTGCTTTTGCTTAGTATAATCACAATGCATATAAAAACAAACAAAAAAATGACAACGTACTTTTCCAGGAAGGCCTTATAAAATTGAGCTTCTGCACCATCTTTTGCAATAAAAAAACAGACAAGGAGAGTACCCTTTGAACAACAGAGAATAATACTGGTGTATCCATGATCAACATTCTGGGGAGCAAGTTGTCAACCCCACCATATCTGCACCAGGGGGTTTCCAGGACAAAAAGGGCTTTGTCAAGCATTACTGCCCTCACTGACTCATGGTAGCTGGTCCATATCTATGTTGTCAAACTCCTGGGAAAAGTGATTAGCCAGATTGGAGCCTGGGTCCACATTAGGATAAGACCTGGCGTCTCCACTCTTGGAGTCCACTCAACAGAAGGAAATGTGGGTGCCTGAACAGCGCAGGAGAGATGGCTCTCCTTGGAGGTGCCTCAGAAGGAACAGCATGAAGATGAGGGCTGGAGTACTCCATGAAGAACACCACTCCTTGGGCAAGACATCACCCCTGAGACCTGCTACTCTATCATATACAAAGGGAGATCACCAGTTTCCTAGAATATCAGATCCATACTACCATTACCAAGATTTCCTGCTACATTCAATCTAAAAAATGGTTACCAGTGTATGCATATGTATGAATTTCTAACTACCAATAAAAAAAAAATTGCATATCATTTTCATAATGCAGCAACTGCATCACTCTCAATTTTCAATTAAAACCAAAATGTTGTTGTAACTGTATGCCCTATAAAAGACTGCTAGCAAAGTGTTTCACCACTGTACCAAGAAAATGCTGACTCTAACGCAATCAAATTCCATCTAATGTAGGACTTCATAAGCAGAAACTAACCTAATAAATTTTATTAAGAAATCTAACATAGGTAAACCAGTAGAGAGTGTGGACCTTAGAGCATCAGAGCATCATGGCCTTGGGGGATGCATCAGTGAAGAAATGATCTGTCGAGCTCTTGTCATGGCAAAACAACAGGAAAAGGAAACTTGAATTAACAGCTTAAATTTTTTAGCTAACACAAGAAATAATTACTATGCTTCCACTTAGTACCATATCAACCAGTTTAAAGCATGCCCACATAAATATTATTCATTCATTTGCAGTAGTTCACACACAAGCAGAGAGAATCATTCATAGATTACTTAATACAATCTACTCATATGTCACAGTTTCTAACAGACTCTTACATCAGGACAACCCCATCTCAAATAGCACTAAAGTCTTCATCACATTCTTTTCTGCACAGTTAGTTCTTTCACTTGAAAGGATAACATGGCTAAACATTTGTGACACGACAGTACCACAGGAGATGGGAAGAGTTTCACCATGCATGGGCAACATCCAGTGTGTTTTAAAGACTTTCAATCCCTATGATTTGCCCTTGGTGCCCATGCTAAATCCTGCCTTGCAAGAAAAAAGCAAATCAAGATGTTGAAGTAGGGGTACTGTGATAGACACTGTTCTCAATGGCCACAGAAGCTCCAGTTGAAGATCTTCCAGTACGAACACAGTTAAGCTTTCTGGCAGTCTGCTAGTCTGTGTCCAACATTCCCACTTTCAGTCTGTCTCACACCTTCTAACTAGTTATCACCACCTCCTGCCTGCTTCTGGTGGTTTCATCTTGACATAGAAGTACTGGAGAGAACAGAGACATGAAGAAGGGGTCGGCATCCCTTGCCCCATGCAGGTGTCTCTGTGATACCTGCTGCCTCACAGAAGCAATTGTTTCTAACTACTCAAGTGGTGCTGAGCTACTCGACTGACAGCCAGGAGGTGGAAGGTCTGAAGCCATCTCAAGCTGAGTGCCTTATATATCCCACAGACACACTGCAACCTAACTTACACACCCATGTAAACACAAGAGTCTTTGCTGTTCCTCATACCTCCACATGACAGGCCCAGAGCAGTGAGGTATTTGGGTAAAACTTGTAAGTTTGAAAAATGAAGTTTGAGTTGAAAATGCAGTCATTTACGTGAAGCAATCAAAGCCTCCATGTGGGCTGGAAAAAAGACTACTGACTTTAAAGGCATTGATTATTTCAGATTTCAGAGACAAGCTATCGGCATCACTTTTGAGTAATGTAAAATGAACGTCTGCAATGCTGAAAACTGCTTTGTAAGCAGAAAAAAATTAAACCAAATCACTTGCTGCCAAAAAAAAAATCATCCTTCTCCTCCCTTAAAATAAAACCACTCCTGCTCATTAAAGGGAATAGATTTTCAGGACACACTGAGTAACACTGTCAGCAGTGTTATTTGCTGTTTTGGTAATTTATGCTAATCGGCTACTTTGGCAACCCCCCACTTGCCACAAACACTTTATTTTGCTGAATTTTGTGGGGATAGAAAAACCTCAGGGAGCCAGGGGAGACCAGGTGAAACAAGTCAACCAAGTCAGACCCAACTGCAGGCGGGGACAGACTTCCGAGCGATGTTGATTGTCAAATCCTCCACAAATTACAGTTTGAAATGACACGTAATGCAGGTGGAAGGCAAAAGAGAGAGCTGAGGTATTGTAGCATGAGGTTTGAGAGCAATTGCTGACTTTGGAACTATTATTTTACATTTCTTGAAGGCACAGCAGTTGCTCAGGTACAAAAAGTTAGGCCTGCATAGCTTTAGACTATGTCTGCACACACCTAGAGAGATCAATCTTTCAGATGAAGCGAGCTGGAAATCCTCTCTGCTGTAGGTAGCCATTCAAGGTTCTCTAAAGGCTTTTATTAAAGGTTCCCTAAAGGCTTTCACCAGTACCTGGAGGCAAATTGTCTTTTTCCTGATGGAGAGAGTGATATTTCATTGTCAGCCTAAAAAAATCCCACGTGTGGTTGCATTTCAGCATGATGTTAATGTCATTGCTATAATGCTTTGTGAGACTATCTGTGTCTGGAAAACAATTATGATCCTTTCTCCGTGAGTGAGAGTGCATGTCCTTATCTAATAAGGAAGGAAGGAAGAGACAGCCTGTGCAAAGGTTGGCCTGATAAAGGTTAATCCT
The DNA here is from genome assembly GCA_013398125.1 of Aegotheles bennettii. Lineage (NCBI taxonomy): Eukaryota > Metazoa > Chordata > Aves > Caprimulgiformes > Aegothelidae > Aegotheles > Aegotheles bennettii. The sequence continues at coordinate 227,581 of VZRW01010111.1, read as the reverse complement.
GTCCACTTGCAAATCCCAGACTGCTTCCAAAATGAGAATTATGTGGCAAAGCATCGCAGACTGAACTAATCTTGTTTTCTGTTACAATGTTTGTTTGAGTTCCATTTGCCCTAACCCTAACAAAAATTTGCTGGTAAAGAACAAATAGAGCAATCACCAGACATAAAGACCAAGCATCACCAGTTCCAAACCAAAAGTGAAAAGGCATCAAGGAAACCCTCTATTTTTAAAACACAAACATCGAAGACCTTAATAAAAATTAAACACAAAGCAGCTGCAATCTTCATACCCAGCTTTAAAATGAAGAAATCAGCTGTCCCCTCAGACAGAGCTTTGGTATCTGGCTGTAATTTGCATGTGAAATCTGCAACTATGAGCAGTGTTAATGTCCAAAAGTCTTAATGAAAGCAAGACAATAGTTACTTTTGGCAGTGGACACTGCATGAAATGTGGTATGCTCTCCAGGAAACTACCATTTCCTAAATTCAAAAACATAAGAAGAAAACATGGACTTTAAAGGATCTGAGATCACTGTGGCAAACTGAGCAAAGACCTCTGCTCAGTGCCCAGCTGTCAGAGTGTATGAAGAGGGATGGATGGGTGCAGGGCTTACAAGGTCCAGTAGTATGCACCAGGCACTCATGTGGGGCTGAGGGAAGTTGTGTTCTTTGGAGGGACGGGAAGACGGTATCACTGAAAAGAAAATATATAATATTTTATGCATATTTTAAATCCAGTGGAGAAAGAGATGCATTGTCAAAAGATGTTCAAAAGTATGTAGAGCTCCAGTGTTTCTGGCACACTACAGCCCAACCATGGGTAAAGCTCAGAGGAAAATAAGCTCATTTATCTCAAGACACGAAACACTAGGAAAGGCGCAAGGTGCATTTCCTTTGGAATACAATTCTGCCTTCAAATGGAAGACAAGACTGGGATAATTTCACTGTCTTTAAAAAGATGTATCTCTCTGGGTACTGTTAAAGCTTTAATAACCTAACTTCTCAGGATTTAATAAAAAGAGCTGAAAAAGTTTTAACCTGTATGAAACATCCTTTAAAAAAACCCAAGTGTCTTGGAGTGGGTATCTGTAGATTTCCTATATAATACACAGGCACAGCCTCCCAATCACACTGCCAGAGCCAGTGTCTAGAAGAGCACAGAAATGTTTGCTGGAAGCACACATAACATTAAATCTAACAGGCTAGGAAATAGTGTTTTGACTTGAGAAGTAGATTTTCACATGCTTTCATGTCATACCCTGCTACAAATACTCACCGTCTATGATAAGAAGGCCACAAAGATCTATCTATGTGGGATTGCTTTGTTCACATGTTCACAGCGTGTGATTGAGCATAACTATGAATGTGCTTGGAGGACAAAAATGTTATTTTAAGATTAAAACTGATTAGCTCCCCTGACTGTATCAGAGCAGAATAATAATAATTTTCATGGCGCTCATCAAATGGAAAAATACATTAACCTAAAAAATCTAAAGAAATCAAAAACATATTTTTAAGTCTTTTCACAAGGGAAATAATAACACTCTATTTGAACTAGAACTTGACATGTTGAAAATCCTGTATCATCTAATTGATGGCACATTCTATGACATATAGTTTGCAATCCACATCATATCACACATACAATGAAACAATTTGTAATACTCCAGCCTCAGACAAGATTAACAAAAGTGGCAACACTAAAGGAAGAGATGTCGTATAGAACATACTATTTGCTAATGTCTGGGAAACATAAAATATTTGGAAAGAGGGACACTATTCTGAAAGAACACAGACCATAACCCAAGGGATGAAGATTAGTTATAAAAATTTTTACCATTTCAGTGGTATTAAAGCCGGGAAAAAAAGAAGAATTAAAACATGCTTTGTTCTATTGCTACAATGACTCTGGAACCCCTGACTGCTGCTTCCACAATAACGAGTTAGAAAAAACCCCTGGGATTTAAGTTTTTAATTTTGTATATCTGATTTCCCAAGTCTAAAGAGCCAAAACCATGCTAATGTGAATGTCAATTTCCAGGTCTTTGCTGAACACCAGGAAGCATTCTGGGAATAAACCTAAACTGAAGAATGCTGTGTGGTTGCTGGGTATTCAGACAATCTATTCCAGATGCCATGTCAGACAGGCCTCCTGAAGTCTTTAGAGGAAGTAAAACTAATTCTAGGTATTCTGTGAACACAAAAGTGAGATGCAGAAGGGAAAAGCAAGGAGAAATGGACTCTCACCTAATAATGAACCTGAAAAAAGCTCTGCCAAAATCTTTAAAAAATGATAGTCATGCTTTGAAGAAAAGGGAATGCACACAAAATCTACGGGCTGGTAAAGCAAAAGCCTTTACTTCCATATGGATATGGATGTCTGCAGAGTTAATGTAAGCCAAAAGGCTATCTGGCTGCAAATACTACTGCTCAATTTTAAACTGCCATGCATAAAAAGTTTTCACATAGCTGTGAAAAACTCTTCTCCCTGAACATGCAGAACAGCATTAAAGCTGCTAATGCAAATTTTTAATAATAACAATGTGCTCATAATATAAGTCCCTGCAATAGCTTATCCTGTATCAGCTTGTTATTCTGTAAGTCTGTATTAGCCTATAATATAATTGTCAGTATATCTGCTAGTTCACATCTCTGTCTTCCAAAAAGCAAACCAAAAAATGTCCACTGCCAGAGTGTACTGAAGCATGTAGAAAAGAGAATAAATAATGGGAAAGCATAAAAGAACAGTCTAGGCCATTGTGTGATGACACGAATGACATCTTCCCACAGATGCCAGAAGCAATCCGCTGCCATTTGAACAAGCAGAGGTATTCCTTCTGGGACTACGCAGAACATGATTTTCATCTCATTGTTTCCACTCCAGTTCTCATTCCATCTAAACAAATGTAAAAATATTTCCAATAATATATGCTGTGAGATTGCATAGTTTTATTTATATCCTGTTGCTTTTGTAACTGTACCACTGACATCTCTGCTATTGTTTTATTAATTTGATATTTAAACATTATGGAATGATCTTGGCAACAGTTAAACAGTCCAAGTCTGTAGATATTCCCTTTTATAAATATATATATATGCACATGTGTAAGTGTATATTTTTATATCTATATATACACACACATGTTGTTTTTTTTAAAAAAACACCCAGAAGGTTCAGCCAAATTAGGGTAAGTTATTAATTTGACATAGAGAAAAATACTTGGACAGCTGGATTTTATAGTTTATGGGATAGATGTGGTACCAGATGTTCCAAAATAAATAAAATTTACACTTATCCATGTACTTGAAAATGACATTAAACGTCAAAAAATCATAACAGGGAAAGACAGATATTTTATCCCTCAAAGCCACGTTGCTTCTTTTTTTTTTGTAGAATGAAAGCAGACTTCCCCATGTGAGCATTCTGTATGATCTTAAAATGTATACAGTCTGCTTGCCTTTTTTTGTTGATGCATTTAAAATCTGGTTTATATTGAAACAACGCACCATGTTATGCAACTGCATCAAACTATCTTAAGGTACTGCACTCACATGTGAAAGCATGGTGATAGTCTGACGCAAATGCACTGCATTTCTACTAAAATCATCGTCTTCATTCTAGTCATGTCCACCTCTCACTGCTCTCAAGCACAACATTTCACAAATAAAATAGTGCAACTCTTTCCTAAAGTAGGTAGACTAGTTGAGGTCCCATCCTCTCTCCTTGTATGGCCTTTCTAGCCCACCTGCATCTCCAGTCTTAGTTAAACTGGAGCACCTCCTGTTTCCTTCCTCCCTCAATTCCCAGTGTCCTTCCTTCTGCTCAGGTACTCTCACATCTGCTCAGCTGGATCAAAGCCTTTTGTTGCCTGATCCACTCCCTTTCCCACGTCTCTCTACTCCCTCACCAGTTCACCAAAGCATCCCTCCCTCCAGCTACCACCCCTTCTCTACCTGCCAGCTTCTGGTTTCACCATGGCAAAGGTTCACCACAGATGTTGGCCCGGGCATGTGTGAACATAATGGAGAAATGACAAGATCAACTCAACTTCTCAGAGATGAGGAAGGTTCAAACACATTCAGTTAGGAAGGAATCTTCAGATATTTTAAGCTGTTAGATTGCTATGTGAGATGTACAAACTGCAAAGCCTTTACGAGGGCTTAGAAACTTGTTTTCATGTGTTTTCATTTGAAAGGCAAGGTACGTGTCCATGAAACAAAGATTCGAGCTTCTGCTCTAGGGTGCTGTGACACCAGAGGATTTTGAAGAAGAGCCCTTCACAACTGAAAAATTGAAAAATGAGAGCAATACATTTCCCCAGCTCTTTCCTTGGAAACACCTCATGGTTTCAGTCAACATTTTCCAAAAAAATTGTGTTTAAGAAAGAAAGCTTGTAAGGACTAAAGAACACACTTTGTGTGGACAATTCCAGAGCAAATAATTAAAATAAGGCATTATTAGTGTTAGCTAATAAAAAGGGAATTATATAAGGAGATATTTGGAAGAACCTTACAACTGGCGCTGTGGCCAGCCATAGTAAAATTAAGGGGATATGACAAAAAGAACTTGTAATGAATAAATACGTTTTGCTGTATTTACAGCCTTCAAGCCATACATCCTCAGAAAAAAAATGCAAGTTCAGCAGCATCAGTGTAAGCTTCCCAGCCCTGGCCCACCAACAACACTGAGACCCCTTCCCTCATTGCCTCTGGGCACTCTTTTTAGCTGGAACTGCTGAGACTGTCTACTAACACTGCCCTAGGACACGTGGTTGAATCTCTGAACCAACACTGGATGTGAAAGGCTTTTGATTAGCAATGGTCAGTTTTCTCTATGAATGTATGTTCTGCGGCAAGAATTCCCAAACATAATTTGCTCAAGTGCCATTCTTGGCAGAGATGACCATGGTGACAGAAGCTTTGGGATACATATGCACATATAGACACAGAAGAAGGCATTTCCATAACTGCTTTGAAACAGTATACACAGTACTAGTGTCATTTTAATATAGCTTAGGTTTCAGGGACAGGTGGAAAATCAGCAGTTGCTGCCAATGATTCTTTGTCAGTGGCTAACACCAGAATGCTCTGAGAGGCTAAAAAGATAATACATCTAGATCTGGCAGAGAACTTCTCTTGGAAAATGTTCCTCTCCTTCTCCAGACAGACCTGCCTTTGCTGAAATTGCAAGCCCATTTTCAGATTTTACATCACAGAAAAGAAGGACCTATATATAACTCAACACACAGCACTATCTTTGTATCCTCAGATTCAGAGCTAGTTAACCACAAAAATGTACTCCAGAAGCTACGTTCAGTTCTGATTTGTTCCGACATAAGTTTTAAAATGCAGTATAGAGAAGAAATTCAGTTCCCTACCTTTCTTGTAAGTGGCACTTCAATGGGGACGGGGACAACTTCCGCAAGCAGGCAGCCATAAAATGCTACCATGAAAGCAGCAGGATCATTGTTAGGAAATACGAGTGTTACCTGAAACAAAGAGATGTATGTTAAAAATGTTTTATCCCAAGTTTCAGATAATGATAATTGGAGTTTCCATGCTGCCTTTGGAGAGAGATGATTACTGAAACATTTCTATGATAACTGTTGAAATACCTAATGAAAGATGAATGAGGAATCAGAAGGTATTTATTCTGATAGATATTACCTTTGTGAACATTTCACTTACGTAGTTAAATATTTTCATGCTGCATTGTTTTCTACACTGACAATACCTTTCATCTGGTTCTCAATTTACTGATTGCTTTATAAATGTTAAATAACCATGTAAATGGAATTAATAGAATTTTACATTCTAATTTAATAATTGGCTTGAAGTTATCAAGAACAAAGCAGATCTGTGACCAGTTCAGATTACTCAGACTTAATATTCCATTATGTCAATCATTAACACATTATGCTTTGTCTCCCTATGTTTTGCCTCATACAACAATTTCATTTTAGGATTGGACTGTTGTCCAAGTGTAGAAGTTTCCGTGTACTTAGTGAACACAAATAGCTGGTATCTACAGAAGCAGATGTCACATCCAGAGTTGGCCATATAGCATGTCAACCTAGGCCACAGATTTGTTTAGCTTCACAGGAAACTATTTAGATAAAAGAATGTCAAGAAAAGATAAAATATCATTGTAAATCACCTGTATGCTCTTCCTCCCCCAGCATGCTGGACTATGCAGCTAACTTCAGCTTACTTCTGAGGGCATGGCAGACAATGTTATAGATCCTCCAGGGGCAAAGGGGAAGGAGAGGTGAGAGTGCATGGGCTCACTGAGGATACAGCAACTCAGAGAGTCCATGACGCTCCCTGCAAGGGCAGGGACTACTACTGCTCTCACCTACTGGTGAATGACCTCAGTGGCTAGATCCTGCCTACATTCTTGTTTTGGCTCAGTCAGATGCACTTTCTCAGCTCATGTATTCAATAGCTGTAATGAAGCTGGTAACTATCTTGCACAGTCAACTGAAGTGGCATGCAAAAGGCACAGTGAATGACTTCAAACTTAATTCCTTTGGGCTTGCACACAGGATCAGAGAGTATTATTACAGCATCTTAAAATTTGCTGAAACTACTTAATAACTCTTGAGTTTTACCTGCTTTGACAGCTATAGGAGTTCTGTGTTTCAATCTCTTGAAGTAAAATCATCATGTTTTCATATGCGCTCCAAGGTTCAGTTACTGCAGATTAAAATGTTCCCAGTGATTTCATATGGCTTTAAAGATAGTTGCCTCCCACAGATTAACCTGATTTCTTCAAACTAGAAGAAATCTAACCAACTTTGTCCACGTTGGTCCAAAATATCTGTTTTTAAGCTGAAGTCTGTAATTTCAGAACTGTTTAGGGATACCTCAGAGAAAATATATTGCTGCTTTATCTGTACCTTTTCACATGAAATAATCCAACTGCTGGAGATGGCTGTGCAGAGGTTACTGTATGTATTCTTCATGCACATACCATAAACAGCCCTAGGGGAAACGAGATGCAAGGGATTTTGCTAGGTGCACTGAGGGGATGGTAGAGTTTGCTGAGCCCAGCAAACATCTGAAAGATGTTGAAAGATCCCAAAAGAAACTTTGAGGATCGTTGGGCTTTGTGTTGGTCTTTGTTTACATACACACAGTGAATGTTTGGCTGGGAATCTTTGCAAAGGAGCTGACAAAGGTGAAAAAATTTCACTGAAGTCCAGTGGGAATGAGGCATTAACTTCCCTTCCAAAAACCATTAATCATTCACAGACCTGTGCCAAATAAATAAATAATGTCTGCAAAAGCGAAAAGGGACAAGGCTGAAGGAAAACAAATCATAGAGAGTATATTAGCAGATGAGAATCTGGTTATCTAGTAGGTATTTCAGAGGGCAAGCTTAATTTCCAGGTAGCTGTCTGGGGTGACAAAAAGTTAAATTGCTGAAGTTACTGTAGAAGGCAAATGCAGTTTGTTGTGTACTATAATAATACCAGAAACAGGGAATCAAATGCAGGCCCATTCACATTTTTTTTGGCTCAGACAAAGAGCCTAAGGAGTGATGAAATGGTAGTCATGAAAAACAGAGATTGTATTGATAGAAGATGCTTTTAAAGGGAAAAACGCCTTTCTGAATTTTATATAATATTAACATAAAGAAATAATTACACTCTCATTCAGAAAAGATCAAAAATATATGTCTGTATTTCATTTAGTACCTAAAAACTACCTTTAACTCGTCACCCAAAATACATTACTTAGAATAAAAAAACATCTTCAAAGAGGTCAGAAAGCTTTTATGTTATTACAACAGTGGAACAATAGCCAGAATAACAGCCTAGAACATCAGAAGTACAGTAACACTTCCATCTTCAACATGAAGTTGCTTCAAATGATCATGTTTCTGTTACACAGGGATGCTAGGCAAGATGCTTACACAACGCAAGGCATTTGCTTTCAGAACTCAGCTATAAACATTTGTTTCACTGTAATCTAGGTGGACTTACTTTAGAAGAGCTGCAATTTGTTCTTTACGTGTCCTGCACTAGCTAAACTTCCAGCTTTCAGCCTGAATTATCCACAAATCCTTTCTTAATGTTAGGAGATGCCAGTGGCTGCTGCAGTAAATGAATATGAAGATGAGCAGTTAGCACACAATAGGTAGGGCGAGATGCCCATTATGTGAACTTTATTCCTTTTGGAGCTTTCTGGGTGGATTGTTTTGAAGTGTACACTTGAACAAATTGTTTCTTCTGCTGTTGCTTAGAGACACATTTGTATATCAAGTAAAAGAGATTCTTCAAATCCTACTCCTGGCTGAATGTCATTGTAGGAAGCAGTTTAGATTAAGGATCTAGATCCTTTACATAAATTCTTTATTATTTTTTTCAAAAAGAAACATAGAAAGGACTGTCAGGTTTCATTTTAAATTTTTTTTCTTCCTTTTTTCTTTCTTTTGGGAAGCATTATTGCTTGCTTTCTTTTCTGAAGCCCTAAGAAATGTGTAATGCAAACAGACATGTTTCTCATGTGTGGCACAATGGGACCTAGAGAACCAACAGTCTGAGAATTGCTATCAGACCTTGAGGGAGGAAGACTTAATGCCACCCTCACAACGCTAAGCACTAAGGCAGGACTAGAATTTACATTTCTGACAAATTTGTTCTGGCATCTCCATTACAAGGCTTAAAGGCAACCTAGAATGGGACCTGTGGAAATCTCTATACACATTCTCACAGAGAAAAGGGTTAGCAGGCTCAGCCAGCCCTTACAGAGGAAGTGGTAGGTTTGTAAATACATCAGCAGCAAAACCATAGGATGTTCTTGTCTTCATTTAACAACTTTAAGCGTTATCTCTATAAGCCTTGCTCTCAGTGGACTTCATCCACTCAACTAGATTCAGCCTCTAGCAGCAGCTGCATCAGAGTCAGGAACCGGGAACAGAAATACTCTCCATCTTACCAGTCAGTGCAATTTGTTTAACTGACTGCCAAAATGTGGTTAGTTTGCTTGTCTTTGTCCTCCACAATGCTTCTCTTGTTTCTACTACCTCAACAACTACAAAGTCATTAGTAAGTTTTTTACCCACATGCCACCTCCAGGCTCCATAAGCAAACTTCTGCTAAACAGACTGCTGTTCTATGTCCAAAAATCACTTTCCATGGGAATGTTCATTGTTGATGTTGCCACAACTTCAAGTTACTATTCAGCTCAGGTTATTTATTATGCAATTCAAAACATCTGTCTGAATGATCAGTCTTGTTTTGAGTAAAAGGCAGGTTTCATCCTCCAACATTTCACTTCATTAAACTCCATTGAGCACCCCAGATACCTCATTCTCTCTTTGTCAAGGTGAGATCCGAATTATTAGTAATTAAAAATCATTGAGATACTCACCCTGTCTCCAGGTCGTACCATTGGTTCTTGTTTTGTGCCTAATTTATGTAGTATATTGTAAGCAACCTTCATACTTCTGGTCCAAAGTTTGCCTATTAACACAAAATTTGTGAAATTAGTTTTTAAATTCTTCTTATGTTTTACAAGATTATTGAAGAGAAAGAATACCTGAGTAGTGAAAAAAAAGGAGGAACACTTGTATTAGTTTTTCTACTAAATATGACACCACTACTGGGACCAATGGCAATATTTAAATACTTAGAAGAAGCTTTCTTTGAGCTTCTTTTTTCAAGGCAGCAGTATTTTATTTTTATTTTTTTAAAGTAAGAGTAGTTTTGTTCATGGCAGAAGTTTCTTACTTTGGAGAAAATTTGATCTTGACTCCAAAAGGTAATTCTTAGAAGTGACTAGAACATCAAGTCCAGACACCACCGCAACACCCTTAGCTGTAGCAAGCCAGACGAGTTGCATTTCAGTCCAGACTGATCTCAGGGGGTGTTACTCAGGTTTCGTGATTGCACTTCTCTCACGCCAAGCCACCAAGGTAAAAAGGAAAGGAGTCCCACGAAGCAGAGACAAGGAAAAAACCCCAACAAACAGAAAACACCCCACAGCGAAAGGGGCACACCGAAGCAGCAGGGACCTTCTGATATTTAACACATCTATACAGCTGCGCCTCACTTTTAATTCTGGGCCTTCTTCCATTTAACTTGTTTTTTTCTTCTCACCTACTCCCATATCCTCCCTTCCCTCAGTTTCATTTCACTAGTTTCAGGTACTGTTCCTTTTAACCACCTCTCTTCTCCCTTGCTTCTTCTCTCCACCTCCACACTTAGCTAATCCTTACCAAGACCTCACTGTGAAATTCTTTAAACAAAAAATTATTTCATCAAGACCTTGTTGGCCACGTTACATCCTTTTTATTAATCCTTCAACTGACTGGCATCTTCTGACTACAAAAGCTCCTTCAGATTGCCTTTGTTTAGAGACCTTGTTACTTCCATTTCAACAATACCAAGCATAACAGCCCTTGTTCTTGGCTGGCCCCTAGGTACTGTCTTCAAGCAGTATTCAGTCTGACAGTAACAAATCTTTAATTCATGCCCACCAATAACTTAAATGATAATAGGTTCTGACAGCAGATTACCTATGGGGTTCAGCAATTCAGGCTCCCAAACATGCAGTATTGCTATTTATAACTAAGCCAAGTAGTTGTTATAATAAGTTGCTCCACATCCTGGTTATAAAATGCAATACTATTGAATTATTTTTCAGTGCAAATCTGATGTAAATATAACGTACAATGAGAAGGCCAGATTCTCTTTTTTTCCTGTTAAGGAAAATTGAAAGGGTCACTGGTGCTTGTTACTGTACTAAATGCAATTACTTCTCATGAAAATGGTAATATTGTATCATCAAACTATCTTTTACAAAGTTTTAAATTTATTTAAAATTACTCCAGTATCTGCATGCTGAACTGTCTTGATGCTATGCTCAGAAATAAATATGACTTAATTCTGTTCCACTGGTAACTCAGCATGGATATTGGAGTATGTCTGCAGGATTAACCCTCGCAGCACTACAGCAGAACTACCTGCATTTGATGGAAAGAAAGTCTTTAAAAGCATCCCTGCTGCTACAGTCAACACTTGAACTTGATAAGTGAGTAGGATAAAAATAAGCATGCCTTAAGAAAGCACATATTCTTTTTCTTAAAGGTTTCCAATGTTAAAGTTCCAGTGGTAACAAACTTAAAAGAGCAATTAATAATGATACAGAAAATTGGAGAATGGAAATCAAAAGCCTTGCAGAAGTTCTGAATTGCAAGAAAGAACCATCTTTACACAAAACACTTTCAAGCTTGAAATGAACATTGATTTTCTAATTCCTTTTCTGAGACACAAAGGGGCTGCTGTGAAAAGTTCTGTTTGAGCTGTAGAGATTAAATCTGTTGGAAGTTTTAAATTTGCATTTGTGACACATTAACACTAATTTTTCTACTATCAAATGTGTCATCTTACAATATTTTCTTCAAAATCTAAAGGCTGTTCATATTAAAATATTTAGATGCATTATTTCAGATGTACCCAGGTATGCAGTACAACCATCTTCACATTGGTGATTTGAGTAAAGGCAGAAATTAAGTTCTCTGAAAGACTAAGAAAATGTACAGGGGTACTTTATTATAAAGTTTTAAATAATTAAGTCTTTAAATACATTTTGTCATAAAGCTCTTTCATTGCCAAAATTTTATTTTAGCTTCAGAAACACAGAGTATGTAAGGCTGCCTCCCTAATTCCTCACTTTTCTGTCTGAACATACTTCAAATTGCACAAAAAATGCCAGTAATATTTTCCAACAGTCAGAAAGGACTTTAATTTTGTCACCACAGCCCATTCCTGCTCTATTTACTGGTGTAATACCAAACCATGTTAATTACCCAGGCTAGCTGCACGTGCATATGGGTATGAAACTGTGGAAAAACTGGAACAAAGAAGCTAGTTTGCATTCCACGGTCTCTCTGGCGGCCCTTAAAAGCTCCATACCTTTGCTCCAAGCCTTGTAGGCTCTGCCGGCCCCGGCTGCAGCTGTCTCTGCTCCAGTATGGGCAGCAGCAGCCCAGGGCAGGCAGAATCCAGCAGGCACCCTTGCAAGCAGGCAGAGCAAAGTCCATGCAGACCTTGAACTGGATCGTGTTCAACAGGAAGCCCCTAATTTTTCTTCCAGGATATATAGCTGCATTTCAAAGAATACATAGAAAAAGGGCTACAAAGCGAGCAGTAATCCAGAAGTTGGAGCCAGCAGCTTGTAAATCATCAGGGCCAGATCTGTGGCTGCTGGATGGGGCTGAATCTGACCAGAGGTGAACTGAACTGTGTGTTTATTTTGACACCTTGGCTGCTTGGCCTTCCCAACATCACTGAGAAACACAAAGGACTCGACAACTGTGGGATAAAAGCCCTCAGTAACGGAGGATGTTATAAAGAAGGAAATCTTTGAAGTATCTCCTTCCTTGGTTCTGCCTAGGTTGCAATTCAGTGTTATTCTTCCCTTGCAAACTTGAGAGATTAGACGTTGCTGGAAAAAAGCCGATTGCTAAAACCTCTCCCACAAATCCCAAAGCTGCGACCTTGCCGTGACCTCCATACGGTGCCACATCTGCGCAGCGGGAGCGGGAGGCTCTGGCGAGGAGGCCAGCTGTGCTCCATCCAAGGCTTTCCCTCTGAGACAGGGCTTAGCGCTGCCAGGCCGATCCCTGCGTGAGGGAAATCGTCTTCCTTTACACGGGCTACAGCGGAAATCTGGCTCTTTGGGGCCACTGAGGATATGTCCCATGTCCTCAGCCAGAGTGCAATGAAGCACTGGTCCTTCTCAGATAAACACACTGCCATTAATCTTCTAGTAAGTTGGCTTGAAGACAGGAGGGCAGATGTAGGAAACTCAAGCAACAGTTTCACTTGGTAGTGAGTGGACGAACTCAAGTTTCAGCTCAGTGCCAGAGTTCCTCTCTCCCAGCCATGCTGCTGCAGCAGAATGCTGCTCGGCCCTCCCTGCAGCCTGGCAGAGCATGTCCCACTGCTACTTCCTCGCCAGGTCAACACCAGACCCCAAGAGCCCTCCCCTTTACCCTCCTGCCTGTGTCCCTGCTGCAATGGGGTCCTTTTGAACAATACTCCTACCTGCCTCAAAAGGGACAGGATTTGTCCCTGTCAGGCTCTGTTCTGCTCACCAGCCCTATAGGAAAAGATACTTGCATTTAAAAATTAAAAACTGCTAAGTCATCTACAGAGATAAATCATTAGCAAGAGAGATGAGGGTCCAGTGGAGTTTCAGGAACAAGGGTACCCTCCAGCAGGGGCCCAGGCTCTGCAGACCCTGTGTTGTGTCTGCCAGTCACACACACACATTGTGGGTAATGCAGGGCATTAGATGTTTAGGTACCTGAATTACCCCTCAGTTTTCAGGTCACAAAACTGTTTCCCAAACAAAGTAGGCTAGTAGGTTCCCCCAGAAGAGTTTCCCAAGTTGATTTTGGAAAACAAAAACCCAACAACACCCAGATAACACACACCTTGCTGCTACTACACCTTGTGTCTACCTCCCATCAAGCTGCTAATTGTGGTGCTGCTTTCCAAGATCTTGTATAATTCCACAAGACGGAAAGAAATTAAGCTTTTCTCTGCATCTATCATTGCCTAACTTATAACTGATTAAGCATTTACTGAAATAAATCTTCTACTTCTGAAGATGATTGTATCTTCCTTAGCCACTTCTGTCGCTTGCCCAGAATACTGCTGCCAGACTTGCACGCCCTAGCAACGTGTTTATGCAGGGAGGCCTTTAACGCTCTTCACACACTTGCAAACTAAGCTGAGTGTTCCCACTGCCCAGCAAGTATCAGCAAGCACTGCTATGCCTCTGAATCCGAGCCATATCCGGCAGACATTGTATACACAGATATCCTCAGTAGGACCAGATGAAAAACAGCAGCTCGCTTTCTGGCAGCTGTGGCAAACGCTGTTAACACCTGTGTGCTGCAAGTCTCTGCTGCTGGAATTTTGACTTAGTTCAATAGTAGCAACTCTACACCAGCAACCACATATTTTACATTTCACTTCTTTTCAGTCTTGTTCTTTTTTTTATCAGTCTATTCAGAAGGTATCTCTTTTACTAACTAAAATCTAGCGAGCCAGAATGAGTTAACAGCCAGTCCCATCTGCTTAAGCAACACGTTATGAGGGTAAAAGACACCACCAAGTCTTAAAAATCACACAAAAAGGGGACAGTTAACAAAAATTAGATGCTTTCTATATGACATTGAAGTAAATCCCCTTCTTCTTTCTTCCCAAATCTGTAAAAGGACTATAATTTTGTGTTGAATGTAAAGAAGGTTATAAGAGAAAAGCTGTATCAGGGAGAAAACTCAGAGAGAAAACAAACCACAAACAATTTCCATATCATCTTCAGGACACTTTTCAGAACCACACAGCACTAACTCAGCAAAGCCAAACCAGTGGTTGCTTACCAATCTCTGTACACAGCAAATGCCAGACTGCCAAAGTTTAACTGCAAATAATTTTGTCAAATACTCATTTTCTCAGTACCACAGTATGACATTTCTTATACTAAATAGAATAAAGAGTATTTATTAGATCTGGTGCAAATGGCAAACTTCCTAATGTTACACAGGTAAAGGGACACTTTTTCTGCTTTGCAAAATACTAGTAAGAGTTCTGCTGGTCTGTTAATCCTTTCTTCATAAGCCTTTTAGATCCATCCTGAGCATCAAACGAAGCTGTTGTCTTTTGGGAGAAAAAAATCAAATAAAAAGAACAAAATGTTCTGTTGCAGAGAATAAAAGACACCAGACAGAATAGAGGTAATCTTGTTATTACAGTGCTTGATACTCCAGTCTTGATCACAGACCACAATACAGATTTTTTAAAGACATTGTTTGTCTTTTTATTAAAGAAATAAAGGTTTAAAGTATTAAACAATCATAATATTGATATCTGCCTAGGGACTTGAACCACAACTATCCATGCCTCTGCAGGCACTGCGTTATTTCAGAGATAAGGACACTCTGATTATGTAGCTACTTGGTTCTCTCTTCCTGATAATTGTGAAATTCCTGGCCTAGGAAATTCTTGCAGAAAGTGGATGCAGGTGGCCGGGTCACACCCCAGCTGCAGCCCATCTTAGGGTTGGCTATTTTCAGTCTGTTGTTAAATTTCAGCCATCTCAGGGCATCTGCGGTATAAGCTACATCATCTCCGCCAAGGCAGCATGACTTTGGCCTCAAAACGTTTACAGTGATGTTGAGGTTTTCTTATGGGTAAATAATTTGAAAAAAAAATGCCATTTTTCAGGCATTTCCATCTCCACGGAATCCAAATGGATAAAGAAAAAATACTTCTTTATCCAGAGAGCCTTCTCTGCTCTTTTTTGCTAGCCTTGCTGTCTCCAGTGAGCCTCTGATGTGCAAAACAATATTTCAGAGCTACTGAAAATGGTTTTAAAAAAATCTGATTAAAGAAAGCGTTAGATAAAGGAAATGAGATTCTTTGAATCAGATGTAGTTAACTGGTACTCATTTTGTTGTTTTTAATAATGGTTACAATAAGAAAGCTCAAAACTTGCTCATTCCCAAATTACTTTCAGCCTTTTACTTTCTCCCCAGTAAGAAAAGTAACTATAAAGGATTTAATTGTCCTTTATTCACGTTTCTCCTCTAAGAAATCACTAAGCACTTCATACCAACAATACCAAAACCGGGTGCCTGACTACTCCGATTAACTTTGTCTGAGCCAGAAATCATCTTCCTTTTCCTCAAAGCACATATTAGGTTTCTAGTCAGAGTTCAGACTTACATAAAATCCGATAAAGACATCTCTCCTTCTCATATCTCAGACATTTCAATTTATGTATATTCAGTGATTTGATTTATAGGGGATTGTGAATAACTTAAGATGTTCTCCACTTAACCAAGTTCCCCGAGGAACAAAATATTTGAGAAATAAGTAATATTCAGTGCTTCATTCACTAGAAAGAGTTTAAGAGTTTTGAGCACATTAAATAAAGATTACAACTGGGGCATTGAGAAGAACTTCAAGAACTGAGGCAAACCACTTCAAAAACTTGCTTTAAAAAAAAAAAAGATCAAGTCTACAAGAAGTGCAGTTCTTCATTTCTTCTATCTACATGGAGGAAAACAGTCCTAACATACTATGAAGACAAAAAGTTCAAAAAACATGCTGGAAAAGACACAGGAGACATAAGGCATTACAAATTTAATGCCTGCAGAGGAATGGGAAGGCAGAGATGATTTTAAGCAACAGCTGAATGAATAACTTCTTTAAACGAGTTGCCCTTATGGCACAACAGCACACCATGTTCTAGAGCACTCACCGCTTAAACCCACACTACCTGTATCATATCCACATCAGTTGCTGTTAGGTAAGGAAATTAATTACAGTAAATCACACAGGGTGGTTTTATCACACCAATCTACCACTGTCTGTCATGACACATCATAGCTTGGCCGTCAGTCTGACCACTCTCCGATAGCACTGGACAGGTCAGCAAAAGAGTTGCAAGGAAGGCTTTGAAGAAAGAATTTTATGGACTCTCAGAGACCTTTTCAGCATGTGACAGCACTAAGGGGATGTATAAAAGCATCCTGGATAGATGCAACAGGCCAACACTGCAATTCTCAGGGTCAGAGAGAGCCTGCTGTAACCATCAAGACTAAGGTGACAGATGGAATAAGATTTGACCATGTAGATGCAGCAACAGGTCTGCATTTGAAAGCATTTGCTCCCAAAATAACCTGTGAGGTTTGGACACAGAAAGGTTGTACCAAAGTAAAGAAAATGTTGGGTCATGTATGATACTCAAGTTACAGCCTGAGTGTGACAGGCAGGATGGCAATACTGTCTACAATGAACCAGAAAGGAGGAGATGAATATGCTCGGTGTTAAAGGCATAAGTACTTTTACTCAGATGGGGTATGACCTAGCTGATAGCTACAGAGACACCCTTGGAATCCATTTTGGAAAGATGGAAAGAAGTTTGGAATAAGCAGGCAAACCTGTGATTCATCCATGCAGACACAAGGAACTGGAGAAGATGCTGTGTGTGAAAATAAGTAGGGATCAAAAGACATCATCTAGAACCCTCATCTTAACCAGAAAGTTGTAGGATGAATGAAGAGGATTTCCATGAAGACACAAGAGGCTGTGAAATGATGCTGAAGCAAAAACAGTAAACAGACGTAAAATATTCAAGAAGAGGTACACAGTGACCAGGTTAGTAAAATGTCAAAGACTGAACCTCTAGAAACTCAGAATTATTCTTAAAACACTTGAATACTTGTCAAAATAGTGAACAAATGGAAAATCCTGGTAATGGTGTTTCCTTAAATTGGCAAAGAACCTGAAAATAAGTGTGAGGTACAAACTCAGAAGCTACTGAAAGTCCTCAGTGTTGATATTTTAAAGTTTTAGTCATCTGATTACAGCATGCACACAAGGAAATGAAGTGTCACATTAATACTATGTAGCAGGATTGTGGGTTAAACTCATCTTTCAAAAATTTATTACCACCGGGCCAGTGGAACTACGCACAGGGATAAAAATTCATGACTAGGAGTTTCTTTGCTGAGTTCAAGGCTTAATGTTTATTAATGTTCAACTGTAAAAAATGCCATGTCCACATTTACTACAAAATATTACAGACACGAAAGGTGGAGCAGTTAGAGAAAAATCATTCATAAAGTCACCAATAAAATGGCAGGTGGCTGTAATGGTAATGATATTTCAAAAGCAGTTGTCATTTAAGTAAAAAAAACTGCTATGGCACAGTGAATATACATTTCCTGTGAAGAAGAATGTCACCTTGAAATCTAGTTAGCAGAGAAGAATTCACTAAATCTCTTACGAAATGATGTGGTTTCTAATTTCTTTTATCTATAAAAATAAGGGGGAAAAAAAAGAATTGATTTTTTCTGACCTCAAGAAACTACTGAATGGCAACAGCAAAAATTGTATCACAGACTGCTGCCAAATGAAAGTAATGAAAACGTTGTTTGTTTTTTTTTTCACAATTTAGACAATTTAGAACAGAGGCTTGGAAAGAGTTAGCTTAGGACAGAGAAGCTGGCTAGGTGGCTCTGTCTGCCATGTGGATGAGCTTCTCAGGTTGATTTCCTCAGCCTACAGCCCTACAGGCAAAGCAGGACATATGCTCAGGCTTTCTGGACAGAGTCTCATATTCAGAAAAATGGTCTGATTCTCACCAACATCTTCATTTCCTTTCCTGTCCAATTTATTTAGGGCATTCAGTAGATGATATGAATTGCTCTTCCACAAACATGTAATTGCAAACTTTAAAATTCTTCTCTAGTTTCAAGTAAATGTCCTTAAGGAAGAAAAACATTGATCAAAGGTGAATCATATGTCTGGCTCCTAATTTAAGTAACTTCTTAACTCTACGGTACCTGAAGGGAAAATGTTTCATGCATGACCTTCAGTTGCAAAGGTTCTGTTATGCTTTAAAAGCCCTTAACTATATTTGCAATGCCAAACTTGCAGCAGACATCTTTTCAGCCAGGGCCTGAAAATGTCACTCAGTCTCAGTCCCAAATGGAAAGGAGCATTCAGCACTGAACAAAACAGACAGACCTTTATGTCACAGCATGTAAAAACATTCTCTGCCCAGAACTCTAGGTCACTGAGAAGTTAGAAATAAAAAAGCAAAGTAATTTTTTATATCTACATGAGTAACATATGGAAATGTTCCAACTTGTTTTCAAAGTTTGACAGCTACTCATAATCACTCATTTGAACATCTCCCAAATGTCCCCTAAGCATATCAAAATTAGAAGCTATAAGGAAGTTAATTTCTCAGATATCCTTATGTTTATTTTTATTTGGCCGTTTTTGGTTGCTTTGGTTGATCCTCCGGCAGTACACATTGAACTATATCAACATACCAAAGATCACACCAAAATATATCCTGCCAAATCTATTTCAAGGGGCCACATTTGCTAGCTGTACAACTATGTATCAGGAGGAATAATTCAGATCACACTTAACTACAATGTCAGCAGAACATGGGAAAAAATCCTATTTAAAATTCTTCAGGAAGCTGGTGAATTTTGTATACCAGAACTTTGTTTTGCTGAACAAAGCCTGGGGAATATCCAAGGGCAATGGATTTAGACGTTAATCTTCAAGAAAATCTGCCCTAGGATGTATTTCTATTTAAAATGTGGTTTTAATTTACAATCTGTGATTCCATGGGTGTATCTACTCAGCTCTTTCCCTCTTTGTGAAATAAATCATACTATAACGTCTCAGCAATTCATATTCAGACACCAGCAGCTTCAGAATTGTCTTACCCTACTCAGAAACGGAACAGATGCATCATTAGAACACTTTTTCACTGTGTATTCATGCATTTACTGTACACACAGACACTGTATACAACATAGAAAAGCACAAGGAGTTTGAAGAGTGCTTACCGTAAGTGAGAATATACAGTGGTTTTCCATTAGTATCCATAGTGGTTAGGCAAGGAGCTTTTGGTGAGATGGTCCCCCATCGCTGCAAAGCTGCTTCCAGAGAAGGCGGCCAATTTGTAACCACACCTAATTGCTCCCCACGCATAGCCAACATCTGAGCTCCTTCTGGCTTTGGCTGGTTTGGATCTGGCTGTTGAACTTATGATTATGAAAAGATATACAGTTACCATGTAAATTCTATACCTTGTGTACACCTGTGTAACCAAGACAATACGTTACCTTTGCAAAATATCCTGAAAATCATAACATGTTAGAAGGTATTGAGAAGCAACAGAGAAATATAACAGAATAATTAACTTTTAACTTTAGCAGAGATGAAGCAACTGAAACATCTTGGGAATGCACATGCTTATTCTTACACTAGCTCTACAAGCAGGGAAAGAAACTGCTGAGGCAGCATGTATGTATTTATCTTCTAAATAATCAACCTTTCTTTATTCCTAGAGAGACATGGAGAACACTTTTCCTGGCAAAAATGCAGTAATGAGATTAACTGCAGAAATACTAAAAAATTGTACTTTAACAAGTCATCAGTAACAGATTGATTTAAGTCATGTTCTGTTACAGTGCTTTCTTATAAACTAATGTGAAGACTATTTAAATCTCCACATCCTGGTAATTCTTAATTCTCACAGCAGTGGCCTCCTTTTAAAAAAAAAATCCATTTATTGACTTTATCTTTGTTTCTATCTTACATTTAGTTAATTTTTAATCTGTTACACAAAGGATGTGTGAAACATTTAACATGCTCCCCCACTGACATTTTTTCTCATATTGGTGTTCAAAAGCAATGGCTGTAACCCACAGCTGAATGTTCTCAAAGCAAAGCTTCACTCAGCTCTCTTCTGTCGTTTCTTTGCAAGTAGAATCAGGAACTGAGGAAACCAGAGAGACTTTTGACTCTACGGCACTACGTCCAAGCTCGCTACAAGCAGCTTCCACTGAATACCGATGTTTTTTGGTACTTGCCAGTACAGGGAGGGCTTACTTAGAGTTCTAGAAAGTCAATGCACGAGACAAACATTTTACAGAGTTTTAATAAGAGATCCCCGAACCTTTTGAAAAACAGTCATTTTACCTTCTAACAATTCCTCAAAGTCATCTACAAAGAACTCTCGCAATGGTGGTCGTTTGGGCCGTTTTAGTGTATTGACCAGCTGCTGAATCTTTGCTGACACTCTGCTGCTCACTGGTACTCCTGCAGGACAGGGATCAATGGAGACATCAGTCGACTGCTATGCTGAACGCCACCAGATGTTAAGCCAGGTAAGAAAAAGTCCAGGACTGCAAGGCCACCACAACTACAGTTTCATGCCATACCACGACTCAGGTATTCAACATGAAGACATAAAAATCATTTCAGCAAAAAGGAACAATGACACTTAGTTTAAATAACAACAATACAACTATGTTAGAGTGAGCTTGCAAAATTAGAGGGGAAACAGCACATAGAGTGAGGGAGAGAAGCATGGTGAAAAAAGCCTCCCTACAGCAAATGTCAGTAACCTTAGAGAAGTCTTCTAGGTGGCAGTGGCAATGGTTAGTGAGAAGACAGGCACTGGCCCTCCCCATGATCACTGGTCATATCAACATTGTCTGACTAGACTGTGGCTCAGTAAGGAGTATGGGTCTCATAGGCTCTGCCCCATCATTTATTCTGGGTTGCCCTTTACACTGTAGTGGACATCTGTCCATTAGACATCTTAAACAAGGTTCGCAGCTTTCTATTACTTCAGCATGACCCTGTATTTTCCGAACATCCCTGCAGCCAACCCCATCAGCCACCAATCTCCAAAGGTATCATGCTTGCCCATACAGCACTTTGAAAAACAATTCTGAAAAGGAGTGTGGGGCAAGGGGCATTTTTATAACCCCATCAGTCACCTCCCCCTTCCTTTTCCCTATTCGAGTGCAAAGCCTTGCAAAGTTCATGTCATCTGTTCCTGAACTGACAACTTTCTGTCACTGCATTGCAGCAATTTCAACTTCCTACCCTTCCTTAAGGTTGACTCCAAAACTTTTACCAAGTTTTTTTTAGAGCTGAAGCTGCGAAGTTTAGATATCTAAGTGATACACTTGGTCAACAATTCCATACCTTGCTGAAACATTGTTTAATAAGTTTTAGAAAAGAGGAGCAGTAAATAAGAAAGGGTTTACAAATAACTGTTTTTCAAAAAAACCCCAAAACCTCAGAAAATAAAACTTCTAACACATCACTTTTCAAGATGTAGCCATCCTAGCACGTCACTTTCTTTGCCATTTTAAAAACAGACTAGCCGAAACCAGGCAGCATGATAAAAGCAGATCTAAAGAGATTCACTCCTTCCTTTTGCCAAACAATTTCTATAGGGAATCAGTTCTGCCGATTAAGAAGTACCTCACTGTGTTGGCCAAATTCATACCAGTTTCTTTAAGGACTGTAAAGATGCTGCAACTCTGTATGTGTTCAAAAGTGAAAAGTGCCCAGAAGAAACAAAGAGCAGATGCATACAGTAACCACTAAAAAGGTTACAATACTCAAAAAACCCCAATGTGACATACCATCACCAGTCTCCATAAGTTCAGCATTTCCATACTTTGGTGCCACCCGTGCTGTTGATCCTTGTGGTCTTTCTACTTGTATTGAGTGTTCTGAGGTGTAAGTGGTAACATCTGGAGGGGCAGAATGATTTTCTGTGAAAAATAAGTTAGAAGGTTTAAACGTGTACCTCCAGCGCTGAAGGGCAAAAAAGCAAAGGGGAGAGGAAAGAATATAATTTGATTTTTTTTTTTCTGAGCAGGTGTTAAAGTTAATGCACAAAATGAATGCATACAACTATAATGTAGAACATTATTTTAATAAATAAAGTTTCCACTGATTAAAACAGGGGCTGTATATCTGCAATCATATAAGCAATAGGCTAAAAAAATTATACAATTAGGTTCTAAGTTCTCCACTGACATTTAATTTTATACTAAGTTTAAGCTTGTAAACATCCTCAAAAGGAAGAGACATACAAATATACTTCTGATAGATTATTGCACCATTTTTTCAAAATAAAAACAACACAGTATGTTGTCAACCACTTGCAAGTGCCAACGCATATCCCTTTTATAACATCTGTATTTTGAATATGCCAATTTTAGTTAAGAAAGGAATTAATTCATATATTAGGGAAAAAATCAATCATAGCAGGGTTGGAATCCAGGGGAAAGAAATAAAATGTAAAGAAAGATGAACTTTGCATTCTGCGTGGACACTTGTCTATTTTTAGATGGAGCTATTTCAATTCTTCCACATAACAAAGACTTGCCTTCCAGAAGGCAAACAATTTGATCTGACTCATGCCAGCACTGCTAAAAAATTCCACAGAGCTAATCTTTCTCCTTCGTAGCCTGATAGCTCAGCATGCTACCACAGTTTGTTTGCCCATGTTTTTAAGTCTGAGTCTGTATTATCTACGCGTTTGTACTATTTTTATAGGTTGTCTCATAATTTTTTTCCAGGTTTTTATCAGTGTTAGAGTAGGTGGAGGTAAATACCAGGAGCAAATAACAGCTTCTCTCTTTACTGACATACAGATGATCCCCAGCAGTCTCTGAGATACAAAAGAAGGCAGGTCTTCATTCTGCTGCTGCTGGAGTGAAGAGGAATGCACTCCATTTTACAATAGGGTAAGAGTCTTTAAAAACGCAAAAATTCCGTAAAAACTTCATCCTCAACTTCATTTTCAAAATGTGCTTTTTATTAGATCTGTCCTATAAGAATTATTGTGCCATAAATCTACTTTATAGTAGAGTTCATCAACTTCTACAGTAAATTTGACCTCAAATGTAATTATAAAGCATTTTCATGAGTCTTGAACTTCAGATCATTGCAATTCTTGTGCATTCAATCCCAAATTCATGCACCATCAACACAGGTAACTAATTTTATAGCTGCACACATAGTAACAGGATGCTCTATTAAATGCCTATTTTGCATACTTCTTATTTGAAGTTTGCATTTGACAGATAATCATCATGAAAAATTAAGAGATGATATTAATGTCTGCAGTTGTTCTTTAATGTTCATATTCATGAAGACTGTAAGGACTCAACCTTATCACTCCCCCACAATATCTGGTTGAGAAAAACATGAGACGGCTTTTACTGCACAACTCAAAAACATCTTGTATCCTACACATGTCCAGTTGAGCCTTTCAAGTCTGACCACATCCATTGTTATAATTTTACTGAAACAAATACCTTATGTTGTTCCTGTAAGTGACCAGCTGAAGTATAATAGCTTGGACAATTAAGCTTATGCTGGTAATTGTTTGAATAATGTCTTCATTTTAGATGTCTTGTCGTTATCAACTATTTTAGAAACAGCACAACTTTTGCCCTTTCTTGCTAAGTGACAAGAGTTTTTTATAGATCATGATTGAATTATCCAATAACTAAGTCAATTAAAAAATACTGATGTTTATCTTTCTATCTTTTGCTTATAATGCTGCACAAATAGGAGAAGAGATCATGACTAAGAAAATAATTGTACTTAGTCAGGTATTAGTAACATGAGAAAGTATTTTTAAAGTTAGCTATAATTGTTTACATCTTTCCAGTGAAGTACTTCCATCTTCCAGACTTTACAAGGCAAACTGAACTGGAGTTAAAGTATCTCCTTTCAGATTTTAGCACTGAGATGCATTATTTTTTTTAATGTGTGGGAGAGAGGATATGTGATCCAAAGCACCACAGAGCAGAGATGATCTTCAGATCCATACACTTGAAATCAAATACTTCTTTGTAACACATGGTGCCGAGTAGGATGAAATAACATGAGAAAGAAGCTTCCTGTTCTTTTGTAAAAGGGTTTCCTTTCGAACAAGCAGCACTGGCACTGGAAATTGCCTAAAAGAAACTCTCTTCTCACAGTGGCCACCACAGTGGCCAAAGAGTGGGATTTTAGCACTCTGGCTGCCCATCTGCTATTTATATTTCCATTAAGAAGAACCCTTATCTAGCAGAAGAGGAACATTAAGATTTGGTATGCCGTGTTCCTTTATAGTATCTGCTCCACAGATGTCATCATGGCAGTATCTACAGCAGTAGGTTTCATCCAGTAGATTTACAAATCCTCAGTCAGTTCCCTTCTCAGAGTCAAGAATTGGAGAAATGAAAGTCATACAGCCAAAACCTTGGTCTGAATGACTTCTAAAGATGATTATTATGTTATGTGAAATGTACCCCTTTTTGCACAGAATAGTCAATCCAGGCTTAGACTATGGACACAATCTGTATAGAGCTGCTTGGTCTTACGTAACTCAAAGCGCTGTTTAAAGTTTAGTTAAGAATAATGATCCTGACATATCTGTTGACTAAAAAGTTGACACTGTGACAGCTGCATGACTTCAAAGCATTTCCTCCATCAAACATACATATTTCCGTCACCTCCTCATCTCTTCCAATATTCTTGCATTAGAAGATCACAGACATAACAGCTGTTCTCAGTTAAGGCTCTCTTAATTTCTGCCACTGGAGTGATATAATTTATCCCATTTCATGAAAATCAGTGAGAACCAACAATGCAGAACACATTCATGTAGGGATAGAGAGTGTGCATTGGCAGAGCCCCATGTTTGAGGAGAAGCAAAAGAGGTGGGGGAATACTTCCCAGTGGAAGTTTGGAAGCACAAGTAAGCACCATGTATTTGAAAAGTCTCTGGGAACTCAAAAAGCATCCCTGCAATACTATACTTGAAGAAAGCATAGCTTTATCTCCCAAACAAGCTGGCTCTTCTGGTTGTCAGGGAAGGGAAATCCAGCGTGGCTTTATCCATTAGTGAGATTTTTCCTATATAAATATGCAGGTGGCAGAGAGCATTCTAAACTACTGTCCTGTATTATAAGTTAATATTCCACCCCAGAACATATAAGAATTTTAAGGCTGTCAGAGAACTATCAGTCATGCCTTATGGCACATGTTTTTATTTTTACTTCATCAGAAATTTATGTAGCCTTTCTTTAATTTGGATAGAGGCCTTTGATTTTCAAACAGAAACATATTTGAAGCATATAAAAGAAATATTAAATGCACCTACAGGATCAAAATTTTGTAGTGAGATGTTTAACTCTTTATATAAATTCACATTCATAAGTAAGCGCTGTGTGATTTTCATTACATGAACTTTCTGAGCTTTGGGATGTTGTTTCTCTCCTTGACTTCTATATACATGCAGATCCAAAAAATACAATACAGACAAATGAAAGCTTGAAGACTTTAGAAATATATACAGTACCGACCCAAACATGGGTCAGAACATTAGGTATGTTTTACAGATTTCACTGGTTTGACCTCTAAGTTCAAGAATTACCCAACACAATCGTGATACGTATGCCAAACTGGAGAGTCTCCTTGTAGCT
Source organism: Aegotheles bennettii (assembly GCA_013398125.1). Taxonomy (NCBI): domain Eukaryota; kingdom Metazoa; phylum Chordata; class Aves; order Caprimulgiformes; family Aegothelidae; genus Aegotheles; species Aegotheles bennettii. Next base: position 201,733 of record VZRW01010111.1, on the reverse strand, counting down.
TAGTACAAACACCTCAGTGTCTTAAAGCTGAGAATAAATATTTAAAGGAATCTATCCTAAACTAGAACTTTGGCCATAACAGAGCAGCAGCAGCAGCCAAATTAAATGAACAGTATAACATTAAAAGCATATAACAGATGATGAAAATTATCAAAATGATCCACAAAGCTGAACTCTGGTTATATTATAGCAAAAGCTTTCTATCAAATCCTTCTCAGGACTGCATTACAGTACTTAAACTGGCAAAATCTCCCTTTGATTCTGTGATGCACTCTGGAATTCAAATCCTAGTGGCTATCAAAATGGAGGGGGTATTTTGGTTATCATTAAAGGTATTTCCTGTTGCCCCTTAAATTTGTATTTATCAAAATTGGCATATTCAGAGTATGGCAGTAGGACCTTACATGTTTACAGATGAATTCTCTCTTGCAGGCTGATCAGTGTCTGGAGAACAACTCCCTGGACCAAACAAACACCAAGCCATGGGAATGTATGTTTTAGTGATCAAGAACAAATTGCCTCCAATAGCTTCAGAGAACAGGATTATTCTTCTCTCTGACCTTCTGTCCTACCAAACAGGATTATTCATCTACAATCACTGGCACACTACCTCTGAAAAAGCAAGGCTATCTGTGGGAGTATTTCAAATCTATTGCCTTTTAGAATACATTTAAATGCAAAATCCACCTTCTCGGATTGGAAAGAAACAAAGAGCCATTTAATTTCAAATTCTTACAGAAAGCAGCTCACCCGTGAAAAAATACATCTTGTAGTTATCATCTGTGCAGCTTCTCCTACGTTTCCAGTGATCTTAGCAGCAACAACTGATGGTAACCGTAAGATCACAGTCTCAATCTGTTAGCAGCTATCACTCATATTTTGTATCCAAATGACCTTTACATTACTACATCACAACTACTGTCTGACTAGAGATGCAATTCAAGGTATCTTATTGTTAGAATGAATAAAAATATGTATACACTGAGGCAATCTTAAACTGTTTCCTTCAAAGAAGGGAGCAAGGCAAAATAAACCAAGTAAAAGTAGTATTTTTCCTCCTCTGAATACTGCCATCTTAATTTAGCTATATAAATGATGTATTATTTACCACAACCTCAGTGATTATAAAAGAAGACTTACTGTGCCAGATTTAAAATTACTGAAATGTCACATTATAAAGAAGCTATATTTAAAGACACATTAAGACTTGGTGTGTGAGTAATGCAACCTTTTAGAGTTTGGATAAATTTAATTCTCTATGCTATAATTTCCTCTAGCATTTCAAGATGAAGTCACAGAAAATAACCAAATGCAATGATTAATGTGTTCAGAAGCGAATGTGTTTCTAAAACAAGGTTCTAAGCTATTCATTTAGCATGAATTTAAGAATACAACAGGAATTCTTCTCTTGACTGCAATTCACCAATTCCAGACCACGGTGAGAGGATTACTTATCTGAAAACACAGGTGTTACATTAAGCTATACTCAGAGGAAAAAAAACAGGGATATGGACTACTGTTCCAGCACATAAAATCAGGAGCATTTAAGATGCTTTCATGTATCTCATTACACAGACTTGAGAAGGAATGATCATTTGAGGAACAGTCACACAAAACTGCATTTCATATGTAGTAGAACAGTAGCAAGGTTGCTTTATCTGTTCCAATATAGATTCCAACAGATTTTCAGTGAGACAACCCAAAACACACAGCCTCAGTAAGAATGTACTCAAATCAAATGCCTCATTATGATAAACAGCAGTTACTGGAGAATGAAGGGAAAACAAGCCTTGCTTTCCACATGCCTAATCAAATAGCTGCCTATTTTAATGGAGACTAATGTCAATGGCACAATATTCAGAAATAATTGATCTCTGTGAAGTTTAGCCCTAATGGAAAGAAAGCTTTGACTTTCTAGGATATTTCCAAAGGATATAAACAAGCTACTAATAACAACAACAAATCTCTTCTCTGCAGGTGTATAGTAGACTTTCTCAAGGACTATAATAGCTAGATATATTTAGTCACCGTCCCTGGAGGTATTCAAAAAACATTTGGATGTGGCCCTTGGGGACATGGTTTAGTGGTGGACTTGGCAGTCCTGGGTTGATGGTTGGACTTGATGATCTTGAAGGTCTTTTCCAACTGGAGTGATTCTATATCCCAGCCCAAGTACTCTAGATTCAATTAAGGGCAGAAAAAAATATGTTTAAGAGGACCTACTGTTAACAGAATTACCAAAAACCACTCAGACTATGTAATTAAATTGGTGTAGCATTAGGGGAAACTCACGTGCAAGCAATTCCTAGTGCTGCATGCACTGATTTTCCTTACTGATGGATCCTACAGAGATCTTTTTTAGTGCTAACTACTGGAAGTCATGCAACTGCACATTTTAAGATATTTGGGAGCCAACAGCTAGAACCTGTTTCCTACAACATAAGTTTACTCCCAAATCTAAATGGCTACTTATTTAAAATTTTCTCACAAAACAAGAACATAGGACTATCTCCCCATATAATATATATAAACATAAAAAAGGAAAGAAGGAAAAGCACAGGAATTATAAGGGTTCATATAGCAGCATCAGCTGAATGTGAGACAAAATTCATATTAAACTGGACATACTCAAAATGTCCTTATACTAACCTATATGTGTTTGAGCCATAACATCAGCTAGTCTGTGTGCAGCACCACTGCCTCCACTTTGTGTCGAGGAGGAGGAAGTGGTTGACGTTGTAGAGCCGTGGATTGCTTGACTGATCCAGTGTTCCATGTTTATACTCCCCTGACTTGAGGTGGGAGTTCCCTGGGAGTCACCTTGTACGGAGCCTTCATCTTCTGAACCAGAAGAAGTATCTAGTAATTAAAAACTGCCTGTTAACTTGCATTGCTTTTGGGTTTTCTTAAGAGAAATAAGGCATGTTCATATTACAAATCCAAAGATAATTGCCATTAAGAAAAATCATAAAGGTAAGCAAACATAGTAAGAGAAGTCTGTAATACTGAAAGCCCTGAAACTAAGTCAATTGATAACAGCATATCGAGAGAGCTCTCCTGCTCTAAGTTCATGGCTTGTGTATTGTTGTACAAAAATAAGAGTAATAAGAGTTTTCCTTTATAATGTGGCTTGAGAATGTTCTGAAGATCTCCAACCATGTATTAATACAGTACAGAATACCCAAAATATTTTCCCAAGCTCAATCCACAAAGTCTTTGAAAAACTTTTCCAATTGTCAAAAGCCCACCCTTCGGTGGGAAATGGAGTCCCAGCTGGATTCAGTGAATGTAAGAATGCATGAGATGCAGGGCATTTTCACAGTCTAGTAGGTAAAAGAGTAAACAAATTTGAAAAACAAAGGTACAACTAATTATAAAGACAACATTTCATTATAGTGTTAGGGAATAAACTAGAAACTAGAAACCAGAGTCACAGAAAATATGACAAGCTGGCCATAGCTAGGTTCTCTTAAGACCAAAAAGGACCAATTCAAGTTGAGGTACCATCAAGGGCAAAGCAATCATGCAAATGGCCTCAGTTGACTTCCCAGTCATTCAGTTCATCTTCTCTTCAAACACCATGTTATGCTCAATGTGTTTGAAATGACATTTGTATTACTATCTATGCAGGCAGATCATTAGTTTATAGTAGCACAAAGAACCATTTTTAAAATTCTCATAAAGTACACAGAGATGCTCACCTGGAGGTGTGTAGGCATCCATTGATGTTTGGACCACCAACGAACGTCGTTTTGAGGGCATAGGTACTGCCATTTTCCTTTCTTTATGTTTAGCAAGGGCTGCCTGAACTGCTTCTGTGTGGACATCTGGAAAGAGAGAGAGATTTCAAGCTAGCGTTCCGACAGAAACGAGCTGTTTGTGCGTGCAGTGCACCTGTGTGCAGGTTTGTTTGTATGGCAGCTGGGCTGGCAGCGTGTATCCAACGATGAGAGGCCAGGCACACGCGGGATCTCAGAGGGACTGCGTGAGTTCTCTTCACTGTAGAAAAAGCAGCTACAGTGAAAAGTGCCATACCAACAAACAAGCCCCTTGAGCTGTAACGATACTGCCAGAGCAGTGTTGCAGTGTTTGAAGAGTAGGAACTCCGCTTCCCCAGATCAAACCTCTGTTTCACCAAGAGCTGTTACTTCAGCAACCATTACTGTTTTCAATGAACACATAGTGTATTAACATTGCCTGTTTTAAAATGAATGAGGTTTCCAATTTACACAAAAGTCACATGGACTAAGTGTACAGGTAAGAGGTATGTGAAATGTCACAACAGAAATGGCTGTAGGTCTCCCATTCCCAAATCCTTCTCCTGCCTCCTTCACTTGGCTTTATTCACAGAAAAGTAACTTTTATGTAGGGCTGGCCTGAGGTGGAATGAGAAGAAAAAAGCACAAGGCTTTGTGCTTTGCAGATGTGTGCTACACACAGCTCACGCCAGCCTGCTCCAAAGCATCCAACAGATCCCTACTTCATGGTGACACCTCAGTGAAGAGCTTCTCTACCTTTCATGTGTATATATAGCTGCTTGCCTCCTCAAGTCTGAAAAAGGCCATTTATCACGTCTAAGACACACTACTGACATGTTTTGATTTATTACTTTTGTTTCGTGTTAATCTTTTAATTACTACCATAACTATACATTGAAATAAGTCTGCCTTTAGTTTACTACCTATAGTACTACAGTAGTACTACTGCAGTTTGCCTGCGTATTTCTGTGGTTTTGGGGACAAAAGGTACATGAGGAGACTGTATGCAAAACACAGGGCAGCCAACACAAGTTGCTTCTGGTTTGAGGAGTTGCCAGACACTGACCACCAACTGGCAGCACATTAGGCTTTGCCTTTTAACCAGTTGCCATTACTCGGCTGTAGGAAACGCAGCAAGTTGTGTGCGCTATTTAGCTGTTCCCATTTGTGAAGTAGCACAGTGAAGCAGGTTTAATCCAGAGTGAACTAGACACTTCTGCTGTTGCTAAGTTTGTTTGAAGACCACCCTCGCAGGCTGGTTTGGCAGTGCACAGCCTGTTTCCTACTCCTGTGTCGATGTGGTGGCAGCTCTCAAGAGGCAATACTCCCCAAGAAAAGCAACAGGAAAGAGAAGAGTATACCTATCTTTATTTAAAGAGCTGCTGGTTGGATCACATCAGTATAAGTAACTTGTTTTAAGTAACAACTGGGAAGGATGACCAGAAGCATTAGATGGTAAACTCTGCTAATAAGCTGCTATGTCTGATTTTTAATAAGTGTTCCTTACCTTCTGTCAGGATTTAAGCACCTCTCAATAGAAATACTGCAGGGAAGAGTAATTCTAAGAAAAAGAATGTTGTCAGCTCCTTCTGCNTTTTTTTTTTTTTTAATCATGAAGAAGATGAACATGTCAGTGAAAGCAAAGCAAGAAAAGCAAACAGCAAAGCTGGAAAAGCATACTCAAAAGACAAAACGAGCCATGCAGCTGATGGACCAAAACAGAGGAAGACTGCAATGCTAACATCAGAAAACAGTTTCTTTCCTGTCAAGTCATTATTTTTAAGTAGAAGGTTTAAAGTCTTTCTTAAAATTAAAACCTGATGAAAAGTTTATGTGAAAATTATCATACTAAGAAAATAAACAATGAAGTCTTTACCTAACAGCATGACCCCAGGATAAATTCCTACCTGCTCACTCCACAGCAATGTCTATAACATATACAGGACTGGACATGCTCACTAATAGTTTGTGGTTTTTATCCAACAAATAGGGAAAATTCTTGGGTTTCCCCTTTAAAAAAATCCAAAACTCTACAGCAATTTTTGGAAAAGGATAAATTTTGCTGATCAAGACAGGAAGAATTATTTGTATATTATTGTATTTATGATTTATTTTTTTTTTACTGTAAGTATTAGGAGAGAGATGAGGTGTAACTAAAATTCTTCAAAAGTTTTTTTTAAAGGAGGACAGCTGACAGAAAATAATTTTAAAATGCTTAGTGACAGCTGGACACTGAATCATAACTTGCAAATTGTTTGATTTCCTTTTTGATGCTTTTTTTGATGTAAGAAGGTAAACTCATCAGCTTAATTAAAAAACACTCTTCTGGGTTTTGATTTTCTAATGAGTCCATGGGAGTCCAGGAATTTAATTGTTTTCGTAATAAAGCACATGCTTGATATGTTTATTTGCAATGAGTTACTGTGGAATAAACCAAACTACAGATTACTAAAAAAACCCTCCAAAACCCCACAGGAAAGCAAAAACAATGGAAAAGATAAGAAACTCTGAATAAACAAGAGGGAAGCTAACTGGGGAGAAGGAACATGCACATCTGCCCCCAGCCCAGCCTGCAAGGTCAACTATTCTGAAGACATTACTCAGAGTACGGAGGCTACCAACAAAAACCAGGACACACATCTAGAAAAGGCTGAGGACAAACAGTTCAGAGATGGTCCAGGGACTACCAGCAAGATCTTACAGGCTTTTAGGGCAGAGGAGGAAAAGGCATCAGAAACAGTCAAGCTTGGATAAAAACTCTTTCCACAATGTTCTCTCCCAGGAATAAAAATATTGGCTGAATGAAGTGTCTCTAAGCATATAAAGAAAGGCTAAAGATATGGTAAAAGAATGAATAACAATCTATACAGTTTGTATGGTCTTCTTTCTGAAGGAAAGCCTATTGAAGATGCTCTTCAACCAACTTTGCTGACGTTTCACCGGTATGGTTAACCAAAATACAACTAATGATCTCATTTCATAGTTTTATGAAGTATGGATTTAAACCTGAACTGAAGTGTACATCCCCCACCAAAAGGTCATCCTGGTGATTTGCTTTCATCAATGTGAGCAAGAGTGCAGTAGCTCTTTGCCTTTATCTTGGTGAAAGATGGGCTATGATTGTCCATCATATTATACGTGAACCATTCTCTTCTACTGCTTGCCCACAACCTGTCTCTAGCAGCTACTGAAAAAATACAAGCAGACTTATAATAGGAATTTATACAATAGTAATTGGAAGCTCCTTGTTCACTGAAGGAAGGAAACCACATTTGTGATACACACTGGAACAAAATATAATGAGGGTAAGAAGACCTATCAAAGTTCCCTCAGGACAGAAAACTCCTTATCCCCCCCCTGAATCCCATCAGCACAAAGCAGTTTGCATTCTCCACATATCACACAGAGCATCAGCAGAGAACATCACATTAGAATTTCAGACCATCTCTGGCAGGGTGATGCCCCTTGTCTTGCAGGATTGACAAAAGTGTCTGAACTGTCTTCTCAGTCTGCTCTGGCACACTCAGGCTAACTGAAATCATCATATTTTGATTGAGCATTGCATTGCTTTATAACATAGATTTCTTAAATTTTCCTGAAAAAAAAATTGTTCAACTATGAAGATTCTATCCAGAAATGCCACACAGTTAGGAGCTTTCATTAAAAAACAAAAATCAACAAAAACTCCACCTCTCCTCTCTCTCCTCATAGCTACAATTTCTCACCTACTGTAAACTTCTGACAGACTTTCAAACACAGATATACCTTGATGTACTTGCACTCAAGCCTTCTGAAAAAGTCCTGGGTCTAAGTGGAAAGAAAATGCTTTTAGGTGAAATGTTCTTTCATGTAGAAGTCTGTGACATTCTAACTACACTGTTAAAGCTGATAAAACAGACTCCGGGTCCTGACCCTTCAAAGCACTCCTATAGGTAACAAAATCTTTATACTCTTCCCACCTGGCTTTTCCACAAGAAAGTCTCAATGGAAAATCTAGAGCATAGAGTAAAATATCACCACCACGTGCTATGGTAATAGGAACCAATGCGCAGTTCCTTATCTGCTGTTGTCCTCCACTGTTTTAGGCTGGCCAACTATATGTTGAATCCAATTTGTGAGTTTATAGTCTAGGAATCAATAAATGAGAAAGAAAATGCTAATTTTCAGGAAAGCTAATTGCTTAACTCGTGCTGTTGCAATCAACCTGGTGTTCAGTATTCAACCTGACACGTATTTCTTATTACATACTTCACAAACTTCAGACAAAACAGCTCTGTCTCCACTCTTTTCTCTGTTGCGTTGAAGCATATTTATTTGGTTTTTCTCTGGCATGGAGAATGGGGGTCAATAAGCTCAGGCTCCCAGAGTAGTGACCCATGGCTTTGGCCACTGTGCTCCATAATCAGAAACTCTCATCTATTGCAAATAGAGGTAAATTCCTCATTCCACCAGCAGGACCAATTTCTCAGCTTCCCCAGGAGGTGCTCTGCTTAGCACAGTCACTCTTTTCATCTGGTTTATCTCGTAACTGGGCACAATGCTGTGCTCCTTATTTAACTGAAAAGGCTTAGAAAAAAAATACAACCCACTGACATACATTAGCCCACAGCATCAGCTTGATATGGACACCGTGCTCTTCATGGTCTTTTCCCAGCTTTATCCCTCAGTGTGATCTAGTGGTTGCATGTTCAACACATCAGTGCACTTGATTGTCCATGGAAAAGGGAGCAAGCTCATCTCTGTTTCTGTGGAACAAAGTGACATCCTACCTGCACTGGCACGCTGCTCCAATGGGATCCCACCGGCAAGCAAACCAATGGGAGACTGGAGAGTTGGTGGCTGGCACACAGAAATGCTGGAGGGATGAGCCTGTGCTCAGAGACTGTCCATTTTAAACGCATGGCGATGTGGGAGGGAGCAACCTATTCTCAACAGGGAGAACTGGGTGAAGGAAGATGTTAGGGAGGTAACTGCGTTAACTGCTGATAGGTGGGCAGTGTTGAAAAGTTAAATAATAATGCCCAGAAATATAGAAGCAAACAGTGTTAAATGCAGATTGCTTATACTGTTTACCCCTTTTTCAGTGTTCTTTAACTATTGATTCCCTACATTTTTGATGACCTGGGATGTCATTGGGGCGGTGGGGGGGCACGACAATTTTTTTTTAGTCAGTAGTTGGGTTGGTACACAGAAAGAGAACCTAGCCAGGAGTCTTAGTCTGGTTTGTATTGGCTCTGGGATAGCAAAAGTCTCTTAGGAACTTTTATCAAAGTCTTTTCTGTAGAACATACGTTCTCACCTCCATGTACAAATGTATGTGTATGTATAACAAGTGGTGAGCCTCCTCTGTGACAAGCTGTCCTCTCCTAGCTATTTGCTTTGAGGAAGGCAGTGTATATGATTCTTCTAGGCTCAGATGAGCTCCACAAGCAAATCAGCCTTCCTTTCCTGAAGCAAGAAAGCAATTCCTGCGAGATGAACGAGGTCAGCCATTCCCTGGTCCACATGTGGAGCCATTCCGCAGTATCTCATGTTTCTTTACAGCTGCTAGAAGAGCACTCTTCTGAAGTGTGCATCCTTGTTTAGCATGGAGCATAATCCTGACTTGCCCTTCCACTTACACCCCATAAACAGGGATGCCCCATTCCCTACTGAGTCAGATACAGTATCCTTGAAAAAACAGCACTTAAATCAGGCCTTGCAGTTGTGTCAAGTAGTTCTCTTGCATCTAATTTATCACGCAGCCCTGCTTCTTTCTAAGCCAAGAAATTAGACTTGCTGTAGACAGGAGTTGTGCCTTGCTAGAATCAAGATAGCAAAAGTCTGTTTCTACCTGTGTTTCAGATAAAATGTATTACTCCTCTTGTCTTTGCTGGAGCTTTCAGTTTCCCAGTGTTTATAAAACCTTGATACCCAATCACCAGCTGCCTAAACACAAAAAATTGGAAAAACAAGCTGCTGCCTGATTTTTGCTGTCTGGATGCAGAATCATCTAACAGAGTCTTCACTATCTTCTGCAGTCTGGTTTCCCAGTTCTGAAGTAATGGTACTTCCATTGCTCCCTTCAGGGGACTTACCCCTGGAAGAACAAAACTGCTGGGAGACATACCTAGGTGTGATCCGAATTCATCTGTTTCATCTGTTTGTTGCTTTTGCCTCATGTAAATTCCTCTCCCCTGAGCTATTTTTGTCTTTTATTTCATTTACCCTTTGGAAAAAATCTTTCTTCTTTTGCTTCAGCAGCCAATTCCTGGTAACATGATGACAGGACTGGGAGCAGACGGCCCAAGGACTCTGAGAAGGTTTAGCATCCTTGCTTTTTATAGGATAGTCCACAAACACAACGGATTCACTCGTAGAAGAGCAGATTAAGATCAAGAAGGTTAATGCTCTGCACTAATGAGTTGAGAATGCCAAATGATTTTTAATAAGAGGTTATTTATGTACATATAATACATATTTACGTCTTAATTATATTGCAGTAGAGGATCAGCCCTGAAGTCAGACATTTAACAAATAAGTAAAACCACAAATAAGTCTCTGTCTCAGGGAAGCCAGAATCTGAGGTGGCATCAAGGAAAACAGCCGGAAGAACAGGCTGAGAGGCAGCTTGCAGGAGGCAGCAGGAGCAAGGGCAGTTCTAGCTGCATCAAGACATAATGCAACAGAAGAATCCTAACAGCTTCAGAGTTATTACAGGGAGGCAAATGATACTGAGGGGAAACAGCGTTATTAAAGGTGAATTCTGGCTGAAAATTCTAGATAAGGCAATGTTAAGTATAGCAATAGTATGCTAAGTAATTATACAGAGGAAAGGTTGGCAATTGCTGCCTTACAGAAAACTAGTAGTTGCAAGCGTGAAAGTCTGAGTTTAATCAGACCTTTGTTGTAGCTACCATGGAAATGAAGGATATACTGAGAATTTCTAATTCATTTCCTAATACTTGGCCTGTAAATACTGAGTAGAGATAATTTGGTAGCTGTATCTATTGGAAATGCAATCAGGATGTACTAAATAGGGTGAGACACAGTATATGTGGTATCATCAGAAGAGATTACAGTTAGGCTTTGTCTTTTGATTGTCCTGACCTGACGGCACTGACTTATTTTCAGGCAGATACAGGGCAAGTGATTTCATAAAAATTGCTGCGTTCATCCAACACAGATCAGTCCTTGGAAAATCATCTCACTCCTGGGAATTTGAAAGTAAGTGAGTGCACATAATAACGGATTTTTGCTGTGGGTGATGCTATAATGAAGCAGTCTCAGAATACTTTCACAATCTCTCTAGGTATTAAGATAGGAAAGCACATAGCCCGAACAGTGTGACACCTAATTTTTCTCCAGCTGCAAGCAGATGTGCTATTAATTCTGAAATATGGCATTCACAACAAACACAGTGAATACTTGACTGAATGGAAGAACATCTGCTCTAAGATAACACTCATTTATACAAGGGCTGTGGAGGTTACTAATAGAAATAAATTGTTCCTTACATTTCAAAAAACAATTTAAGTGGGTAAGTTTCAGTCTTTGGGATGTTTAAACTATATATACTGGGCCTCTAGTTTTACTGGCAACTCCAGATACACGTATATGCAGGTGAAAGTTCTGCTGACTTTTCATGAATTCGGGGCCACGTTTTTCTGACCTGCACAATTTTCAACAATGTAAAGTCAGCGTTTTAGAAAAAATCTGTGCTCCCATGAAGGTGTCACTGAAAAAGGGATGGCTCTTCCAGGATGCTGCAGCCAACAAACTCCACTGAGGCAGGAAACCACACAAGGCTGTGCTGTGCCACCATCCAGCTGCTACTGAGTACGTCCCAGGCACCTTCTGTCCACCACCTTCTTCCATGAAGAAGCTAGAGGCTTTGTATGTTCTCATGTGGTCAGAAAGCTTAACTCTAAAGAAGAAAAGTGTGGCTGCTGCCTCCCACTTTGGATGTCAGTAACAATAATCCACAATTCTGAGTGAAATGTGAAAGCTGAGTACGCAGTTGGGAAAACTGTATGGTTAGGCTGTGAAACAGAGGTTACGCGATGGAAATAGAGGATACCAAAACAGAAGACTGAACTCTTTATGACTTCACTGCCAGTTTTGCTGAAAGGCATATTTTTTGCTTTACTTTGGATTCTTCAGATATTATAATAAAGTTGATTTAAAGTTTTTTTCCTCTAAACTCTGAGATTTAAAACTACATTAACTCTACTCATAAGTGAAATAAAAAAACAACATGCAGGCCTCACCTTAATAATTTCCATCCCTCCATGTATTTATTATCTCATTTGTAATGCAATCTGGAAGTTAGCTTCACATAGTTACTTCACCTCAGGCCCCCTGATTATGCGATCTGAAGTAAGTCAGCTTTCTATTTGTTTCTCTCTGGAGATCCTTGGGTAATTTTCCTCAAGAGTTCTGCAATTATCCTTACAAATTCTTCTGCTGAGTCAAAGGCAAGGATGTGGTCATATAAATTTTTGCTATGATTGAGTTGTAGCCTGAAATTAAGTCTGTAAGCAAGCTAAATCAAATATATTAATTAATTTCTGAATAAGTGTGTCTACAACCAGGTTAATTCATTCAGACTAACTCTTCCAAGTAACCCTTGCTCACCCGAAGGGTTAACAAATTCTTTGTTTTATGATGAGCCACCTTAATGTGCAGTCCCATCTTGATACATTCATAATATTTTTATTTCTCCTTATTCTTTGGAGAAATAATAAATTACAAAGGTTCAATGAAAATGATTGCTCAAATCTTCCCATTCCATCCTTTTCACTACCATGCACTACAACTCTTGTGTATTCTCATAGTGCAATTCCTTTTTTTTGTCAGTTCTGGCAAGACTGCAGAATGAGAGCTTGAATGCCTTTTCAAAAACTCAAAATATTTGATACATTTTATACAGTTTCCCACAACATTCTCCTGAAGAAACTCGCTGCTCATGGCCTGGATGGAAGTACCCTGCACTAGGTCCAAAACTGGCTGGATGGCCGAGCACAAGGAGTGGGAGTCACATGAGCTGGTGACCGGTCACCAGTGGTGTCCCCCAGGGGCTCTGTACTGGGGCCAGTTCTGTTCAGCATCTTTACTGATGGTCTGAATGAAGGCGTCAAATGCACCAACAGTAAATTTGCGGATGACACTAAGTTGGGTGGGAATGTTGATCTGCCTGAGGGTAGGAAGGCTCTGCTGAGGGACCTGGACAGGCTGCAGCGATGGGCTGAGGCCAATTACATGAGATTCAACAAGGCCTAGTGCCAGGTCCTGCACCTGGGCCGCAACAACCCCATGCAAAGGTACAGGCTTGGGGAAGAGAGAGTGGCTGGAGAGCTGCCTGAATTGGTGCTTGGGCTTGATTATCTTGAAGGTCTTTTGCAATCGGAGTGATTCTATGGTTCTATATACTAAGCTACCCATACATTGTAAAATCACCATGAGATAAGCTGCAAACATGCAAAATGTCAGCAACCTTTGTTACGGTTCCTACACACACTTAGCCTCATAGTAAATGAGAACAAACACATGGTAAAGCATGTACCAAAGCTCCTACAGCAGAGCAGCTCAGCTACCTAAGGTCTGGTGCCAACTTCTCTTCTAGGATTTGGGTCCACAGGGAATGTTCTTTCACTGCTAGCTCCCGTATTTCAAATGCCCCTAAAACCTAGCCTGGGATGATGTCATGCTCAATAAGCTGTTCAGTCTTTTCCCTGCTGAACCACAGTGTGGGAAAGGTGGCTCAGAAATTTGAGCCAGGAGAGTTTAGTTAGGATGCATTTGTTTTGGCAGTATCTCCAAAAATCTCCTATATTAAGATATCTTTTTAAAGAAGTGCTGAGTGTGCTTGGAAAATGAGCTGTTCTCTGCAGCGGTGGGATCTCTGGGGCAGCAGCTGGCAGCCTTCCAAAAATGGTGTACCAGACTGATTTTTTACTTCTCATCTTCAGAAGTTAAGCATACAGGGAAAAAGTCAGCACGAGTGGGAGAAGGGAGGTACTCAAGAGGTAGCTGAGAAAGGACGCTCCAAGAGCCCAGGTACCGCAACCACCTTACCAGCACTAGTACTCTTCCTCCATGCTACCATCTGGGAGATGCTGGTTCCACACATGGTATTTCTCAAAACACTCAATTTCTCACCTCCCAGCTCTATGCTCATCCTCTGCTGTGCCTTTTAAAATTTGTCCACATAGTTCATATAGCACATGTGCTCTCATTTGCCGGTCTTTCCTCTAGGACACCGTGAACCCTTAGACACAGAGGCAGTGCATTTTCACTTATGCTGCTACCTCCCACATAATTTCTGACATCTGGAAAACTCAGGTTTTAGAGCTCTCTGGTCTCATTTTTCTTAAGCATTACACTTGCTCCAGGCAGTGCAGCACACTGGTCATCTTCAAGGCCACTTAGAGATCTCATGAGAAAACAGAGACTTAATAAACTTGGCCCAACCCATCTGTCATATCCTCATCTCATCAGAGAATTCTACAGCAGAAATCACAGAGTCAAGAGTCCCTACCTCATTCCTAACACATGCATGTGTATTTGAACATATTACAATGCATTCCTTAACATTTAATGTTGATTTTTTCAGTTTTTATTTTTATTGGTCCACATTTTTTGTGTATTTACATAATCTTTTTTTTTTCCTTGCCTGACAGGCATGGAAACAGTAAGTCGGGTCCTGGCGCATGAGAAGGTGCTTTGGTTTTCAGCACTGGGATGAAGAACTGAAGCTTTTTGTTTTGGCATAATCTAAAGGCCACAGGGGTGTCCCCTGGGAAAACCAAAGTTGGTAAGGACCTGACGTTTCATTTCTCCATGCGTTGAACGCCCAGCTGAGGGAGGATAACATACTTGCTCTCTGGAGAGGAGTTAAAACAGGTGCTGAAGGTCTCTGAAGTAGAGATGCTTCTCTGAACCCTGTAGGCCATGATTGTCTGAGAAACACAGATCTGTGGGAGACTTATCATCATCAAGAAAACAATTTCTGATCATGAGGATCTGCCCAGTTTACCCATGGGAGATTTCGTTAGCAACTGCCACAGCAGCAGATGCTGCTGTACCATGCTCTAGCCTTTATGTGGCAGCAGAGCCCAGCTCTGCTCCAGGCCACCAAAACAGCCAGCCACAGGCAAGGGGCCAAACTCTCCTTGCAGTATTACTTCAGGGCTACACTGTGAAGAGGTTACAGAAGGTTACTATTTTAAGCACCAAATCAGTAAGACCATTCTTCCAAAAGCAAGACCGTCTATATGATGGTATTTTAAATAATGGCAGCAGAAGCTTCAGATCCTTCTACAAGGGATTTCAATGTCAGCAGGAGAAGAAAGTAGCCAATGCTAACCAGGGAGCAAACCGGACCCTAGTGATTGTATGGAAGATAGGTAGGGCCAAGATCCCCCGAAAATCTCAGTAATCATGGTTTGGGTTGGAAGGGACCTTGAAGATCATCTAGTTCCAACCCCCCTGCCATGGGCAGGGACACCTCCACTAGATCAGGTTGCTCAAAGCACCATCCAACCTGGCCTTGAACACTTTTAGACAGCATAATAAGACTGTGAAAACTAAGCCACTTAGGTCACCTACTTCCTTACTCCACCACATAATTCTTACCTCCTTACCTCAACACACCATACCAAATCCCTGGATATGCAGCTTCCAAAAGTACCTGAGAAACCTAGTTTCTAAACTGCACTAAGGAAACAAAGCTGTATGTCCAACTGCAGCTACCTCTCCATGAACTTTATTAACTTTGTACTCAAGTCTGTGCCTGACTTTGCAGTCACATCACTTGAGCCAGATCAAGCCAGATGCTGACATCCATTCTGCATGCAGAGGTAGAACTGAAGTGCAAGTCAGTTTTCCTTTAACTGGGTTTTCTTGCCTGAAAAGCCACTGGCCAGAAAAGCCTCTTGGCAAAAGTTACTGATCCAGCCTACAGCAACATTTGGCTCCAGTGTCATCTTCAGCCCCCAGATAATGTAGTACAGGCACTGGCTATGGAATGTCAGCTGCTAAGAGAAAAACACTGCCACAATCTACATTTGGCAAATCTTTCCAAACAACTGTTTGTAAGTGAGTAAATACTAAGAGAATTTTTATATTCAGTAGTAAACAAATAAAAAATGCTTTTGAACTAATATCAGTTAAACTAGCTGCCACATTTGTATAAGGTAAATAATACAGCTTAACCCTGCACTGTTCACTTACTACACTTAAAGCATGATTTAGACATCCAAAAATGATTAAACAAGTTGACATTTTGAAACATAATGATTTCAGAATCCCTTCCTGTACAAAACAAAGCAGCCAGGAAATTTTAAACGTTTTTGGTTTTAAAGAATTCAGCTAAATTCCAATGTAGGCTGAATTCTAAAATCAAATTATCTTAAAACACAAAATGTACCAAGAACATTTAGGAAAAAATATAGCTTACATAAACTCAGAACCAATTTTGTTTAGAATCTAAAAATCATATTAACCAGGTTTTCAAAATTATAGTGCTGAAAAATTCTGTTACAACATTAATGAAATAATAATAATAATAATAATAATAAAGGCTGAAGAGGGAAAATAGGTAGGGATTTAAAATGTCACAGTGTGACATTTTCCATAGCAAAGGGGTGTAGGTTGAAGGTGATATTAGTGGCAGCAATGATTCTGAGTCTCCAACGAGAGTTCATTAAACAATCTTTGCTGACATCTGAATTTCTGTAAAAAGCAAAAGCATGGAAGAAGAGTTGGATGCCTTTCAGGATGTTAAGACTTCCAATTAGGAAAACCTTACCAAGAAGAGACAGGAAAGGACTTTGATCAGAGTTGGAGTAGAGGATTTGTCTGCAGATGTTAATTGAAATAAATTGTGCAAAAAAACTAAAGAAGGGAAATGTTTTCCTAGAAGTGAATTACTTATTGGTTAAAGACTGCACATTCAGTTTGTTTTGGGCCTTTTCCAAGAAGATGTGCCAAGTATGACAACAAGCACTGAAACTGGGTAACAGCTAGGATCTAATAATCACAATGTGATCAGAGCAGAGATGCTGAAGTATTAAGCACAGCAAAACAACAAGCGAAACAAAGGCTTCTCCGTGAAGCAAATCTGAATCTGAAGACAAGATAACCAGAAAGAAATCTAACTTGCACATTTGTAACCTGTAGTAATAGAGAGTATAAGTCATGAGACCAGGAAAGAAATAGATATTTGACCTCACAGGGGCAATGTATAGAAGGGGAGAACCTAATTCAGGATAGGAACATCACACTGTATCTTAGCAAAGCTCCTCTGAAACTAAAATTGAGGAAGATCTGATAACTTCTCAAAATTCAAATGGAAGTTTACATTTACCTTCATTGACATTTGCTACATACAGTTTTCTTTTGAGTGAGTGAAAATGTGGTAGCTGTTCAAAACAATTTACTGGAGACCTCAGTGACTTGCTGAGGAGTCATGCTACACAGCAATCAAGGTAGGAATTCAAAGCCCTGCCATAATCCCCCAAAATACTGTCAAGCTTTCCTGTTTACCACCAAGGACATTTTCAGAGCAATAAGAGATCTGTCTTTATAATACAGTCCTGACTCTCCTAAGATCAAACTCCTGCACTAATAACAAGAAACCCATTGCACTCAATTCCTTACTTTTCCTCTCAGCAACAATGTGTCTTTATTATTTATATATATCATTAGAACACTTCGCCCCACTCCTAAGGTAGGACCTCATGTACCATTTCACTGAACAAACACCTTCCTTCCAAGGCAGCAGGAAGCGACTGAAACCATGAAGCAGTAACACCAACTCAGAGCACTCCTGGGGTGTCAGGAGAAGCACATAGGGAAGATGTGAGTGAGGTCTCCTTTCACCCATGCCCAAACTGACTCAACATCTTAGTTTACAAATGGCAAGCATAGCTTGAGCAGATGACTTTCAAGGCACAGTCAGATACATGTTTTTGACAGAAATGCCCTGGAGAGTCACAGCTTGAGGGCCATGGGTTGCACACCCACAAACTAGACAATTTCAGGAATAGTATTTTTACCTGTTTAAAAACACTGGGTAGAAATCAGACTATTTTTAGCGTAATGTAGGAGAAGCTTCTAGGAGCTTATATATCAAGGAATTATTATGCAGATCCCACAATCATTATTTAATGAAAAACTGGCAGCATCTACAGTGTGAACCCAAGGTTTCTCAGGGGAGAAGAGAGTTTTTCAAATTTATCAGAATGGTCTGGACATACATGAACTTTCTCTGTCAACACTTATAATTTCATTTTCCTTCAAATGGTACTAGCAAGCTCTTTGACTAATGGAATGAACCAGAGATATGTTACAAAATGTTTAATAATAAGTTCTCTATAATCTTTCAGTTGTGTCAGCACAATGAGTCTGACTGCATCCAGTAAGATGCATCTCTCAAACACAATCCAGAACTTCCACAGCTGACTCCTCAACACCCTCTGTATCCTCCAGTCTGTGGCTCCTGACTCTCAGCTCGCCAGGGCCTCACTGCCATGATGGTTGATGGGTGCTGCTGTCTACGGCTTCCTTATTCTGCAGCTGCAAGAAAAGCAGTAGCAGACAAACCAGCCGTGGCCTCTGGCTGTCATTTGAGAAGGATGCTTATACTGTAGCAGTTGAAAGAACAGCTAAGCACACCTATCCTTCATCCAGTTAAGGTGTAGTACATGTAGTTTACATCTTCCAAGGTAAAAGTAAAGAAGTTTCAGAGCTCACTTTTCCTTCAGTTGTAAACCAACCACTCCCTTCGCTTTGTGTTATATCTGGAGCAGCATCGTGAAGAGACTTGGATCCCATTCATTTGGAAATGAGATTTTACCCTGAAATTAATTTTATTTTCCCTTAATCAGTGCTTCTATTTAGGACATAATGATGTTCCCAACTTGATATACTTCAAATTAAATATTTTTTCTTAAGCTATTCACTGAATTAGAATCAGTACAATAAAATCCAGTTGTGCCACAGACCCACAGCTTGGTGGAGGTCAGCAGGAACCTCTGGAGATCATTCAGTCCAATTTCCTGCCCAAAGCAGTTACCTAGAGCAGATTGCCTGGGGACATGTCCAGTGCAATTCTGAACAGCTCCACGGATGAAGACACCACAACCTCACTGGCCAACCTGTGCCAGTGTTTAACCACTCTTGGATTAAAAATGTTTTTTCTTACGCTTAAATGGAGTTCTTCACATTTCCATTTGTGCCTACTGTCTCTTGCCCTGTCACTGAGTACCACTGAGAAGGGTCTGGCTTCATCTCCCTTACCTTCCCCATCAGATACTAATATACACATGGAAAAGATACCCAAGTCTTCTCTTTTCCAGGCTGCACAATCCCAGCTCTCGCAGCCTCCCCTCACAGATCAGAGGCTCTATTCCTTAATTATCTTTGTGGTCTTTTGTTGGACTCGCCCAGTACATCCATCTCTCTCTTGTACTGGGGAGCCCAATACTGGACCCAGCACTCCAGATGTGCCTTATCAGTGCTGAGCAGAGGGGAAGGATCACCTCTCTCACCCTTCTGGCAGCATTCCTCATAGTGCAGCCCTAGAGCCTGTTTGCCTTCTTTGCCATAAGAGCGCCTTGCTAGCTCATGTTTACCTTGTTGACCACCAGGACTTTGCTGTCAAGTTTCTTGTCAGCTGATGGTCCCCCAGCCTGTCTGAGTACATGGGGTTATTCCTCCACAGGCATAGGACTTGGCATTTCCCTTTGACAAACTTCACTAGATTCCTGTTTGCCCACTTCTACAGCCTGCCCAGATTCCTCTGAATGGGATTGCACCCATCTGGTGTATCAACCACTTGTCCCAGTTTGGTATCACCT
This sequence comes from Aegotheles bennettii, assembly GCA_013398125.1. Classification (NCBI taxonomy): domain Eukaryota; kingdom Metazoa; phylum Chordata; class Aves; order Caprimulgiformes; family Aegothelidae; genus Aegotheles; species Aegotheles bennettii. The sequence goes on along the minus strand of VZRW01010111.1, from coordinate 182,133 downwards.
GCAAATGTGTGAAGGGTGCACCCTGTCCCACCAGCAGGGTCACTAAAGCAGCTATTAGGAAGTACTGGAGCCAGTATTTACTCCTGAAGTACACCACCAGAGACTGGTGTCCAGCTGGACACATTTGTTGCCAGTTCAATTCCAGATGTACTTTGGCTTTGTAAACTCCACCCTTGCATGCTTGGATGGTATCTCTGTATTTGTACAATGAATATTTCCCACATATAACTCCTACATGAGGTTACAACAAAATTCTTTTAAAAAAGCAGAGACCAGAACTAGCCATTTCAAATTTTCATTCCAATTCTATGGTCTTCAGTTCTACTTACCCGATCTATAGCGCTCATCCCGTGACCCTGAGGACCTGCGACGGTGATACCGAGAGGAAGAGGACGGAGTAACAGGAGTTCGACGTTCTTGTGGTAATGCCTGGTCCACTCCTGCATTAATTAAAAAACAAAACAAAACAGCTCATACTGATTGAATTCCAGAAGCTTAATAGTGAGGAGGAGATCAGCCTACATTAGAAGCAGAAAATGAGCATTCAGTGGCTAAATCGTGTCATGCCAATTGGTTACCAGTACTTGCCTCCTCTGGTCAGCTTTTCTGGTGAGGATATTTTCCTGGTTCTCTCTAAGATAACTTTTTTCCAGGATCATAGACTACTTAAGAACAGCACACAGAGAGTAAGCTTGGCCATGTTTTCTTTTCCTCAAACAAGTGACCCTTCACAAAGCAGTATTCAGGAAATATTTCAACGTGTTAATAAAGCCAGATACCATTGCAATGGATCTTGAAGCTTTCCTGCAAACTGGTTAGAAATTGTCACTAGAAGACTCAGCTGCTGTGTATTATCTAAAACCTCATGCGGTTGGATGATACCAGCTGGTGACAACACAATACTAACCACTGGAAGCGAGACACCCTGTAGGAAGGGGACTGCGTTAATATCTGTAGGCAAGGAGAAGGACTTGGGGGTGTTGGCTGATGAGAAGCCCAACGTGAGCCAGCAATGTGCACTTGTAGCCCAGATCACCAACAGTATCCCAGGCTGCATCAAAAGAAGTGTGATCAGCAGGTCAAGGGAGGGGATTCTCCCCCCTACTCCGCTCTTGTGAGACCCTACCTGGAGCACTGTGTCCAGTTCTAGAGTGCTCAACAGAAGGACATGAAGCTGTTGGAATGAGTCCAGATCAAGGCCATAAGGATTATTAGAGGGCTGGAGCACCTCTCCTATGAAGACAGGCTGAGAGAGTTGGGATTGTTCAGCCTGGAGAAGGCTCTGGGGAGACCTTAGAGCACCTTCCAGTACTTGAAGGGGCTACAGGAAAGCTGGAGAGGGACTTTTTACAAGGGCATGGAGTGATAGGACAAGGGAGAATCGGTTCAAACTGAGAGAGGGTAGATTTAGATTGGATATTGGGAAGAAACTCTTTATGAGGGTGGTGAGACCCTGGCACAGGTTGCCCAGGGAGGTTGTGACTGCCCCCTCCCTGGAAGTGTACAAGGCCAGGCTGGATGGGGCTTGGAGCACCCTGCTCTCATGGCAGGCGTCCCTGCCCATGGCAGGGGGTTGGAACTAGATGGTCTTTCAAGTCCCTTTCAATCCAAGCCATTCTACAATTCTATGATTCTATGATTTTCAGTTACCAGGGGACATAAGTAAGCAAGTGAACCAAACCAGGCTGAAAATAGTGATCTGTTTCAGTAAAACAACAAAAATAACTTAGCTTTATAATACATGTACCTGCAGCATCTCAGTATGCTGGGCCTAAACATCCAGTATTTAAGATTCAGACCTTGTATTCATCTGTTTACCATAGTGAATTTGCTTTTTTTAAAAAATAGATATTTTCTTGAAGGCTCCTTCAATGACAGCAGTGGTATAACAGCAGCATTGTATACAAATGCATCCAGAAACTGATGTTCCTTTAGAACTTCCAGAGAAGGGTGAAAGTTCAAGTAAACAATAGGAAAAGAAAGCAAACCTATATCTGTAGTAGTGGCTTAATATGTCACCCTGCTCTCTTCCAGAGAAGAACTTGAGCAGACGAACCCAGTAAGTGATGCATTCAGCTTCAAGTTAATAAAGCACAGAGCCTTAGGCACTGTGTGATGCACAGGGGCAAAAGCCCAGGAGTACCCAAAAAAATGAAATTCTTTTCTATTGTTTTTTGCCTTTAAAAAGTAGTGGCACATAATGTGCAACTGTAAGGACAGAAGTAAATCTGGCTTCTTACACTTAGGGTTGACGGTAGGAAAGATCTGTTAAAATTAATTAAATTATTAGTAATTAAGTATTCAAATGGATGACTAGTACATTGAAATTGGATTCAACAAATCAGTGCTTGGAAAGACATTGATATTTGTGATTAAATCACAATATAAAAACTCTCCACTAATATTTCTGAACCATTCAATGCCTGCTTATTGGAGAGGGGTAAGAGTTTATGTTTGTAGAAACAAGAATTTTTATGTAGGATATAAACCAACCAAAAAATGCTATGTTGACTTAATCAGTCTCAATTATCTTTCAATGGACTCTTTTAAAAAGCATCTTTTAAAAAAAGTTTACATTGTACACTTGTTTCTTTGTGAAAACAATCTGAACTCAAAATACAGCTTCTCTCTTAAATCTTTGGACACCAGCAATGTCAAGTCTGCTTTGATTTTGTGGAGAAGTGGTTGGTTGGCTAAAAAACATACTTGGAGTAAAAATCTCACAGGCATTTAAAAGACAGAGTGAATCTATAAATCTTCTTCTACTCAGATAGTGATTAATAATTCATATTCTTAAATCAAATAAAATGTCTTCGTTTAACTGCTCTGTCTCCACACTATAGTACGGTGTAATTTCACTTGCCCTCAAGCCTTCATATTCTTTAAGGCAGGTGAACCTAACTTCTGAATCATTGCAATATTCAGAAGAAATATTTTCCCTGAGCACTAGCAATACAAAGTTAACCATAAAATTAATTTTGATCGAAAATTTTTTTTAAAAAATGTTTCTGTCTGTACGAGATGCTAACCACCATCATTCATCTCAGTCCCTATCCATATTGTCAGCAATTATATACTTTCTGGAAATCACATATATTTACAAATATCCTAAAAAAACCCCCCACACCCCAAAATTGTGCACCTAAAAAACTTGCTGCTGTGTGACAGGTTTTGAGAAGAAAGCAATGCCACAGCTTCCCATGGCAAATGACTTGCGGAGGGCAACAGCGTGTGAAGAAGAACAAACAAAAATAACTGAGGTGTTGCTACTGCAGCACAGCATCATGGTTATACAGGAAAAGGGGATTAAATGCAACCTTCCAACAACAAACCCACGTGCAATAGGCTTTAGAAACACTGAAGGGAAATTCAATTGTGAGGAAAAGCATCGGTTTCAGAGGTGCGCAGCTGCTGTAAGAGGGAGACCTCCCAGGTAGGCCTGCAAGCCCATGGACAAAACACTTGTGGTTTCCTTCTCCTGCCCATGTGGCTGTGAGACAATGCAGGCGCCTCCGTTTCTTCTGCAGCTGTGGGCAGGGCACAAAGCTGTTTTTCATGGTGTAAAAATGCACGTAAGGTGACCTCAACCACTGACCCTGCTGCTGCAGAAGACAGCAGGATGCCCACCTGGCCAGGCAGGGCAGCCACCCAAGGCACCTCTAACACTGCAAAGGGCTCTTCACTCCTCTGGTTCACTACGGAGATTATGCTGCTATTTGTCCTTACTACAGATACAGAAATCTCTCATCTACCCTTAAAATTGAAACACTTTAACTAGTTTACCTCCCTCCTACTTCATATATGTGTATTTGTTCTTTTAAGTAACTCTGTTCCGATGCAATGGGCAATACGGAGCTCCTCCATGCAGTTAGCAAAGAGACAGCCCCAACATCCTGCACCAGTAGTGATTTAAGGCCATAACAAACTAACGAGTATCAAAATATCTTCTGATTTCATGAGGTCTGGGGATCATTTGCTGGCTTTACCTCCCACTTTCCCATGTATACAAAAACAGTGGATAAACCTCTACCCAAGCACGGAGCAGGATGGGTGAGCTTGGCTCAACGACAGCACAGATTTATATGAGGAAGTTAATTCTGAACTAAAACACAGAGGAGAAGATCTCCATCAGCCATCTGTGGGGAGACCTCTCTCCGTACTAAGTTCCTTTAGTGTGAGAAAACACAAAGCATCTCCTCACTTGGCAGAGAAGTAAGAAAGCTGATGCCGGTTCCTTACGGAAGGGGCTGGAGCAGGCATTAGCTGGCGCCGCCTGGCCTCACACCTTTGCTTCCCAGGCACCCACTCCGTCACACAGCAACAACAATGGTGTGAGACAAACCACACGCTAGAGAAAACCTCCACGCTGCCATGCCTGAGCAATGGGTAGTAGCAAAAGCCATACAGAACAATGAATACCATGAAATCAGTGAAGTGCTGCCATAAATAGCAAACGCATGTTAACAGCAGAATTGTTCACCCCCATGAAGGTTTTAGCAATACAGTGCAGTAACAAGCAACTTTTTTTTCACTTTTACTTCGAACATAACTAACTAAAAAAAAAATTATAGCTTTCACAGCCAGCACACAGGGTCCGTGAGCTAAGTGCTAATGCTTGTTCAAATGCAGCTTCACCCAGATGCATCCGTGAATCGGTGGAAGCAGTGGTACAATGGGCTTTGAGAACTCTTACTCGGATCGATTCCTAAATGTAAGGAGGTGGCAGAGCAATGCATGGCTTTCATAAAAGAAAGGACAGTGTCACGCCAGTGCCCTGTATGCAGAAACAATCTCAGGCACTGTCAAACTGGCATCATTCTTACTAAAGCCATAGTCCACTCCAGTCTTGCAGCTAAAGCAGGACTTTAAAAGGTAATCATAACTATCACCAATGATTGACTGATTAAAAGTCATGAAGAACGTCAGCAAAATACCGACGCCTGCTTTATGCTCATCACATTACATAGAAGCATTACCAGGTGCACTGGAGCAAACAGCCACGTTCTTAATACAAGCATTGGATTGTTTACCTAATGCTGCTAATGTGGGATTCAGCTTGCCTATTAAGACACCTATATTTAGGTGTCTACAAGAAGATGCTTAAACTAAGCTCCTATCAGAAAAAACAGGGACCTAGGCCAGGACTCAGGAGTCTCAACAGAAGTGTCCAGTGTCTTTTCAGATGTTGTGGACTATGAGACCTGGCACGACAAGAATGACAAACATCCCCTTTAAGTTCTCTTTTATACGTGCTTGCTCTGTGCAGATGTCTCTGATATTGTAGGAAATCCTGAACACTGTGAAGACACCGATCTCCAGGCAACTCCATGAGCCCAGTGGAGCCTGGAGAGCTACGCAGGTGGACAGTAGAGGTATCTGCTTTGGAATAAGCTGAAGAGCTCTCTGGGTTTTATCAACTGAATTAACTGTGCCTCTTCATATAAGAATGGGAGCTTAAATACCAGGTTCATAGGCAGACAACTTAATGCACATGTATCAATATACAAATCCTAATCTGCAAGCCGGATCCTGCCTTGACTGTAATTAGCTAAGAGTGCAAGAGCCTCAGTAAAGCTATTTAAGCAATACCACTGCAAGCTGGATAGTTTTATTTTTAAATGCGTGGAAGGCACAAAGCTGTTGGCTGGAAGCAGGTTTCACCCTCCTTCCTTCCTTTTTTTTTTGCCTTCACCTCTTTGTTCCTCCCTTATTTATTACTTCTTTTGTAGCTAAATAGCAGTGCTGTTCTGATAATGTGGCAATAGCTGCATTGCCCTCCAACAGAGGACAACTGCTTCCTTAATGACAACTGACGAGTTGCTTTGATGTATCTCTTATTCCTGTATGTGTCAAATTTTTGAATCTAAAAATATTTAAAAGTTGAAATGCCTAACTGGTAAGAAACAGCAGGCATTCTTAGATACAGTCTACATTTACTGTTCTAAAACTTACAGTGTGTGACCCTAGGAGAGCCGCAGGATAAACCCAGCAAATTCAGGGCTAGTGGGAAAGAAGGCAAACTGTTTGCAGTACAGTTTTAAGAAACAGTATTTACCTTCTGTTCAAAGTATTTTCTAAGCTTCTATGCAACTGCTGGTGGCTCAGCTTTAAAAACAAAGCCAGCTAATGAATAAACCGTGTATTTTGTAAACAGGTCAGAGGTCACAGCACCCCCATGGAACTTGTGGCATTTCACTCTTCCCATCAAATGTACAAGTAAGTAATGAATTCACTGGATAAGCCAAAATGTGACACTCCCAACCAAAGACATCCAGGAAAGTGGAGCCACTTTCTGCTAGGTAAATCTGGAGAAAATGGAATTTCTTCTGATCGGGTATGTTTAATTGACAATCCTTCCTTCACAGGTGAGCTTTCACACTTACTCCTGCACTTGGTTCTGATTTCAAACAATGCACATATTTTAAGTTGATCTTCTTCCTTCATTACTATACCTCCATCTTGCCTCCCATCATTTCCTTGCCAGCATTAAGCCTTCAGTTCAAGCCTAGCACGGCTTGTATGGGAGCTTCTTTTTTCTTCCCATTATCTCAGCAATAATGGACACCACGTTACAGCTGCAATTCACAGGCAATCTCTGATTTCTATTTTTCTCTAGAGAGTCCCACAGCATCAGAGTAACATTTGAAGACTCTTTTGCAAAAGTCTACCCATCCACAGAGCAAATGCATTCACCAATGCACTGGATGACTTACACTGCCAGCAGTTTAATAACCTTCCTTTATATTTCAAAAAAAGAAATTTGTGCAGACCTGTCCATTTGGACAGTGAATTCCAGCAGTTTCTCATTTTGACAGTGGCATCCAGCCCTTCACATGCCTCCACTGGCTCCACCTCTGCTCCAGCACAGGCAAGCTTTGTTTCAAGGCCCTCAATGGTATCTCTCCTTTTACCCCTATTGCTCACTTGTGATTGAGTCACCTTTTCTCATCCAATTGTCAGATTTTTAGAAAAACATCTTCATGTTTCCTCCTATGCTCTTATGTTTCACATATGCCCTCCATGAATGACAACAGGTATTTCATTGAAATTCTTCAAATTCTTTGAAAGACACCCTGACTCTGATGTGTACTAAAAACATCCTCCCCATCATGCTGAATGCTGAAACCACTACCCCATCACTAACTGATTTCATTATGTACTCGTTTCCTCCCTTACACCTGTTTTTTGTCCTACCATTAGGGTGTGAAGTCTTCTAAGGAAGATATCTTTTGCTCATGGTTGAACAAGGTGTGATATTACGAGGTCTTACTGCAGGACAGGAGACAGAGGTGCCATCATAAAACAAAGAGTATGTAAAACAATAAATGGGCCCTCACTTGGCATGGCAAAAGCCAAGCAGTAATCATCACGCTCTAAGTGATGGCTTCAAGGTGTAGTTCCCAGATGCCTTCAGAACCTCTCCTTTTAAGCAAACTAACCTCTGCAAAGGCATCCACCAATTCAAACCAAACCCTTTTTAAAAACAAGACTTACTAAGCATTCATCTACGTGCCATAGTTTCCCATCTGTGAACCATCACACTGTTCTCAGTCCCTGAGCTGTGTGATGCACATGTCTTTCAATGAGATCCATGTTCTCAACCTACATATATGCTTTGAAACACCCCATCGTGGTTATCCCCTGATAAGAACTTCAAGAATTAGGAAGGCAGATGTGATAGGAATGCTTGTTATTATTAATAAAGTGAATACATGAAGAGTTTGGGGTTTTTTTTACTTCCAGAATCAAGCTTTGTTTAAACATTTCCTTGCAATCTTTGCAATCCAAGTAATGTCTGTGGAAGAGAAAATGACACTGTAATTGCCAAGCTTGCTTTGAGTGCCCAAAGGGCTAGCAGCAAGAATAGCTGAAAACAAACGTATGCGTGCATACACATAGAAAAGTATGCAAATGTATGCACACATTACAGATAGATACATATGTGTGTTGCATTAGTAACAGAGGCTGTGGAAATCGGTTCCTGTAATTCTACAGAAAATTGTTTCTTCATAAGGTAAAGGGATCTTCTGTGCAAATGTATTATCTCTGCACTGCATAGCTTGAAATCTCCCCATGCTGGTGCTGCTCCAGCAGCAGGAGATGCAGTGATTTGTCTCTAGGCCTGGGAAAGGAGCAGCAGGTGCCTTTTAAACACCACGTCTCACAGGTTTATTAGCCATAATAAATAAAGCACTGGTGGCCGGTCTACATGGTTATGCTACAAATAGAGCTACACTGGTGGTAACAATGATGGGAAATTACAGAAAGTAATCTAGTGTAGACACAGCACTTGATTAAGAGAGAATGAACCACCCATATCTAAACTGTTAGAAGCAAAGCTTAATTGATAACAACATCGTCTCTGTTCTGTGAATGAATAATCAAATTTCCTGGCAAAAGACTGCAAGCAAATTGGGCAAAAACATTGTTTATGGGGGATGCAGGTAATTCAGTTATTTTTCTTGTAGGGAGGGTTTCTCTCGATAGCGCACACGCAGCTGTCCACGTTACTTTACCCAGAACTGACTGATCTAATCAAGATAATCTTCAGAAAGATATTCTGAAATAAATGCCTGTTTAAGTGGTTATTCTTTCAGCTCTTGGCTGTCAGGGCTCCTCTACAGAGGCAGTAAGAGAAAGGTCACGGCACGAGAAAGATTGGGACAATATGTGGAGATACAAAGGTCCGGAATCACTATTATTTTTAGATGTCTGACATATGGGCATGCTAAGAAAAGAAAAACTACTCTGCGCACAGAACATCTGCAGCTACAAACTGACATCCTGAGAAAGCGTTTTGAGGAAACAAAGCTGCACTTTTGTCTCCCTAAGTTAAAGCAGGTGGGGATTTAATGGGAAAGAGAAAGGGGGTTACCCCTATCCCTTCTCCCATTAACACTGTCAAACGCAGCATATCCATTCTGGATTTCTGGATGTACGACAGCCCGTCTGGAACAGTACAAATGTCCTTTGCATATGTGCAGTCTGTGCAGCATCTGGATGTGTCAGACCCATTGTGCATGCACTGTGGAGTCAACTTGCAGATGTGCAGTGGATCCAGCACATCCCCCATGTATCACATTCACTGCACGTTTGCTGTACAGCATATGTGACAATATACTCTCTGGGATTATCCTGTTAAAAACAGGGAGCCTAAGAGTGAATGCTCACATCACCTGGTATAGTATCAACCACGTGGCTGCCCAGCTACCCCTTTCAGATTAGGATTATACCTATACCTGAAAAGTAATAGCTCTCCCTTCAAAAATGACAGCACAATCAGCACAACAAAAAGACCTCTGGTATCTACCTATCTATGCTTATATATTTATATAGCCAACTTTTCTACTGCCTACATCTAGCACTTACATGGTTTTATATCATTAATTTTGTTAAACCTGAAATTGCAATTTAAATTTAATCATTCCCATTTTGCAAAGAATCTTGGGCAGAGAAGTTAATCACGCCAGACTGAGGGAACCTTACTTAGAGCAGCCCCATGTAAGAGGAGAAACACAAACACCACGTTTAGAATCTAATATGAATCTCCTCTGTAGTATTATGGCAAATACGTTTGAAAATGAGCAGGGAAGGGTGTCTCAAAGGGATCATATTTTTACAGGTACATCTTGTCCTGACAGCACTGTGAATCCTATCCTCCCTCTAGCCATCTCTTACACTGTGTCTGGAACACCTTGTGGGAGCATGGGCAAGCACACAGCCAAGAATGCGATGCCCTCCCATGTGCCCACACGGTTGGCTAGAGAAAAATCTGGTGTCTCGAGGGGCTGTGAATACTGTGTAGCTTAGCTACAAACCCAGGGAGTGGGAGCAGATTGCCTGTCACCAGCCACAGGTTCCCCCCAGAAGGCAGGACAGGTATCTGCTGAAAGGCACAGCTGCATAGGCATGGCTCAGGTCATGTCTTGTCTGTCCACACTGCTGCAATGGAGTCCTGCAGAATGTTCTTCCTCCAGTCTGCTCTACCAGCCTGATGCCTGTGTTCCTAAAAGTCAGTCTGCTTCTGATTGGTTTGGATGTGAGTGGAGCTCAGGCAAAGATCTCTGCTTGAAAACAGAACAGAATAGGGGTGCTAGGATTTTTACAGCTTCCTCTGGATTTTGGTGGGCTTGGACCTGTCCAGGGCTCTGTAAAAAGGCAGTGCCAAAAAGCGAATGAGAAACACATGCCTTCCTGTGTTTCACCAACTTACTGTATGAAACCTCCTTGAAAGTATCCATGGTATGGAAGCTAGAGAGACATTAGCATGTTCAAATGTTACTAAGAAGGAGTATTCCTTCTCCCTTCCCATCACTTCACACTTAGACAGACAAAAGTCAGGAACAGCCTTCCAGATGTTGACCTTTGGTTGTCCTGCCTTGTCACTGGCAGTTCCTAGTCTATCTTATCGATGTAGATGTCTACCAGAGGCTTCCAGATGAGGCACAGTTACAGACAGATATGGACTGGAAAAGATACATTCATTGTGCTCACCAAAACGAAAATAAAAGAGAGGCCGGTTTCCTGCTGTGCTGGCTGCTCTCTCTCTAGCGGCCGCTTCCCGGATGTCACAGACACCAATGTTGGCAGTGCGGAGCATTCTTCTGGCAGCTCCTTCACTGTGTTGCAGTCTACACCGTACCGCGGCAGCTCCATTCGCTGCTGTAACAAGTTGAAAAAAACTAATTAATTCATGTTTAGTTTTTTTACATTTGTTACAGCAACGAATGGAGCTGCTGCCCCCATGCAGTAGAGCACACACGCACACGCACGCACAGACACCACAGGACACTCCCGGAGCCAACGCGGGTCAGTGTTCCACTCTGCCAACATGGGCGTTAGTAATGTTAGCAAAGGTGCAGTGAGAGGACTGGATGTCCCAACACAGGGGAACTGCCTTTGGATTTCCTTTGGTTTGTTGAATGCAGTCACAGAATGCAAATCCCTGCCCTTCCCCAATGCCTCCAATCCCAGCCAAAGAGCCATGTCCATTTACATACAGTTTCAAAATACCCCTGAAACATCTATTACCTCTTAATAGCAAGATCCAAGAACACCAAAGCTTATAAATTCTTGCACTTCCCCATCAAAACAGATTACAACAAAGAAACAAATGACTAATTCGTCATGTATGTGACTGTTCAGATATGAACAGAGGCTTACAAAAGGCAGCATCTGTTTTGTTCTTGGAAAGGATTCAACTCCCCCTTCCTAGTGAGCAAGGACCTCAAGCCATTCAGATGAGTAAAGTCTTAGAAGGAGAATATCAACTTGAACTGTTTGAAGTTTTGTCTAGAAGGTAACACAACAAAACAAACAAAAAATACAAAGACAGCAAAGACCCAAGCACAAATAATATCAGTTTCTGGAGGAAATAATACAGTAGAAGCAGTGTCTTCCACTCCAATAAAATAATTCATTTAGCCATCAGCTAAACGACTGAGCTTGACGTACGTACAAGAGAACAATGGACAATATTTCAATAATTTTCCTCTTCATCCTATCATAATCTTCCTTCACTCTTCCACCCATAACCCACATTCCTAGTATGGGATTTTCTGGGAGATGGTAGAGCAGAAAACATTCACTCTATTTCTTCCCATCTTAAAACAGCCCTAAATCAGCTACAGTCATGACCTCTTCAAATTATTGAAAGGACCCCATATAGGACTGGCTTACTGAGATCCTTCTGTTTCTCCTTACAATGGAAAACTTCAGTATCACAACAGAGACCTTGAAAGATAAATCTTGGAGGGTTCTCCACCTACTCTCTTTCATCATTACATGCATGATGAATCCTCAGCAGTTTTAGCCACAGATTCAGCCTGACCAGAAGACTACGAGCTTTCTGGAGAACAAGCTGTATTTTCTTGTGTGAAGAAAAAAAAGACACAGCTAACTGTATAAATAAATACTGGTACCAACTGCACTGCTGTGTTGAAGATTACTGTGAGGCAACAGTCTCTTCATAACTCAGTAAACCTAAGTAGGTCTCATGAGAACATACTGTGAAGACTACTGTATATCTGATACTCTAGTCAGACCAATAAATACCCAGAAATCTAATAACTGCACCTCTGGTATTGTAATTCTGTTGATTTTATTTGTTTCATTTTCTAATGGCTCCCAACGGTTAGGAAATGTCACAGACACCCTTGAATCACACTGTTATCACTTCAGAAAATGGAGGTGTCTGTAACACCAATCTCTTCTGTGGAGTTCCCACCAGTGAAGCAGACCAAGTGAAATTCAAAGGCACAAAAATACCATTCTGCAATGGAGCTAGCTGATATATATACACCTGAAGAAGACAGAACAAGGCAATGCCTCCACACATGAGCAGTTTAAATAGAAAACCATCAACTTCACCATAAAGGCAGGCTTTTGTAAAAGAAGGAGGAAACTAGTTCCTAGGCCTGTAACAAAAACAGGGCTCAGAGGACAGGCAAGCCCAAGTGGAGCCTCCATAAGGTGAGATGCCACGAATGTGTGGGGCACCCTTCTCTGAGGCCAACACAAAATGGAGGCGTTCACCAATACCTACAACTACATATTGAACTCCATGATTCAGTGCCTCAGAAGAGTGAAATAACTCTGAAGAGTTCTTATATACCTATAGGAAATAATTTCAATATAACAATACATTATTAAATTTATCTTGAAGATATTTTTACACCTTTTGGGCAAGTACATGCAAACCATCCCTCAACACTGAGACCAGGTATCAATAAAGGATTGATTGTCCAAGTGTTATAGGACAAGCTGAACTCTAGGGATGTTGCTGGTCTCTCTAGTGTCTTCAAAAGGGAGATTTGGACAGGTAACCCAGAAATGGAGGAAGGTACAAAGCTCCAAGGTTCTCTTCCACTCTTGAATGTACCTCTGTTCAGAAAGCTTTAGTTGGCTGAGGTCTTAATGAGTTAGGACATCGTGTTTTCCTCTGTATTTTTGCATTACTTCTAACAAACAATGCCTCTCTAATGAGCCTACGCTGATTTTATTTTCCAGACATGACTGCCAAACCCACAGCAACGCATGTAAAAAATGTACACACACATCAAAGCGGACATATATATAAAAATATACATAAAATGGATGGAATAAGCTTTTTCTGCATAACAATAGCTTTGTTTCTGCCACATAAATTTCTTCAGAGGTGCAGATTTTTACTGTGGCAACTATCAGTGCACTTGACATCTTCATATATCGCAAGCACAGATACACGTACCGGGAGGCTGTGGCAGGTAGGCCCCAATTAATTTTGATCTTTTCTTCTCATATCCCTTCTGCGTGATGTCACCTGCCAAGAAAAGAAAATGAAGATCAACAAGGTGTGGATAAAGACAGTGTCTACCTGCTTAATGGCAGCACCATCAGCTTAGCCACCACTGCACTGTTTGTCTGTCTGGACAATTATAATGAACAAATGAAAAGCACAGTATGATCATTCTACCCAGAAAAATCTCATTTAAGCCAGAGCCATTCTGACAAGTAAATACCCAGTCTTGATTTATTCCAGCACCGGAGTCCAGCAGCACAGAGTTTTAAAACCATTTTGAGATGCTGTCACACAAGCTTTCAAAAGCTCCAATGACCTTCATTAGGTTAATAAACAATGGATTATATAGACTGCGTGGGCCTATGGTGGCTGGCAAAACACATCGCTGATTAGCATTTTCTGTCATTAATGGGATTTTTCTAATCAAGCATGTAAGGCACAAAAGACTTGAAACTGCTGCTCTTTCATTTCTGCAATATAAATGTTTTAGCTGATTTCTAAGCAGTACTGAGAGGAACAAAACCAAATCAAACCAAACCTACCACATACCCACTAGAAAATAGTAGCATAAAGACTCTGTCTGACTTTCCAATTAAATGACAAAAAGAAATTTGAAGACAAATGTTTGAACTTCTTAAATTCAATTAATATGACCCTTTATTGTGTCTACAGTTTCCTGAGGTCACTTTTTTAATGTAAGGATAAAAAAAAATATTTTTCTGTAAAAGTTTCCTAAAAGAAAGTGATGGATAATCAGATACGTAGAACAAAATCTATACTTTCAGTCTTATTAGAGTTCAGGAGAGGTTTGGCACTGAAGTTGCGATACAGTCCTGGCTCTGGAGCTCTACATCTAACTTCAGTGGCTAAAATACTTGTTCAAATATAATTCAAATCTCCAGATTCTTCTTTCCAAGTGTGTGAGCACAGATGCACACACATATACATATGCATTAAATTCAATCCAAGCTACTTTGGAAGCTAAAAAGAGTGATAGGTTTCACAATTACAAGATTTTTTAAATAACAGCACATTCCCTGTCCTTTCAATAAGAATATCTGCTATTGTGAGACTTATCATGCAGTTAAAGTTTAGCTGCAACACTGGGCTTGTGTGTTTGTAAAAGGCTGAGGCTTAGGAGGGCAGAAACCACAAAAAGCAGCGGAGCTTTGGAAGTAATGTTCAGCTAGATACAGCAACGCGTGCCTGTTCATGTTCTTCCATCCCTACGTTAAACCTTCACCTAAGGAGACTGTTTGCCAAGGGGACTGCACACTCATTTCAATCCCAGCCACTCTGGTAAATGGATGCTAAATCAGCACCAATGTATACACAGAACTTCCTGTGGGTTGGTCTGAAATCAATAACTACAGGAAAAACACCTTCAAATGTTGTTCCTCAATGAAAGACCTTTTCTTAGGAATGGTTCCAATACGCAATGAGGCAAAATTCTCCAAGCCTCCCTGCCAGTGTCCTGAGCCAACCTCTCACCTCTGGTTAAAAAACAGTGCTTAAGGTAACACCTACTCTTTTTGCTACCATATCTGAAACTGCTCTACAAAAGAAGACAGCTAAAATATCTGTGTTTTTAAATGAGGAAAGTGAGAGCAATGCACTTCAAATTATAACCGTCCTGTATTTACCCAGGGAAGAAGTGGCAGACTTGGCAAGAGGACCTAAGCTTTTACAGTTCAAACCTACTGACTCTTCAAGTACACTTCTTCCCATTTTGAATACTTCTGGCACATGTTCAAACTAGTGAAACAAGCTCCCTCCCCACTGTAATCATCAGCTTCTCACAAACCAGGCAGTAACTGTAGATACCACTTCATTAAAATGTTTTAATGAAAAAAAAAGTGTTTATTTCTATTTGAAAATTATAAAATATGAATGAGTTTTTCTTTTCAAGCTTTGCTAAACAAATTACTTCCAGTGCTCATCATTCTTACATGTTCCAGACACATCTTCATTTGAGTAAAACTTTGATTTTGTTATTTTATTGTTGCTCTTAAAGGAGAGCAGAGATACCCTACTGAGAACCACAGCTACAGTGCAGTATGTGCAAGTTGACAATGCCATTTTAAATATGAAGGTATTAACAACAGGTTACTGGTTACTCTTACACACACACGGTAGTACATACACATATAAATCAGTATCTCAAGCTACATTCTACACGTTGCTGATGCAACTTGCACCCATTCCTGCAAGAGAAGTTCCTTCCACTGGTTTCTAAACCTGTATTGCCCTGAATGCAAGGAAATGCAGAGAAGAAGCATTTTCTTTAACACCAAAATGGGAAAGATAAGTATCAAGTGTTATCTCTTGTCAGTAATAAGTTTTCATTCAGATCGGTATCTAGACTCACTCTTTTGCAGTTCACCACATAAAGAAATTATTCTGAGAAGAAACAATGCCTACTCCTTCCCCAGACCACTATCTCCACCAAAAAATCACCAATGAAGTGATTTTTTGAGACAATTTAATATGAAATTATTTCAACTTCCAGGAACTAGCAGTAAATTAATTTAGAATTTAGAATGATAACCAATCTTTCTACGATCATGTCCATCACTGCCCTGGTAACCTAATCTAAAACACATGTAAAAGTAAAATATAAAGTCACCAAAATTTTCATTGTAGTATCACTATTACCATTCTGAGGTAGAAGGAAGACAACTGCATCATGTAGTCTGGGGAACTACTATGCTTTATTTACCAGGATTAATGGTATTTGTATTAATTTGTATTTTTTCCAGTAGACTGACTTTAGAATATAAACAGTAACTAATTAACCACTGAAATATTATTATAACATATTTAAAAACCATTGCATTTCAAAGCTATGTTGAATTCATTGTGTAAGCTCCTAATATATACTAAACACAGCTCACCAAAAGTTACATGAGCTTAAACTCTGCTCTTATCATAAAATACTACTCACTCAGTTTTTTAAACACAACATTAAGACCTTTGGTCTATGTCCTTTATTCCTTTGTAAATCAATGCAATAATTTTATGAGTATCATATACGGAACAAATCCCTTTTCAGTTAAGTCCACCTAACTCATGCTTTTCCACACCACCGTATCAAGTTTAGGCTCAGCTTTTGGAGAGTATCAACAGCATCACAAGAACTAAACTTCCTTGACATCAGAATACAGGGTTTATGCTACCCTTCCATTTTTAATTAACCCTTCTTCTCTTGAAAAGCCAGGAGACTCATGATGTCGCTGCATGCATTCCAAGTCCATCTCAAAAGACAGAAGGGAAAAGGGTCTCAAACCACGTGATCTATTATCACTTCTTGAATACAAACATGTCGAGTCCTGATGGCCGGCTACCACAATATATGAAGTAGATTTACTCAAAAAAAAAAAAAAAAAAGAGAAAAATGCATTATACAGGGGAAAAAACCCAAACCAAACTCAACACAAGACAAATTTAACCAAATCTTGCCTTTTTGCTGGAGGATGCCAGTACTTCTTACTGATCTTAGGCTTTTAGGACACAGCACAGGTGAAAAGCTAATTATAAAAACAGGGACCACAATCCTTATTTAGCACGGTAAAAACTCAATTTCATGTTCAGTGATCTCGAAGGCTGACTGATGCTGCTGGTTTCCACTACACATGCATGTTTCAAAATGAAATTTCAGGCTGGGACTTTGAATTAGTTTAAGGCCCTATGGAAAAACCCACCGCTGGAAATAATGCAATCAATAACTGCTCTCAAACAGAGAGCTCACTGGTGAGTGCCTTTTCCTTTGCCCATGATTTTCTGTCCTCTAAAGATTCAATTTTCTGTACGACTTTTTTATTGCTGATGACTCAAATTCAGTGCCAGCATCTTGGCAAGAGAGATTTGAATGAAACAAAGCTCCTCATAAAGAGAACTGTGACTCATTTACTTCTCCCACTCATGATGCAGACAGTCTCCCTGTCTGGTCTCCAAAAAATATGCCAAAAGACAAAGGATTTCATTTTGGATGGTGCAAGCACAGAGATATCAAAACTGCACAAATAAATTTCATGTTACACGCACATGAACACAAAAATATATACCAGCAGCTGTTTTCTTTCCCAATGTCTTTTAAAAAAGATGTTTGACTTCATCAGCAGCTTAGAAAACTACTCATAACTATGACAAAGAAACAAATGGTAAACTGTGGCATTGGGCAGAAAAATTAATGGGATCCCACACCTTCACTGCAAACGGTGTCGTAAGTTACAGTACTGCTCGAGTGCCTTTAAGGGGAATGTGCTGCAGCTTAAAGCTTTCAATGGTAATTTTACCCACATATAGATGAATTCTTCTTTTTCCCAAGGATATATTTTGTTGCAAGCAAAGCAGAAAATGGCTGAATTTCAATGACAGACAAGGAAGAGTGTTCCATGTGTACTTTACAGCTTACAGTGCTTTCTAAAGTGGCTTCTAATTCAGGAAAAAAATATTTAAACAGATTATGCTAGTAACAGATAAGATAAACTATATTAGCACTACTAAAATAACAGATACAAGGTCTTTTGAATTTTAAAAGTATTCCTGTTCAAAATAAATACTTGCTTCCCATTCTTTTGATAGACAAATTAAGTATCTGTTGTATAATCTGCTAAATTCTTAGTTTTAATTCAAATAATACATTTTTTTAAAAGTGAGTAGTAAATCATTTCACATGGAAGACATTTTTGAGTATCTCCACCTTGAATCCCAGGAGACACCTTAAAGAGTTTTCCCACTTGCTTCCTGATTCCAAAGTCTTCAGCACATTTTTCCAATACCCAAAAATGCCTGGGCTTCAAAAGAAAGCAGAAAGCAAAGAAAAACTCCCAAAAAATGAACCCCAAAACACCTAACTGAAGCCAAGGAAAACAACACTGGGGATTTTCTGACTCAGACTTTGTACCATTCAGTCGAGCCGAACCCCAGTGGTGGCTGCCAGTGGCGTGGCGCCAGGCCAGGAGCGGGCGTGCTGCTGGAGACCCCGCTCCTTCGACACCAGAGAACTGTGTAGTCCTTGGGCATCCCAGAGCTCCCCTAGGACGGAGTATTTGTGCGGCACTACTTTTATGGCCTGGATTATTGTAAAGTAAACAGAGGCTGGTTGAACAGTGAAGGTTTCCATTCTCAGTGGCAAGAGTTTATTTCATTATTTAAAGCTTTAACGAACACTTTATATAATGAAAGCAATCCTTGCCATTTTTGGAATTTTATGGCTGTTAGGACCCTTCATAATGTTGTTTTCCTTCCTTTATTGCTTTATAAGGCTTATAGGGCACCCTGAAGTATATATCCTTTTTGCAGCTGCTGGAAGCTCATCTTTCATCTCTCCACTCACTTTCCTGTTGCCTGTGAGGCATTTGCCTGTTCTGGTTATTCCCCCTGTCTCTAATACAAAGGACGCAGAGTCAGATCTTGCTCAAGATAAAAATAAAATACAATTCTGAAAAGTATGGCTAAGGAAACATTCCTGATAAATGCCATTTAATAGACAGGCTTTATAGTTCAAGTTAGAAATGTTCCCTAAAGAAAGATAATTACAGCGGTAATTCCACTTACCATTATTTAGAATTTACAGTTCATAGCAAAGCAGACATTTCCATAAAGAGCACACAGCACTGCGCTGGGTACTGCACAAGCTTGTGCCCCCGTCTTTTTCCAGCCCTGAAAATGTCTTGAAAAAAAATCTGAGAGGAAGAGGAGGAATCCTGAAGGAGGAACGAAAAATAGAAGTACAAAACGAAACTAAAAATAAAGTATCTGAACCAGTATGTGAGCGTACTTGCTCCTCTGGGCAGAAAAGTCATAGAATCACAGAACGGTTTGGGTTGGGAGGAACCTTAGAGATCATCCAGTCCCAACCCCCCTGCCATGGGCAGGGACACCTCCCACCAGACCAGGTTGCTCCAAGCCCCATCCAACCTGGCCTTGGACACTGCCAGGGAGGGGGCAGCCACAGCTTCTCTGGGCACCCTGGGCCAGGGTCTCACCACCCTCACAGGAAAGAGTTTCTTCCTAATATCCAATCAAAATCTCCCCTTTTTCAGTTTGAAACTGCTTGCCCTTGTCCTATCACTACCTGCCCTTGTAAAAAGTGCCTCTCCAGCTCTCCTGTAGCCCCTTCAGATACCAGAAGGCTGGTATGAGGTATCCCTGGAGCCTTCTCTTCTCCAGGCTGAACAACCCCAACTCTCTCAGCCTGTCTTCACAGCAGAGGTGCTTCAGCCCCCAGATCATCTTTATGGCCCTCCTCTGGACTCACTCCAATAGCTCCATGTCCTTTTTATGTCGGGCAGTCCAGAACTGGACACAGTACTGCAGGTGGGGTCTCATGAGAGTGGAGTAGAGGGGGAAAACCACCTCCCTCGACCTGCTGATCATGCATATATAGTATAATAAAATATAGTAAAATGTAATAAAATATACCCAGGATTTCCGAAAGGGAAAAACCTGCAATGTCTTCAGTAAAATAATAAAATTGATTAATACGGAAACGTTGCCACTTCTTGAGGAAGCAGTCTAAGAAAATAACTCTCCTGCTTGTGACCTTGTATTTTTAACTATATATTTTTTTACTACTTTAGTCATTATTAAGTTTAAACAGGAAAGTCCAAATGGGTTAATCTTCTTAGAAGAGAATGTAAATCCTCTAAAAAGCAACAGATTTCTAAATCCATCATCCATGATTTTGCTTCCAGTAATTTGATGCACCACAGTATGACTGCAGAGCTCTGCACATATTCCAATCCAGAACATAAACTCCTATTTTCATATGCTGGGGAAAAAAAAAAAAAAAAGAACAGCTCTTTTTATATTGCAAATTTCTCTCTTTTCAGTCCACCATAAAGCTTTTGTTTAAAATTAGTTATGCTAGTCAGTAATAGAAGTGTTTCAGCACTATCTAAAAGCATTTTATTTTACCCTATGGTGGGTTAAAGACATTATGTTGATATAAAAAATAGGTATTTAGAGCAGTTGTATTACAGTATCAGAATGCCAAAATGTCCAAATCTCTTCCCACAGTTTTTTTCAAAAATAGAATCTCTTCTGGCAAAGAAACCTCCTCAGGCAAACGCAAATTTCCACATACTTTGACAGCTGGATGCAAACGTAGAAAAGCCCAGATTTCTCAACTACCACCAGGTAGACTGAAGCAGGAATACTCCTTTTCAAACAACTAGAAGACTGTTAATGGTTGTGGAAGAATATTGAGGAGCTGTAAGTAGGAACAGTAGATGTGAACAGGGACTTGAATGACCACAGTGCTTACGCTGAGTGACTATAATGTCTTTAAAAATGCATTACTTGGGAGATCACTGAGCTCAGTAATTTGGTCTACCACTTTAGTACACTATGTTTTGTTACATGACACATATAGTTTTGAAGAACTGGAAAAAAAAGTTATCATTTATGAAGGGAACATAAGTGTCTTCCATGACAATATTCACATTTTTCTGTTGAAATGATAGCATTTACTTTTACTAACTCCAGTTAAAAAGTTACTTCCTAATACTTTCAATTCAACACCTCAATCACAAACTCCATCTCCAATGTTTCAGAATCATAAATGCCTATTGCCTACTGATATACCTGTCATATGTTTTTCTATTTCCACAGCTGAGACACATCCCTATCATAAATTCATAGTGTCCAAGCATGATAGTGTGAACCACACTATGTGATGCTCCAGAAAGCCTCCATACATCTATGAGTTCTAACAAGCAACTCTTCCAACAACCTAACCCACACTTCTGTTGCCTAAATTCCAGTCACCAAGTTACGGTGCTTTGCCAGTCACCAGTAACTCTGGTTCTTTTTTCAAGCTTCCAAGAGTAAAATAACATCAGATTCTTTCAAAAAAATCTAAAGCATATAAACATACTCATTTTAGAAGCATACAAAAGGGAATGACCTCCTCAGTCACCCAGTCCAATGCCCTGCTAGGCAAGAACAGACAATCAAAGTGGACACCTTTCCTCTGAGTGACGAGTGCTCTAGTAACAACGTTAAGCAGTTCCTTACAACTTCTCTGTCTCAGCAGATTTTTAGCTATTCTGTGCAAAATAAAACTACTTTATTTAGTGTTCCCTTCTCAGAATGCTGTGTGAAAGATGATTATCTATGGATTTACTAAAGAGGTGAGATGTTGCTTCAAATCTCCTCTGGATGAGAAAGGGAGTTTAGTTTTATGTGCTGTAACACGTGTATTAAATCAAGGCATCTTCTCCAGTTCTATTTTGTGAGGCAGGGCTGAAGATAGTGCAAAGCATAGGGTAAGTCACCTAAATTTCCAAAAATGACACCTCTTTCTAAAATATTTCTTCTTCACTTTCAATTACATTCTTGCTAAGATAGCTGTGATGGACCATAGTGTTATTTGACCTGGGAACATGGGTTTCACTAAGCAGAAAAGCACCTACAACTTGGACACAGCAAGAGTTGGCATTCAGGTGCATTTTATGGATGTAATCAACATTCTCTGACCCACATCCCACAGTCCAATTAACCCAAAACAGGTACAAAATTGTGCTACTCTTCTACCTCTCACGTAGTTGAGAAGTAATTCTGATATTGCTGCTAGACAGAGAAACCACCACAGTCAGAAATTTCTGAACTGCAATACCACAGTACGTACATATTGATGCTGTCTTTCCAAGGAAATCTGTTCATAATTTTGTGCCTCAGAACTTTACTTCAACAGAACATTAGACACCAGCTCCAAAGCAGATCACCTGAGTTACTACTTCTGTCCCAGTGCAGGTGAGCAGTGAACTGCTGACCGGTGAGACAGAACATGGAGGCTGCATAGGGAACGAACGGGGCAACCAGAAAGTGATGCCTTCACTGTAGGAGCTTTGTGGAGAGAAAGACTATATTTTTGTTCATGAACATCACAGATCACTTTCACCTGCAGAAAAACTGACTCCCATTTTAGTAACCTTATCCTTCAAGAGGTCTTAAAGGTGTCAGACAGGTACATGGCAACTACTGAGTCACTGGGTCCAGTCCCCTCTATTGCAGGACAGCACATCAAACCCTTTCAGAACATAATTTAGTTCCATCTGGAACTAAATTCAGCTGGACTCATTTTTTTATTCTAAGCTATTATAGCATCCTCTTTACCTTTTCTGCAAATTTTCCCACTGATTTGCGTATTTTCAACTTGAAACAATTATTTTTCCATTTAACCCTTTACCACAGGCTTTCCTGGCCTCCAGGCAGACAAACTTCATTTGCCTAAAAAAGTGAGCTATACCTCAATAAAGGAAGAGATCAGGCAAGTCTTGTACAACCTATCAGATCAAAGATAATTCAGGTTATATTTTATCAAGTTGTCCATTTACCCAACTGTCTTTCACTAAATTTCCTTCAAAATGCACCTGAAGTATCCCATTCCATTAAAATTGGACATGTGGCTCAGATCACCTTTTCTTCCCATTCTTGGACTACTCATCACTACTCAGAAATCTCATAATGCCACTTATTGTTTGAGAATTACAAGTTCTTACCACTGGACTTTCCCCTACCACTATTTTTGTTTTTAGTATTCCAGCACTATATTATCTACTTGCCTACATCAGCAAATTAAACTGAGTTTTTCTATTAATTTATTTTATTAATATATAACCACCACTATCCAAACTGTTTCTAAAAAGATAAAGGCTTCCCAAACTGCAGTTCCTGGAAGTATTTATTTTCCTACTAATCTGAGATAACTAAATATTCACTGCAATTCATTTGCAATTCAAAGAAAACCCAGTTCAGATTTTTAACCAAATCTGGGCCCCAAAACTAAGGAAGATGTACACAGAACAAATCGATCTATCACCAATTATAAATATCAGAATATGCCCAGTAATGCAGAGTAAATGAAATCTGTCTCTGCCCTCAAGAAATCAAAAAAAATTAATGCTTCTTTTAGAGCCTGCAAATGCAATTTAGGCTGATAGTTTAAATACATTTTGTTGACAGCTTATTTGATCCAACAGCCAGATAGGATGAAGCAAATAGCTACATAAAGGCATCTGCAATGCATGAACTGCAGTACATGTTAATAAGGTACCCAGATCACTTAATTTTTCTATGTAAAAAACTACATTTGAAAACTGTTGCTAGCATAATTTCTGCATGAACCAAAGTACTGTAATTCTACTCTTAAAAGAAATAACCTAAAACATATTCATGTCATTTCCCCACTTTGTTCCAGAGGACCTCAAACAGCAAGATGAATTAACATCATCTGGTTATTCAACTCAATTCTAAGTGTGTTACTAAAAGAACAGAAAAGCCCAAAAGAAGCTCGCTGTTCTCATGTTATGTGGGCAAAGTGTTTATGAAGCACTGAAAATACACATCCCTTCACTCAAGGACTTGAAGGGGGCCTACAGGAAAGCTGGAGAGGGACTTTTGAAAAGGGCAGGGAGTGATAGGACAAGGGCAAGCAGTTTCAAACTGAAAGAGGATAGATTTAGACTGGATATTAGGAAGAAATTCTTTCCTGTGTGGGTGGTGAGACACTGGCCCAGGGTGCCCAGAGAAGCTGTGGCTGCCCCCTCCCTGGCAGTGTCCAAGGCCAGGTTGGATGGGGCTTGGAGCAACCTGGTCTGGTGGGAGGTGTCCCTGCCCATGGCAGGGGGGTTGGGACTGGATGATCTCTAAGGTTCCTCCCAACCCAAACCGTTCTGTGATTCTATGACTTCTATTACCCAAAGGCTGACACAGATCCTACTCTCTTAAGCCTGCAAAACAACTCAAAAGGAAAGTAGTTGTGTACCTTCAATTACCTCCAGATACAATCCATGTCCCTGTTCTCCACAGCTTTCACAATATTTGACAATTCAATTTTTCCCTGCTGTAGCACCTCCAAAGGCTCCTAAAGGTCCATGACATTATATAGACCTAATGTGACAGCTCATACTGATGTTAGCACACAGCAGCTGTTCTCATAGGAGGCATTACCCTCCAGTGCCTGTGCAATATGGCACTTGGAAATCTGCAAGTCTGTGTTTGGTCTGAGGCACATGCTTCTCTGCAGCTGGAAAATCAGATCTCCACTCCCTCATCCTTCCTATTTTTCTCTGTTTCCAGCTTAGAACTACTCTTGATCAAGATATAAAAATTTGCTGCGGTAAGCCAGATGCGCAAACATTTTATTTTCCTCCCCAGTCCTGAGTTCATGACTTATTTCATATGTTAATGAGGTTATCCTGTGATTTCTGTAGCCTTTTCCCTTAGATTTCAAAAATAATAAAATATTCCAAAACTGAAAGAAGCCACTGCTTTCACACCTTTGTTACATTCTTTCATGCAATATAGAGTTCTTTTAAAAAAAGCATCTAAATTAAACCACAGCTATACGTAATAAAATAAAAGCAAGGAAACTTTTACTGAGCAGTGTTTATTTTCATCTGCACTAAAAGCCCAAACTAGTGATGCCTTTCTAACAGGCAGGCATTAGCAGAGGTCACTTCCCATGCCGATGAAGTTCAGCACTTGAGGTTGGCTTTCAAGGGAACGGCTGGTGGTTTGGAAGCAAAAGTGTTTTGAGAAAGCCCATGAATGCATGTTTGCATCAATATGTCAAAACAGATACTGTTCTGCTCTTGTTTTTCAATTGTCATGAGCTGATCGGTAGCTAATTACTATGACAAAAGTTTCTTAATTCACTAGCTTGCAGGAATTCCCATTGTGGCTTACCTCGTCTTGTGAATCAGTAGGTAAATCGGCAAACTTGCCAGTCTGGGGACTGAAGGAACACCGATAACGTACCTTACAAAAGCCATCAGTGCATTTGTTTTTACAGTTACAATACAGCCAAACTTCAGAAGCGTCAATAAAGACTACTTCACATGCAGAAAAGCAGCAAGAGACTTCATTTAATACTCTGTTATTAAGTCCTGGTTTGGAAATAGGACTAGCAGAGCTTGGGAAGGTAGCCATTTTTTAAGAAATTAAGAATGCAAGAACTAAAGTGAGACTTACAACCTCTTGTAAATATACACAAAACACTGACTTTTCAGCATTGTTCACATAGCACACACACGTAGATTGTTTTGGACAGAAATGCATGTGACCACCAGCTATCAGCCTTCAAACTTGTACACTGGAATTCAAGGTCCTCAGTTCCACAGTTGTATCTTCAAGCATCTGTTTGCCCCTCAAATGCTGCTGATCTGAGTGCACAGCACGTGTGGACAGCTGATCACTTCAACCTGACAAAGTCATGGCTGAAGTATCAGCTGAAGTTTACCTTTGCGTGATGTCCTACAACAGGCAGGTCCATACATCCAAACACACTTCCTCTGCTCTAAGTCCACATCAGCCAAGGAATACACCCGCTCAGATCAGCTGGTGGCTCAGGTAATGCTTAAGAAATAATTTGATAATCCCGAAATCACAGGCACATGCCATGCTTTTATTTTCTTCGGCTTATTTCTTATTCAGGCTTGATATTTAATGTATTGCTCTCTCCTTCTTTCCAGTGGATCCTGATGCTGTAAGGCTGTGTCAGAATCACATTTTCAGTGATCTTGATTCTTTTCTGACTCCTGAATAACCAGCTGCTTGGCTCTGCTTCAGGTCATGAGAGTCCACGTCCAGGTGTCCACGCACTACTTGAACACTGGCCAGCCACACTCAGAGCTGATGACCCTAGAGCTGCATTGCAAAGGTCTTTAATCACCTCTTTGCTGTTCAATCACAAGGCTGATCATCTTTTTTTAATTTATCTTTATTAATCATCTGCAATCTCAGACACTGCTCATCCTAGCGTCCTCACGGACCGGCTGCTGTCCAGCTAAGGCTTTCCATGGCCAAGGCGGACATCTGACCTTGCAGCTGCTCCCTCCTGCACACAGTCCAGAAGTTTCACTGTCTGGCCCCCATAGGAATGCCTCACCATTCTCATTTGATGTCACCACTGCTGTATGATTTCCTACCATGGTAACACTGCAAAGCCTATCTCCCCATCTGAACATGTCAGTTTTCACTACAATCCTGATTTTTATAATTCAAACGTGGACAGCACAAATAGAATCAGATGCTTTCATTAACTAAAAGGTGATTCCCACCATATTTATATAATTAAAATAGTGAGAAGCATCTGCAAACCTGTACACGTACAATGAGAAGATACAGCTTCTTTGTGTCTTCCAGAAGACATATAATGGCTTTTGCCACTTCTCTAACCACATCATGCTTCAGATGTCTGAAGAGATAGTTATTAATTTTTATGGCTGGAAGAGTCTAAGAAACACAGGAATGATCATGCTGGATCTTGTCCAGTGTCAGAAACAAGAGGAATGGTCACACTGGATCCTTTCCAATGCTCTTTCATGTCTCACAACTTACAGTTACTTAGAGGACAGAGTGAGGTACAAAGTTTGAAACACAAAATGTAAATAATTCATCCCCCTTCTCCTCGCAGTGTCATTTGATCAGAAACTATCAAGCCTCAGAGCACGACATTGCAGTAACCTTCTGGGATTCACTGCCATAGCTCAGAGCACCTTTTGCCGCCCAAATAAAACTGGAATCCCATTTTAAATCCTGCTGAAGTCTTGGCTGAACTTTCAATGAAGAATTAATTCCACAATGTAATTACACTTGGTGTGAATTTGCCAACTTTTAAGTTAATTAAATATCCTCCCCTACCCTCTGCCATGAGAAGTTCATGACATACCTTCTCTGCAGTATTCATTATTTGACACACTTTGGTCAGATCCTCCTCATTTGGCTCCTTGCAAGGTAATTAATTCCAGATTTTCAACAGGCTTTAGATACAGATTTTTTCCATGCCATTCATCATTCTCATCCTGCTATCACAGCAACAGGATTGTTTCCCCTGTGGGTAAGGCGAGGCAATGGGTAGTGCAGGGAGAAGCACTCAGCACAACGCTCCAGCCTGGGGTTTTCCCAGTGCTCCCAGTCCACAGCTCCCAGTCATGAGCCCTGTGCAGTGCTGCCCACTTACCCCAGCTACCAATACCCATGTTCACGTCCCTCTTCTAACCTGACTGTTTCCATCTAAAAAACTCTAAAAACAAATCTTTATCCCAGATAATATGTTTTTACAACATATTATCACCTCCCAAAAGCAGAGAGTATCTACACTGAACTGAGAAAACTTGACATATCTGATTTTATAGTAAGGTTGAGACTCAGGAGGTCCAAGACCAGAAGTTTAAAAGAAAAATAAAAATTATTCATTGTGACACAAAGATCCCACACAGAGCATATTTGGAGTACTTAATACATCCAAATAAAACAAAACTTTTCCTTCAAAATTTAGAATATTATATGTATTATTTAATTGTATATTATATATACCCTTATATTAATAAAAGCTTTCCTTATGAAGCTTGCGATTTTAGTACCATCAATGATTATGCTGTCATTAGGACTGAGTTTTTTCTGTTGGTGGGTTGTTTTTCCCTGCTTTATACTAACCCCTCTGTTTTCCTTGGCTGTCTAGTTCTGACTTTGAAGGGCTCTGATGTAAAAACCACTTTTTCTTTAGGATCACACAACTACTTTGGTTCTTTTCAATCAAAAATGTCACCCCAAATGCTCTCTGGATTGAAATAGAGGGCTTGAACACTCACTTCAGGCTAAGTTTATATTGTTTGAAAATATTAAAAACAGAAGAATAAAAGAGTTGAAGAGATTGCAAAGACAAAGACATATTTTTGCTTCCTCAAAGTAAGAAGACTTTAGCTAATAAAAGAAAGAACCACAAGGGGTTGTTTCTTGTTAGGATACTGTTCCAAATCTTTCAACAACAAAAATAACATTGCATGCACCACACTCTTACTAACCCCTTCCCTACAATTTCTCTGAATGCAATATATATATATATAAATGTATATAATATAAGGAACTGAGACTAGAGAGACTCGAACGCTCACTCAAGAAAGCAATGTAGCAGTTCAAAACAGACCTACAGCACATCTTGTCCCCAGTGGCTATCAATTTATTTCTTATTTAAGAAGCTGGAAGAAACAATCCCAGAACAGTTTCCATTTAAATCTAAAAAGCAATGCAGCCAAGCTGGTTTCTTTATACATGGCTACTCCTATACAAGAGTTCTGCACAAACACAGAATTACTGCAAAACACTCCAATACAAATGTTGTATCAATGAGCACTAATGTGGAATCAGTACCCACCTCAGCAAACTGGAAGAATACATTCCTGAAATCTCTCAAGTCCTTCATTTTTCAAATTGTATTTGCACTGGTATTTAAGTATTTGTCTTATGTAAAGGTTTCCGAGACTCCTTGTGCACAAAATGATGCTATCATGTAAAAACACTAACGCTTTGGTGAATGCTGAAAGGGCTCGAAATACAAGAGGATACTGAAGCGGCAGCTAGGGCTGTGATGACATGTTCATTGCAGGCATTGCCAGGTAAGGCGAGCTGATGCCCTGAAAAATTTGGACGAAGTCAGAAGTGGCTCTGTAGGTATCTTTACCTGCCAGTGGGCCACTGCTGGTAATAGCTGACTAAGGGAAGGAGCATGAACAACAAAGATACAAGTCTAAATTTTAAAAAAATGTATATTGACTACCATGTTTTTATCAGATTAAGTTCCTGCCTGCCAAAAGAGCTTCTGCAAACCTAACAGCTCCTAGGAACAAACACTGAAATGTCTTTCTGTTAAATTATATTAATTTACAGAACTGAGACACTGACTTCTTCAGATCAAGAGACCATCATGGCTAAGTGCTGACTTATTCTGTAGCTTCAGGTGCACTGTCAGAGCCATATTAGGTCACACAGAGCCTGGAAGAACACTTTTCTCTGCAGCTTTTAAGCACCACTGTAATATAAATAATGCATAACAACAAACTACATGCTTGTACCTCCACTATGAAAAAATACTTGCCCTGAGTTTTATAAATCAGGCTGTGTATATAATTTTACTCTAACCTCTACAAGCTGTATGTCAAACAGCCCCTTTAAAAATCACAAGTTTTTGCCAAGTCAGGCACTGCATAATGGCTTATTTCAGAAGTTACACTCTGCATACATATGTATGAAGAAATTACAGAAAAAAAGCAGCTCAGCTTATTTGTCCTTTGGTCACCTAATCAAAAAGGTGATTGGGTTAATTTTTACCATAACAATGAACTCACTGGAGGGCAATCACAATTTTTTTTCCATGTGAGAGATGAATGACCTTTGCCATGGACTCAACGTAATGAAAGAGAAGCCTGTGTTTCTTCCAGGTACACCAAGGCCATGGTTCACTTCTGCTTGTGTTTGTAGAGAATACCACATGTATTGCAGTAGCACTTGCTCTCTTTCCTCTCTCCGGGTGTAAGAAGCATAATTTCTTTCTACTATTAGCATAGGAAATCAGGAGGACACCAGCCAGGGAAAGAGGTGAGATAAGAAGGATGCTTCCCCCTCCCCCCCTCCCTCCCTTATTAGAAGGAGATACAGCAAGGTATCCTTCATCTCCCATGGGAAATCACTGCCCTAATGCAGCAAAAGTATTCAATGCTACATCTGAAGCTTACAGGGTGGGACACAGGCTTTCATTAAGATACACCAAACTCAAACATGTCCCTGAAATTCAACTTTGTAATTTTGTTGGCCACGAAGTATCATAGATCTGTCCCAAGCCTCACTACTGCCTTCACTCCTCCAAAATGTTGTTTGATACTTTCCTTGTCATTTTATGAATTCTCTTTCCTGTAATCAAATGTACTTTCTTCAGGACTACACCAGCGTGCACCCACAACAGAGTCTTCTCAACCTTATCTCTTTGTCCTACAGAAAATGGAACTGCTTGCTTTTATCTCAGAATTTGCCAGGTCACTGCTGGAGCCTGTGATGTTATTACTATGGATTACACAGGAGCTGGACTTCCACATCCAAGCCTGCAGGCAGGCCCTGCTTTCAACCACGAACTCAAAGCTGAAGCTCAGTGAGCTGACTGCTTGTGACCCTTTCTCCCCTTCATCCATCCTCCTGAAGCAGTTCTCTCTCCTCATGCAGTGACTGCAGGGCCTGGCGAATCCACTGGTGAATCTCCAGAGATGGGTTCACCAGGTATTGCTTCCACGCAGTGTGTTTGCACAGTTCCCAGAAAATCTCCTAGCTGGTAAATCCTAGAGAGATCCTCAGCTAAGTAGGCTACTTACTTACTTACCTGGCTACACCACCAATGTAGGACAAACAGAATCTGATAAAACTTGGGCTGCAGCCTTCTGCAAAGCTATAGGCTGCATTGGTTATGTGGTAACAGTGGAAAGTAATATAATGGAATATAAATATATATTTCATTATATATTTATTTTATATAAAATATATATTAATAATAAATTAATGTATTGCTNTATTGCTTATAATAAACAGAAATAAGTAAAATAATAATGGAAAGTGTTACAGTTGTCAGACATCAAGAAAGTCTAAAATATAGAGCTATAGTAGATTTAAAAATAGATCAAAACTACCTTATGTTCTAGGACAGTGAAGAAAGGAGGAACAGGAGGAACCTAGGTGTAACCTTGGGATCCAAATGGCATTTAAACCACCTACAGCTCCTCTTTTTAACCTCAAACTGTTCTTGTTCAGCTACAGACAGAGACAACCTTCAGTCTACTCCCGCCGTACTCCAGGCACTGCTGCCGGCCAATCTGAAAGACAGTTAGAGCAGAACTCTGCTGCTGCTTCCTTCTTAAACTTAAAAGCAAGACACATGATGGAGTCTTTGGTTCTGGCTGAGAAAAATGAGCTGTATGGGTAGAGAGTTCAGGAAAGCAATGGAGATGGACTGCAGATCTGTTAACCTCAGCAAACAATACTTTTCCTCTTTCGTTCATGAAAATTCAAGAGGCTGCAAAGCTTCAGTAACAATGCTACACTGGACAACATGGAGGCTGTTCTCCTTTATACAAAACTAATTTAGTGTTACATTTCCTCTTCTTTCAGCTACAGCCTCTGCTTCTTGCAAGCAGCAACCCCAGTACTGACTGAAAAAAGCCTCTGAAAGCTCAGCTTTCTCTGTATCATTGTGTAGTTACTTGCATCTGTAATTTGCTCTCACAGAAATAAATGCTAATGTGCTTGAAAAATCTGACTTGATTTTGTGATGTGAATGAGTTTTCCTGTGCAAATCTCTCTATACAATTGATATGGTATTCCTTCTAA
This sequence comes from Aegotheles bennettii, assembly GCA_013398125.1. Classification (NCBI taxonomy): domain Eukaryota; kingdom Metazoa; phylum Chordata; class Aves; order Caprimulgiformes; family Aegothelidae; genus Aegotheles; species Aegotheles bennettii. The sequence continues at coordinate 150,695 of VZRW01010111.1, read as the reverse complement.
AAACTAGAAACTACTACTGCATTCTAGTTCCAGTTCCAGACCGAATACTGAGGTTTATACTCCAAATTTTATCACAGTGTGACACAAGGAAACTGCTCTCAATTCCCCTCCCAACTTACTAGCAGAAGTCTTTTCCCCAGGTTACACGCAGCACTCAAATGGATGCAAAAAGACACTTACTAAACGTGAAATAAACTAAATGGAACACTAGGTAGTGAAAAGACATTTCCACACACTTCACAAACCCACGTAAGAAACTCTTGGTCATAGGTACAGAAGGCTTTGACATGTTACTCATCACTATTTTATCTCATAAGAAAAACAAGGAAGATAATTTATCCCCAAACTCCTACCTCTTTGGCACCCAATCATAAGCAAACTGAAGGCAAATCACCATTTTATATAAATCTTCCCTCAACTGCTCCAGAGAAGGAGCAGGGTAACTCAGAATAAATATAAATTTAAAAATTTTTTTAAAAAAATAAAATAAATTTAAATGAGGGAACTACACTACAAATAATTAGAGACAAATATTCATTTCAGAGAGCAAGACTACGTAAGGACAACTTTACAGAGGCAATGGTATCTGAGATTCTGTCTCCCTAAAGCAACTAACACAGAAGTATTTCACCTTTTTGTATTTGCACACATACATAGGTCCTGCTAAGTGGCACAGGGATGGAGTTTTGATGAATTTGTTTCTCAAAGCACATACCACCCACATATTGCAAAAGCCACGGAAATTATAGGCTCAACCCATCCATCTACTCATCTGCCATTTAGATGAGGTGTGTGATATGCAGTAGGCCCTTGTCTTTTCCAGTTTGAGGCGTGAGTGCAGGATCATTTTCATTGCTCTTCTATATAAGACAGTGGCAATACCCAGTTTAAATGCTTCCATCTAAAGCAGCGAGTGGTTATCAACAGCATCATAGCATCATATTCTCATTACAGTTATTTCTGTACATTACGAAATAAAGTGTGATTTGCCAAAAGTCATGTAGGCAGTACACAGCAGTGAAGAGAAATGAATGTAGATTTTCAGCTAGTGTGTTACCCCTCCTATTAAATTATCCTTTAAAAAAACTAGAAGATTCCTAAGAACATGATGTTTCCCTTTGTTTCTGATGATTAAATGGATTCGGCGTTCATAGGGCACAAGGCTATACAAACCGCTTGTTCCATATGAACAAAAAAGACAGCTTAGAAAACACATGTTGAATTTGGCTGGACTAAGATTGTACATCTCTTTTAAGTATAGAGGCTGACAATTGCTTGGGCCCCACTGTCTTTCTGACCTACATGATCTTTTTGATTAATATCTGACAATGCTATTCTGTAGTCCTGGCAAGATTGGTTGCATATCATTACTCATGTTTTTGTTGGAAAAAGCTACAGGCTGAAAAGCAAATCCATTCATGATAGATATTCACATCTTCTCTGAAGAAAGTAAGAAAGGACCTGTCCCATGATGTTTTATTCAAATATCTCCTCTGTGGAGAATAAAGTTAAACACTGAGCTGTGGTAAACATCACAGTCTGGCAAAAGAACATTAAAACAACATGAAAAATAATTTCTACTCATCTCTTTTATATAATAATGTACCTACTGCAATTTGAGAAGAAAAAATGTGTGAATTACTGGGATTATGCCTATGAAATATAATTAGAAATATAAATAACCAGAAACCAAAAGCAAACAGATAGCAGGAATCATTAGGAAAGAATGAGGAACCTCACACCTGCAACATCATATAAATTCATGGTGAACCTCATCCTGCAGTGTACTCAGTGGTAGTCACCTCACCTTAGAGAAAATGTATCAGGGAGATAACAGTGAGGGTGAACAGACCTGTAGAAACATTTCTGTGTGTACTGAAAGTCTACGAAGAGAAGGTTCCTCCAGGAGGTATGACAGATTTCTACATAATCACAAATAGCAGATACATGGTGATACAACGGTTTCCCATTTAACAAAACAGGAGAAATGGGTACCCCAAGGAAAATATCAAGCAGCAGATTTAAAAGAAATATAAGAAAGAAATACTTGTCTACATCACACATAACTCTCATATGGAACTGATTGCTTCAGCATATTCTAAAGGATAACAGTAAGATTAGCTGCAAAAAGGAGGTCCAGATATACACTGGACCAGACATAAAGTGACTTATGCCTCTTACTTTGAAAAACTAGGAGGCTCTATAAGGGGCAGAGTCACATTATAGCTGACTTGTGCTGTATTTCTCCCCTAATCACCCATAACCGATGGGTGATGGAGCAGAGACAGGCCACTGATGAGATGAACAATTTCAGCAATGCAGTACAGCTATTGGGGTGTAGTTCTCAGATCTCCTGGCTCCTCTTGTCTACTGAACCTGCTTTCAACCACAGACAGTGCAGAAGCTGCTGTTTGCACTGGTTAATCTTCTCTTCAAAAAGGGATAGACATGAACTGCCATTGACCAGGGAGACTCATCAAGAAGCCTGCAGCCCCTAGCAGATACCAGCTGAATCACTGGTAAGTGGATCTCAGGTACTGTTTGGAGTGCAAGAGAAGGTTGTCACCTGGGGCCTCCTCCATCATCTCTCCTTAACACTGCGTGTGAGGTCAATGCTGAAAAGAAATGAATCATGTGGCTACACAGACAGCGACATCAAACTGCCAGGACTCAGTTTAAGAAGGAGCAGAAACAAACAGCAGTCCGTCTTCTTCAGGTTTTCTCCGGGAGGGAATAATTTTTCCCCTTCCTTTGGAAATGATGTAATCCAAGCTTTCAGTCTTTCAAGAAATGGAGCATTGGAAGGACGTGTGACTGTTCATGTCATTTTGGGCACAGTCATTTCATTAAACAAGAAGACAAATCATGTGAATTATGCACAGGAATTCCTGCGACATTTGTATGGTTTGCGTTCATGCATATAAAGAATTAGCACGGGTATTTTTGGCAAATGAAGAAGAATATAAATTAAAGTACGTATTAATCACACATATCCACAATCTAAACTAGCAGGTATGTTCATTTTACATATGAACATATTCTTGAAGCTGCAGGATACTAATTCAAAAGACAAGCAATTCAAAGCTTCCTTGGCTGACACTGCAGGTAATGAGATTTTTTTCCCCTGACATCTTGCGTTTCATCTTACTTCATAACTAAATAATTTAGTGTATTTTTAAATATAGATATAAACATTCTAAACAGTAAGCTGTGCACAACCTACTTATTTTGAGCTTCAAATTTAAAAATAGATATCCCAGGAAAGAAATATTTCCTACGCAATTGTCAGCAGAAGGAAGTCCATTTAATCCATGAAGCAAAGACTTGTAAAGGTGAGACACACGCACCAGTAATCATGAGAAATCTTTCGAACTGCAGTACTAATACTGAGAGATGAGTTTTCAATTAAAAAACATTTCCCATGTGACTCTTTATCAGTCGCTAAAGCATGTGACAGCTTCAGCCGGTATCAGTGTGGCGGCTGCGACAGGTCACCCTGCAAAGGATATGTTGAACGTGCAGCTTGTATATAATTGGCTTGATTGTAGGTATTTGCATATATATAAAACACAAGCTGATTTGAAGACTTCATCAGCGTGAAATGGAGTTGGTTGCATTCTCCATGTATGACCAAAGCCGTGAGGACATTCAGAGACCTCAGTGTAGCGAGTGTCTTTAACACTTCCACGGCCTCTGCTGAATGCACAGACAGTAAGGGAAGCTGGATCATCTGCAGTTTCTATTACTGCTACATATTTACTCTATCCATCAGCTGAGACAACTACAAAGGATTTCAAGGCTGTTGTAAACCAGTCCAAGTGCTTAAATTTCAAGAGGCTTCTAAAAGGCCCTTTGCAGTCTGCGGAGGAAGTCTCCGGAGCCTCCACAGCAGCGCGCCTCTGACAGCACGCCTGCGGACAGGGAGCCTGACCACTTAGGGGGAAACCACCCAAAGAACTGGTCAGGAGCTTGGGAGAAAAAAAAAAAACAAACCAACAACAAAAGTGGTTAAATACAGCTGGTAGTCAGTCTGGAAGTCTCCCTCTCCCTCCCTGCCGAGCTAGAAGACAGATCAGGGTAAATCAAAGCCACTCTACAAAGTGCTCACACACAGGATCACTGATACAGGTAGTCCCAAGTCTGAGGAAGCCATCCCACCAGCAAACGTGCTTGCTGTTTCCAAAAACAAGAGAGAGCTGGGAAAGCCTTTTCTGCTGTACAATTTCTGCTTAAGCCAAAAAATCTAGCAAACGTGTCAGCATTTATATCATTTTTTTTGAGCAGGCAACAATGAGGAAGGCATCATTTTCTTAAGCAGCCATCTGGAGCCCTGTAATGTGTGCAGAAGGGGGTTCTTGAGTACCACTGATTTAGAATAAAGCTCTGACAAGGAAACAAAATCCTTCCCTTGTTGCTTTATACAATCCACTGACATGCTTTTTAATTTTCTGGAGATCCATAACCCTTCACACCCGCATGCAAACGTACTCTGCTCCTGCATATTAAGCACAAGTTCCAGTATCTCTGTGTCTGGCTGCTTATGCCAGTGGCCACATTAATATCATGTGAGCCGTCGGGGGCACAACTATTCAAAAAAGGGAAATAACTGAATATAACCTGATGGCATTACACAGTACAGTCCGGAGTGAACATGTTTAGGAAGCCTAGGTGTATGCTCAGAGTTGTCTGAGATTGGAAATATTGGAATTAAAGTTAGAAACAAAGTGGAGCTGGTTTCACTGGTATTATAGTACTTAAAATAAAATAAATCTCTTTCCATGTAGAGTCACAGAATCACAGAATCGCTTGAGTTAGAAGGGACCTTAAAGGTCATCTAGTCCAACTCCCCTGCCATAGGCAGGGACATCCCCCACTAGATCAGGTCGTTTAGGGCCCCGTCCAACCTGGCCTTGAATGTCTCCAGGGACGGGGAATCCACTGCTCCCCTGGGCAACCTGTGCCAGTGTTTTATCACCCTCATGGTGAAAAACTTCTTCTTTACGCCCAACCTAGATCTACCCTCCTCCAGTTTAAAACCATTACCCCTTGTCCTGTCACAACAGGCTCTGCTAAAAAGCCAGCCCCCATTCTTCTTATAGGCCTCCTTTAGGTATTGAAAGGCAGCAATGAGGTCACCTTGGAGCCTTCTCTTCTCCAGGCTGAACAACCCCAGCTCTCTCAGCCTTTCCTTGTAGGACAGGTGTTCCAGGCCTCTGATCATTTTTGTGGCCCTTCTCAGGACTCACTCCAACAGGTCCATGTCCTTCCTGTGCAGAGGGCTCCAGAACTGGACACAGTACTCCAGGAGTCGTCTTGCCAGAATAGAGGGGCAGAATCACCTCCCTCGACCTGCTGGTCACAGTTCTTTTGATGCAGCCCAGGATATGGTTGGTCTTCTGGGCTGTGTGACACACTGCCAGCTCATGTCCAGCCCTTCACCTCTGAGCACCCCCAAGTCCTTCTGAGCAGGGCCGCTTTCAATCCTTTGATCCCTCAGCTGGTATTGGTACCGAAGGTTGCCCCATCCTAAGTGGAGGACCTTGCACTTCTTGTTGAACCTCAGGAGGTTCAGAATAGATGGTGTTGGATAAGGATAAAAATTTTCTGCATTACAGAACTTAAAGATGGTGCACCTCACAAACTTAAAACTCACAGGATTTGGAATATTTCTATAGTATATAGATTTGTTTGATATTCTTTGCCAGCTCCTTTTACTTTTGTCCTGAAAACAAAATACAAGCCACAGAGGAGTGGTCAACTAAAGTAAAACAAAAACTACAACTACTGCCAAGTTCAAGAGAGTTTGATTTTGAAAAATATAAAGCCCAGTTTAAAAGCCCAGTCTCAGGTTTTCTTGTTAAGAAAGTGAGTGATTTTCCAGGCTGCACTGGATTTAAGATTTTAATAAAAATATGCTAGAGAGCAATAACAAGGTTACAGTCAGGAACATTAAAGTTTTTCAAGTAGACAAAAGAAAGCTGTAAAACATTACAAAAATATTGTCTAGAAGGTCTAAAATGGAGAGCATGCATTTATCACACACTGAAGCATAATTCCCAGCCTACACTTCAGAAACAAAATGGGAAAGCATTTCCCAAAAGTCTCACAACTAATATCTACCAAGAAACAAAAAAGTGAAACCATGCAAAGGGATGGCCTATCTCTCCGCATCAAAAAAGGGGGAGTTATTATAGAAAGACATTTGGATAAGTTAGCAATTAAAGCAAATATCTAAAATAAACTTTTTTGAGTCAATGGTTTTGGAAACACAAAGTTAAATGACACTTCAGAAATTGTTTGACTTCCCCTATTTCTATGCAAGACTAAATTAGAAGCTTACAGTTTCACAATTGTTTTGGAAACATTATTTTGCCTTCACAATTTTTGCTTTCTTACTGCAATGAAATAAAAATATTCCCTTATCTAATATAGAAAAAGGGTGCAAAAGTATTTCAGATAGTTACTAACCTTTCTTACAAGTGTTTCACTGCAATAAAATGTTAAAATGGGAACACATGATGCAATTTTCTAAGTGAAGAACTGCACACCTGCCAGCACTTTCCACAGCCAGAGGTGACCATGGAGTCAAAATGAAGCCCAGGAATTTTGGAGGAGGGAAAAATCCACTAGTACACACTGAAATTCAAAAATACGTTTGTGTGGTGTGCACGTGTTTCCACAACATCAAAAGCTCTAAAACTGAAATTGTAGTTTCTGAACATTCATTGAAGCAATTTCTCCATCCAAGCATTTTGCCGGGAGGAGGTCTGGGTACCCTTCCCCACAGTGACAACCAGGTTTCACAAAAGCCTGACACAAAAGCTTCAGAGAGCCAGGCAAACATCACAGGATCACAGAATTGCTTTGGTTGGAAAAGACCTTTAAGATCTTCAAGCACGCACATCAACGTGTGCTTTTGCTGTATGGCTGGGCAGACACATGCGGTTGTTCTGCTGGGAATTCCAATGAAGTAAAAAGTTTAGCACATTCTGCCTGTGAAGCCTCCAGCAAACTCGATGGTGGCTGCACAGCAGCAGCCTGGCAGTGTCTGCAGCCCTGCGTGTGCAGGGCTGGGGCACGAGCTCCAGCACAGGGCTGCTGATGGTGCCAGCTGCCAGGCTCTGGCGCGGTGGCGAGGACGGGTTGGATGACAGCACACAACAGGGCTCACTTCCACCAGGCGTTGGGGATGAGGCACCTGGTTTTGCTCCTTCAGCACTACCCAGAACCCTCACCTGTCTCCTGCCTTGTTCAGGGTAGTGAATACATACACAAAAATCCTTCCTTATCAAGTTTAAATGCAGCTCTCATGGTTCAACCCTTCGAACAAAGGGAAGAAGACCAGCAAAACAGACATACACAAATCATCCTGTCATTGGGCCAGGGAGGACCAAGGGAGCCCAGGCACCAAGTGCTACATGGCAGGAGATGGCCAGCTGGCTCCAGCAGTACAGTTCCTGCTCCTGCTGACATTTGGCAGCACCAGAAAGAGCGGACAAGAATCTACAGTTCTTATCTTGGGAATTCCCCACAGTAGCTTTTACCACAGGGTAACAATAGGGTCCTATGAGAAATTAAAGCTTATTTGAGCTGGGTGATTTGCCAGCTTGAAACACAAGAGACCTCTTTAGCAAAGGCGAGGTGCAATTTGCAGCTCTCTGAAACCAGGAAGGATGGTCTTTTCTCCAGAGCCTATATTTAAGTGAGGGCATGATAACTGGGGGACACAGCAGCTCCAGCAGGAATGCACAGCTCCCTCCATCACGCATGGGGATCAACCTTGAACCACAGCCCAGAGTAATGATAGCTTCTGCCTGGGAACAATGCTGCCTTCATTGCCCCAAAACTGATGGCTCCCTGTGACCCAGTGCAGGTTTCTCCTGCCCTGTCACATGAGACAGAGCCCCAGTGTGCCCGTTGTTAGCACGACCTTTCCGAAACAGAAGCCCAGTCAATTTGCAGAGTCTCTGGGTCAGCTGCCTTTGCTGAGGGCATGGGGAAAACAAGGAAAACACCAGCTCCCAGCCCCACGGTCAGTGCCTGATGTCACCAGTGGGATGTGGCCAGTGCCGGTCCCTCCTGGCTGCAGCTTTGGGGAGTTGCACCAGAGAACAAAAGCACACAGTGGAGTTGTGTATTGAAGCAAAGGAGGACTGGAGCTGCTCCCTGCAGTGTTGTTCAGAGCCTAGGCAAGGAGAAGAGTAGGAAGAACCCACAACACACTCCCTTCCAAAAATCTCTTCAGAAAAAACTGTCAGAAATGTCCAATGGAAAATGAGAGGAAGGAGAATTATGTGGGCACGTAAATCCCATAACCCAAAGTCTAGCAATATCCAGTTGTGTTAGAAGACTCCCACCTTCTCCAGGAGCTGAGATAGGAACTGGGGAATCATCACAGGATTCTCTAATAACTCCTCTGCCATTTGGCTTTTCCCAGTGCTTTTCACTAGCAAGAACACTCAAAGTCCGGCATTTGTGTGCCAAATGTATTATATCTGCATATCTTATATTTGCTTTTACTTCTTCTGGATGGGTTGCCTTTGCTTTCCCCATTTGACAGGTACCAGAGGCAGGGAAAGCCCAGTGACCTAAGGGGCAAGTCCACCAAAGAAGGGACAGCACAGCAATGACAGACGATTGCTCTAATTCAGCTCCCGTGTACAGCAGACATTAATTCAGTAGAATTAAACTCTTGGGAATCCCGATCAACAACATTCAAAATAGCTCTGACACCATTTGGATTGATAATGACAAACTCGAAATTGAGGTGAAGCTAACCAAAGGCCTGCAGTCCTTCTCTGACTGATTTGTTCAACCTGTGCTATGTTGCTACTTTCTGTTTCTGTACTGAAATCATACAAAAGCTGCAAATTTGGGAGAATTAAAATTTGGGTTTGTTTCATTCCATAGCGAAACAGAGTAGATGGGCATATAAGCAGTGGTAGTGTGGAAAACCATTTCCATCTCACCCTCCAGCTGGCTCTGCTCAGAAGCCCTCAGGAGCTACCATGACAGAAGTCCCAATATGCAACACAGACTACAACAGTCACAGCCTCCCTGAAACAGTACTTGTAACTCGTTTCCAGATAAAATGTCCTTTCAGTACAGCTCTTGCCCACCAAGCAAACTGAGAGAAAACATATTAACTTGCAGGAAACAAATTTAGAGAACACAAACCAGGGCATTTGTCAAAGTCGCATGGCAGTGCCAGCAGTGCCACCAAACAGTGACCTTGACATCCATTATGTGCTTGCATCTGCAGTTTAACATCCATGACTTCCACAGAGGTCAATTATTCAAAGGCAAAATGTACAATGCCTCTGTTCTTCTGTGATTGTTCTGCTTTATAGCATTTACATACAGTCCACCATCAGTCCCATCCCCAAAGGAATCTGTTCTCCATTAGCAAGAAGATGCATGGAAGAGAACTGCAGTCTTTGGTCCTGTCTTCCACCTGGGTTGCCCATCTTTGCAATTTTAAAACTTTATTTGTGTAAGCCTGATTGAACTAAATATTATTTTAGAAGTCTCAGCACAAGATTGCTGCTTCTGATTTTAAATGCCAGTGCTTTGATTTATTTACTGGGCATTGCTATATATTCTTTATAACTGCCAATTGTTAATTGCCAAGCACCTACAAGACTCATGCCAAACCAGACAACTTTTGGCCTTGAGCCAAAAATCTGCTTTATAGATAATAATTTACTGCAATGTTGATTTAAGTTCAGTATTCCTTCATCAATTTACAATTTGGTTGGTTGGGCTTTTTTAATTTATTCCTTCAGGTGCAGAGGAGGCTTCATCAAATTCAACACTGGCTGAGGAGACATGGAATTAACATCTCTTGAATTTCCAAGCACTAAAAGGTGAAATAACATTTATGCTTTGTGTATCTGTCTGATTTTTCACATTAGCATATCTCTAGTTTTTATCAATTTTTCTATTGTGCTCATTTTGCAAACATTCTATGCTTGCTTAATAGTTTGTAAGCGGAGGTAATTAGTTGACAACAAATATGATTGAGGTTAAGCATGCATGAAATTATTTTCAAGATCGGGACCCAAATTAGTTAAGATTAATTCAGGTCATTGTTAATAAAATTTTAAAACCCTACTATTTTTATGGAATGTCTTTGAAATAAACTCTTTTACTTCTCTTTGATCTTCTTTGTTCCCTACTGCTTTGCCAGTGACACTCAAAACCAGAAATCTACATTTTCTAGGTAACAAAACAGCTTTCTATACTGAAAAATAAAATAAATAAAATGGTGGCTTAGCATTTACTGCCCCTCCCTTCCCCATACCACAATAAAAAGCTTTTCCTTAGAATAACAATATAAATTCGATACAAATCTTTATTTCAGCAAGTTGGTAGCTGAATATATGTCTTTAGATTGGTTAAGAAATCAGTTTATTGGGAAAGTGGTAGCAAAGTATTTCTTCACTCTATATGACTATAACGCATTACAGCAGGACAATGCTGTTGTATTTGCATATATATCACTTCTCTCAAATTTCTAACCCTCTTTCCAGACCACTTTTTTGTGTACATGTTTATTATATTTATGTTGGGTGCTGCATAGCATCGCTCAGTTTATGCCTGCCTAGGTCTATACATATGGCAAGTAAGTGTATTATTAAAAGTTATGTTTACAGTAACATGAATATTGAATTTATTCTTCCTGCTACCAAGCACAACTTGTGAAATTTGTTGTTTCTCTTCCCACTAAGCACTAAGACATTTGTGCTCCAAATCTTCTGTCCATTTAAAAATAAATTAATGGTAAGAAATTACAATGTCATTATTATATTAAGTCTTTAATTTTGTTAGAAAGGAAAAAATATACCTATTCCAGGGCTGAAAAACCCACACGGGCAATCATGTGCAGTACCCCACAGCCCTAAGTATCTACACAACAGATGTTTAAAAAGAAGAGTCTGCAAAATACTTACTCAGCTCTCCCTCCACCCACCACCCTTCTCTACACTTTTCAACCTCTTTGGCCTGTTTAGAAACATCCCCTCCAAACCTAATTCCAAACAATCCTATAGGAGCTTCAGCAATGAGAAACACTAAATCGAAGCAGATCTTTCCCTCAATACCTCTGTAATGCTGCCATGTCTTCTCTTACACCTCACATTGTTCAAACATGAAGAAACCATTCTTAATACATTTTCTTTTTTGAGGAAATGTCCTCTTAGGAAGGACTCTTCAGACCCACTTCCCTGTGCTGTTCCAGCACCTGCGCCAATTTTTGCCCTGTCCTTTCTGCAACAAGCACTGGTAGAGGACGGTAGTTATTTTCCACCACAGAAGAGACAGGGCTTACACAGCAGTAGAAAATCCAAGTAAACAGCACAGTTTTTAAGCTATTAAAAAGTAGGTGTTATTATTAAAGGCATTAGGGTGAATATAAAAAAAAGGAGAGTATGTGTAATTAAAAGGCTGCCCCATATTCTGAAAGCAGAAAACGCACCTTCATCAAGGCCTGGAGACATGTTTTGCATTAATTGTGCAGAAAAGCACCACGTGTTCCTCACTGAAAGCTGCTAGTGACAGAGCTGAGTGTAGATCCAGATGCTCCGACAACTGCCCACAGGCAAAGCAAACACTTCCAAGTGGAGGATGTCTGACACGGCCTACACACAGGCTGCACACACAGAGTCAGACTCCTGGCCTGCCCTGCTCGCAGAGCCACCGCCACCTCGAAACACAGACAAAGCTTGGTTCAAAACCCATTGCCTATTTGCAAAAATACAGGCTGATTATGCATCAGAGATTGCTCTCACCATCCAATTTCCAAATAAATTTGAAAATAAAAATAAATTTTCACATAGCCCCACATTTGTCCAGTGCACCAATATTTAAAATTATAGCCTCTCACGTTTTTGAGTGGCCTTAAAAGCAGCAAACTTACCGAGGAAACTCTTCAAACATAGTATGGGTGTCACTGAAGAAACCTTTATGTTTACCCTTGTGCTTCAAAGTCACACCGAGCACTGCTTCACAGCCAGCCACTTCTGCTTCAGCCCGATTCGGCAAGACTCTGATGCTACTTGATCTAGTGTGAAGAGTACAGCTGGTCAGAGAGTGTTCTGCCAGCTGGGAAAAACAGAAACAAACCCCTTTATTTTTTGTTGAAAAAGCCTAAGAAATGTTTATCTGGCAAAAAAAGGCAATTTATTTTTTTTTTGTAATCTTACTCAGCTTGACATTTCAGTGAGGAAGCTGAGCTGGTCCCCAGTCATTACAGCACTGCTCCATGAAGCACGAGGTAGGCAATGACAGCCTCAGACAGCGACAGCCTCTCTCCAAAGCAGAGACCTCCATGTGTAGAACCAGAAGAAAGCCATCAGGCTGAGCCATGATGGAAAGGGAAGCCTGCAGAGGATCAGCTGGAGATCTGCTTCTCCTCCCTCACCCTTTGGCTGGTACAAATACACTCCAATTGGGGGCCAGACCTTTCACAAGATGGTCACCTGGTCCACCTGGTCACCAGACTTCTCCCAGGTGATGGAGGGAGGCTCTGGGAGCGGGGCTGTACCCTGTTGCTACGGGCAAAGAAAGCAGAGCCAATGGGAGGCACCACCCCTGATGCTCCAGCAATACCACCCCAACCTTGCCACCACCAGCCTCAACTTAAAAGCTTAACACTCAAGTTTAAACACATTTCCGTCTCCCAGCATACACCACTTTGAAAAGTAAAAACCCATTTGCAATCTTTTTCTGTTTCTCTTTTCATTGTCACAATTTAGCAGGATGGAAGGGTGCAGGAGAACCCACATGTGGGAGGGGAGGAGGAGCAAAGGCTTTGCCCTTTCCAAGCACTCCTTGATTTTGTCTATGCCACACTGGGATGTCAAAGCCAGTGACATATATGTAGCAGGACAGGTTTCTCCAGGGGCTCAGACCTGTATGCAGCGTTCAGCAGTCTGTGAGAGGAAATCAATAAGAGCTCTCCCTCGGCTCTCCGCCCCCCTGTATCCCTGCATTTCCCTCTGTAGTGTGTGTACTTATGCAAAAAGCACAGCCCTTTGTACAGTTATCCCCCCCCAAAGGAAAGCCATTACCACAGCCGAATGGCGAAAGGTGACATCGATAACTAAAGCTACAGAAATAGCTTTCATTGCTCTGCAAAATAAATACAGGCAAACTAAATATTTCAGCTAAGTCCCATTTCACCACTTCTGATGCACAATGGTGCCTGGGCTCTTCTGATCATAAAACATTGGATGCGCTGCTACACTTTCATGTTGCTAGTTTATCAGATATGCGTATCTGAAACACAAAATACCCTTTCCAGTGGCAGAAACCCAGCAGTCATCAGGCAGGTCTCCCTGTCACACTGTAGCCTTTAGATGGTGGACTCTGAAATGCCAACACCCATCCCTCTTATTCTTTCCATCGCTATTTCCCATAGGGTGGCTTTATCTGATGGGACAGCCTGGTATTTTTTCATGAAGAAGCTAATATTGTTTATTCTGTCACATATCTGTATCCTTTTCAAAACAAATTTCTTTCCATTATGCATTTTATATTGATATTATTCTCTATTACAGCCATCATACAGTCAATAATAGTATTTTTCTTAGTCTTTTTTTGTAATCCTATCTCATTTAGGTTTTCCACATCCACATTTAACCCTTTCCTATTTTTTCAGCAAGTTCTGGTATCAGTATCTCTGTGTATGCTTTGTAACACACCCGGAGTTACACAATTCCAAACAAAACTTGTTCAAAGACATACTCCTGTTAAATGTTTCTTTGTGCATATGCACTTGAAAAGCAAGAAGAACTAGGAGCCATAGGGTCTGTATTCACTCTGCAGTGGCTGGGATGACCTGATGAGAGAAGTGCTGGCTGGCCAGCTGGCCATGTGGTAGCCACAGAGGCTGACATGGGACAAGAAGCCCACACAACCCAGGATCTTTTTTATGTTGGACATCCAAGTAAGACTCTTCTTTTTAGAGAGTTTCTCTCTGAAGTGCTAAACTAACTGAGAGAACCGGAAAAAAACATAAGAAGGAGGCAGCCTGGTCCACAGCTCCACTGTGGATGGGATAGCCTGGAAAGCAATGGATGAAACTCAGGAAAAACCCTCCCGTTTGGTCCAGTGGCCCTGCAAACCCAGTGGGGGAGACAGGCTGCTCGCAAAGCCCGTGGTTTGGCAAGGCAGGATGGCTCTACAGCACCTCCAGTGTATTGATTCTATATTGTCTGAAAGGAGGATGCATATTTGGGCAGAGGTAAAAGAAACCATGCCTCAGATACAGTCAGGCCCTAGCCAGTGTCGTGTGTTATCTGCTGGATTTCTTTAGTTCAACTCAACCATGTTCTTGTAGATCTGCACATTTAAAAACAGCCATTGGTGGATCTGTAACAACTACAGATCATTTAAATTATTTGTGAAGTCTGATAAAAAAATAGTAAAATGTAAGTTTCTCTGATGTGCACAGAGTAAGGCCAGCAAAAACAGTAACCTGGAAATATCTGATGACCCCAAGAGGATGAGTAAAAAGAAGTTATCAGTTTGAAGGTGAAAGCATTAATCTGTGAAAAAAAATTATAAACTTACTTCAGTATTGTGGACACACAGACAAAAGCCAGATGTTGGTACAATAAACACCACAATGACTGGAATTAAGAGCAGAAACATTCGCATTTCAACCAAAATGCCAATGTTTCATTACACCATGCAAGTGTTTAACCTTTTAGGCTTCACCCTGCTTTCATTTTGTCTTTGAAAGGACAGAAATGCTAAAGCAGAAAGATTTTCTGCCTCACCAGCTTCAAAACATACTTGTTTAACGGTCCCGTTACGCAAAACTTTGGAAAACTCATTTTCTTGCCAGCAGATCGCTGGTAGCCAGCTAAAGGGATTTAACCTTTCCGCTGCCAGAGACACAATCAGAGTATTTCCAGGCAGAACTGGTACGTCAAGGGACTGGTCCTGGCCACCACTGTGCTGGCCTTTGCTCACAACACCTCCGACTGCAGCACAGCAACAAAAATCAATGCAGTTTGACTCACCCTGGGTTTATTCCAGAATAACAAAATATAACATGTGGCTCAAACTCTTTAGAGATCTGTTATCAAAATCATTCACAGTTCATCATGAAAAGAAATCGCATATTTTACTTTTAAGACTGTGAATCAAGGTATTTTATGCACATCCAAAACTTCATTCCCACCTCAGAGAGAAGTCAGGTTTTCCTGAGTAGCCTTTGCACCCAGTTACATTCCTGCAAGCACACAGTGCCTCAAACCACGGTGCCAGGCTCTCCCCATGCTAGGAAACACTGGGGGTTCCATTTCTGAGTGCTCAGCACCGGGGCGGCAGCCACCCCCATCCCTGCTTGCTCACCCCCAGGCTCCTGGCAGAGGAGGCCACCTGGCAGAGGAGGCCACCACACTTAGAAAACCTAACTAATAATTTTAATTCAACCCAAATGTTGCTTTGCCGCATCACTTCCTCAAATCGTTAAGTCCTAATGTGCAACTTTTGTTTTTCTCTCTCACGTTATTTATACCACAAAGAAATCTGCTGTGGGAGACACAGAAACCTGAAGCCAAGTCAAATAATGGCATTTCTCAGGTGGAAGGCATAGCCGGTGCATCAGAGATCCAATTCTAACCAGTCATGGTCATTTTCCAGGTTAAATTTCTTTAGTCAAGATATTCTGGTACATTAGCTAGCTTCACTAGAAAACTAAAAAAAAATAATTTGGGTTCAGGTGAAAGGGCCGTTGACTTGTTTTCTTTATACAAATTTCATTTAATGGTTTTGGAATTTGTAATCAGAATGTAAAAATACGTTTTATATGTTTAGGGTCTCAAATTATGACACACTGTCTGGACAGAAGAAAGATTGAAGGAGATGCTGTCACCTATCACTGTTTATTTAATGCAATATGACAGGGACCAACGAGAAGGCATCTGCCCAGCGGTAGTAAACGGAAGAGCTTGAACTTTAAAATTTGGCACAAGCTCCAAGTGGCAATCCACCACAGGTGCTTACATCTTACAGAAAAAGAAATACCTGTGTTAGAAATGAAAAGCAGCCAAAAGCGAAGAAGATCAAAAGATGTAGTGCTTACAAAACTATTAAGGGCATTTAAACAGCCATCTAACAAAAAAGGGGGGAAATCTGTGTTAGCTAACAGTCGTAGCAACTCATTTCAAGTGGCCCTTTCAGTTCAATACAATATCAAAAATTAGGTGACATGTTACCATAAAAATTAAAATCTCACCAAAATAAATACCTTGGGAAAGATGTGAGTAGATACATTAAATGGTAGTGAACTAAGCAAGTTCTCTTCTGAAACGCTGGAAGGCAAAGGTTGCCTGTAAACACAAAAGCATCACAGATCCCCAATTAGCAGCAATGCCACATTATTTGCCAGTTTATGGTTATGTGGACCATAAACACATTAAGGAATGAGTGCAAATGCCTGGTGAGATGTGTATTCAAAGGGAGAAAGGCAGAGCTCCACTGCTGGAAGAAGGGGCAGTGGGACCGCAGCCACCGGAGCTTGTGGAGGCTTCACGCATGTGGCCTCTCCAACACTTACGTGGGCAGATGGGATTTTACAGATTTCAGTTTTCAAGTAGCTCTAAATTTCCCTTCTGTCGCACTTCAGAAGTGAAAGTGTGGAGGTTTTTAATTTGGTCCTGAGATGGAATTCATGAAACTTAATTTTAGCCATATATATGCTTGGTATTCGCTCTGCAGTAATGATTGATGCTTCCTCTAGAATCAGCAATAAGAGACAGGCACTTTCAGCTGGTGATTCACTGGATCCTAAAATAGGTTTATAAAACAGGAATCTCCAGGCATGATTCAATCCACATCCACTGACTAGGGCTGAACTTAGCAGCTACAGTTAAATGAAATAAATCCCATTTGAATTTACCAATCACAGCACAAGAGTATTTGACAAACAGAGAATAAGAGATAGAGCTCATGCAGGGAGGTATAGTGAAAATGCCTCATTTTTGGGCGTTTCATCTTCTAATACTT
Source organism: Aegotheles bennettii (assembly GCA_013398125.1). Classification (NCBI taxonomy): domain Eukaryota; kingdom Metazoa; phylum Chordata; class Aves; order Caprimulgiformes; family Aegothelidae; genus Aegotheles; species Aegotheles bennettii. The sequence goes on along the minus strand of VZRW01010111.1, from coordinate 133,676 downwards.
AGGATTTTTTGATTCATGCAGCCACACTCCATGTAGAACAACCATCTGATTCCTTTTTATTCTGATAAACTGTCTACACATCTAGTTTGCTTTCTCTAACAGCAACTAATTCCTAAAGAAGATGTCATATTGCTTACTGCTTTTTCTTCCCAAACCTAGTTTGATCTGGCCAGTGTGTGCTGTCATCCTGACCTTGGAAGAAACTATAGTCGAAGCAGATCCCTCCCCTTCCTCAGGACACCTTAAAAAATCCCAACTATGTGTTCTCATGCAGCCTAACGTCTCCCAGTGCACAAATGTAAAGATGTCTGTTCCAGCTTGCTAATCAAATTTACGATAAATTGCACTGGCAGAATAAATACATTTCTAAAGAAATTACAAAAATACTACAATGTATTACTGAAAGTAGGCTATATTCAACTACAGATACCCAACTCAGCAATAACTATCTTAATTTTATATACCAGGGTAGAACATTTCATTAAGAAGGTTTATTACATACAATTAACATTCATTTCCTCTTGAAAAGCTAACTCTTTAATCACACAATTTATATAAAAGGCCATAGGATAGATAAGAAAATAAGTAACACAAACAAATCACTCCTAACGCAGCACCTATTTTAAATTTCTAGGAATACGGACTTAGAAACAAAGTCATAAAACTTGCACAAATAAATAATTCTAGGGAACTAAGATGAATATCCTGAAGAATGTAACAGACTATTTAATAATTTCAAGGGACTTCTCTACATGCAAAAGTCCATGCAAAAGTCAGGCCTACATGCAAAGCAACACAAAACTCTCGACTTTTCTTAATTTACATAACTTTAGGTCAGACAGATATTTTTGTTTTGTGCATTTTTCCCCTCTTTTTCTAAAAAGAAAAAAAAGTGATTATAGCAAACTCAGTGTATTTCCTGAAATGTAAGGCGGCTGAAGGATCAACAGATTAAGTAAAATAAAAGGAAGCATTAATTATAATCAAAAGAGAAGAAACAGCCAACAACAATATTGTGAAGTGAGAGACTGTTCCACCAGATACTGGCAATGGTAAACATCCACAATCAATAAACAAACTCCTGGGACCTTCTAACACACTGCACTGATGGAAAATAAACATGCCTTGCACAGACCTCTCAGCTGCAAAGGCTGAGCATCACAGCAAAGGATCTTCATTCCACAAACAAGACACACCATGGAAACTCAAAGGTTTCATTGTATAATCTCTGGCAGACAAGACCTTGACGGATTTTTTTTTTTTAATATGCATAAAATGTTTTACAGAATGTGCTCTAGGCATGTTTCTTCAAAATGCCATGAAACAAACCATTTGAAAATGTGCTGAAAATTCACTGTCTCCAAAAAGAAAGCCAGATATATATATAAGAAAAACAACCTCTGATAAAAAGATTAAGTGCAGTAAAATATGTGTATAAACTGAAGCCGGTTACACACTTCTGAGTAAAAGCTGCATCCTGCAGTAGGGAAGCATCCATCCTCTGGAGCCCCCCAGAAGCACCCCCAGTCAGAGCAGCCTGGCATGGGGACCTAGTTAAACGTGCCCAGCAGCATTCTTCGAATGCAATGAGATGTGGCCAGATGGCTTGAAGGCATGTCTAAGACCCAACAATTCTGCTGGAACCAGAAAATAACCTCTTCTGAGTAGTACATAGAGATCTCAACTGATCCAGAGAGAAGCGGTGCTGCTGGAATACAAAAAAAGCATTCCCCACCCGCTCTTACCCTGTAATACAAGGTAGTTTTTCCATGCTTTGGGAAAGTACTGCCTATTCAGAGGGGTAACATGGCAGCTGTTATTAAAATCTGACTGCTGTGATATTAAGATAATAGTTTTTGACATAGCCATACTAAATGTCATTCCTCATTCTTCCATGTCACTACCAGTAAATCAATACCAGAAACTAATTTATTGCTGGCAGAAAAGTCCTCCTGTCTTTTGACTGACATAAATTAACGAGCTAAATAACACCAAATTATCTGAAGTCAACTGGTATTTGCATTAGTCCTACAGAGGTCACAAAGCAGACGGTGTGCATACCTGGCAAAGTCCCATACCAACAGCAGAGTTTAGTTTACACATAAATCAGGCTATTTTTATTATCAGGAGTTTTACATTCCTCCTCTCCTTCAACAGGCTGTTCCTGCTCTGGCTTCACCAGGGCTACACTGACACCACTGCCATCAACAGGGTGATGTGTGAGATATGAAACATATCAGAAAAAAAGCATAAAATGCACAGATAAGGTCTGAGTCTTAGAAAAAAAAATAATAAAAAAACCCCCAAACAGCTGATAACAGTGCAAAGGACTGGCAGTATGCTGCTCAATTAGAGCTGCAGCTCGCACTAGCAGTTTGGCTGTCCATAAATAGCTGAGCAGCCACGCCAGGCAGCCACCAGAGACTTTCTCAGACAGCAACCGTACACTGTCCAGGCTGCATAAATTAAAACCCTTTTGCCATTTCCAACTTGTCAGAGCTCCTTCTGCCCTCCCGCAGCTTTGCTCACCACCACCAAGGACTCTCCAGCCACACAGTGAGGCCCATGGCCGAGCCCACTCATGCTATGTCAAGTACAATCCTTCCCAGTGGGATAATAAACACTCTGATCCCCCCCAGAGCCTGAAATACCCATTTTTATATAAAAAAAAGAGATGGTATTCTGTAGCAGGTGACTAGCTGATTTGTTTGGAGGAGTGCATGACAATCTTGAAGCTATGAAAGGAGCCTTCACACCCACTGCCTGTCCTTAATTAAGGGAGAAGTAAGTCCTGCTGTCACGTATGCTCCAGCCACACAAATAACTCCCACATGACGTAGAAGACAGCACACTCAGATGAAAGGAAAATTCAAAAGGCAGCACCGCCCTGTTTTCTTACTGACACCATCAAAAAGGAAGGAAGAAAGAATGTCAAAGAGCAGGAGCATCTAGAGGCAGAGATCACCAAAAGCATACTCACTTCACAGAAGACTTGTGGGTCCAAGGAACTTCTTGGTTCCTTGCAAGTTATTTTGGTTTGGTACAAGCTGTTACATCACCCCACAATACATCTCCCAATCTCAATTTTTTCTATGCAAGTTAAAAACAGCTGATAGAAAACGCAATAAATATTCTTTCTTTTTTTAAAAAAATACTAAACCTCAAACTGAAATATATTTGCATATTAAGACAGAAGTGTTGCAAACAGATCTAAAACCACTCATGATTTAATGTCAGCATACAAGCAATTCTGCATAAATCAAGCTACCACCTTGATTTAGGAAGCACTTGATTCTGTTTTATGAAATTACAGAGATGTCTACACAGAAACACTTTTGTATGCTGAAGAACAGCTTGCTACATCTAACTACACCAGCTGACCAAATCTCGCTGTCCTTGGCAATTAATTACATAGCCTTTGTTAAAATATATCATAATCACAGTCACGTATTTTGGCAAAACACCACAGAAGTCAGCATAGAGAGATCTGTATACTTTCACAGATGAATCAATTTTGTGTAGCTGCTCACTTCACTGACGCTTTATTTCCATGCGCTTGCCATGCAGCACTTTGCAGTCACCCTTGCAAGAGCCCGTCTGCCCAGCAACTCCATTTGCTGCTGCCTGTGCAGAATTTGGTACTTTTCTTCACAAGCCATAGGTTGCATGCCAGGGCTTGGTTTCTGCTTGAAATAATTCAGTTCTCAGTTGTTTCCTTAAATGAGAACTGGGAAGCAAAGAGTTTCTTCGCCACTTTGAAGCTCAAGGACACCCAGGTACAGCAATCTAGATGTTCATCACAAGGGTAGTGTCTGCAGCAGAACAGGTGGAGGATACAACGTACTGCATATAAACCTATAAAAATTATGCAGTCCATTAGCAGCTTAATGTGAGCAACAGAAAAGGGACAAGAGAAAAGTGAAAATGAAGAAAAGAGTGATTTTGTGCCAAGAAAAGGCAGAAGCAGGAGAGAGGGGTCCCAGAAATGACACCGAGACCACACAATGACAGAAAGGAAGCTGAGGGAGAAGGTGGCAGCTGCTGGGGTGCTGCCTAGGGCGACCTAGAAGGAGGATTAAAAAATAACTCTCTCTTGTAAGCGAAAATTGGAGAGAATGGAAAGCCCCAAGAAAGAGAGAGTCAGCCCTCTCACCCCTGATGCAGGTCTCTAAAGTCATTCCCAGACAACCCTCTATCCAGCAGTAACGTTTTCCTTTGGAGCAAATTAAAAACTGAGCCTGAAGCACTGCTGCCTGTAAGCTGTGATATAGGAAACACAACTGATACTGGCCGTGGCTTTTTCACCATCACAAAACATCCTACAGATATATAACGGGATATCCAAGTGTAAGCAAAACTTGAAAAACGTCTAGTTAATTTTAGTTCAAAAGAGGCAACTTCGACCCTGGAGCAATCATGCACTCCTCTACAGCCTTTCCCCTCCTAGTATTCACATTTTTTTCCAGTTCCCTCTGCACAAAAGTAGCCTTAATCCCCCATGCTTTCTGAATGCCCCATTAAATACAAGTTATTTTACAACCTTAACACATCCCATAGCTTAAAATGTCATTAAACTCAAGAGCAAGCTTTCCCTCCCGCAGGTTTCTCAGGCTTACGTTTTCCAGTAGTGATGTTGAGTAGGTAGCGCTGAGCAGGGCTGTGTATTAATAAATTAGTTCAGCAAGTGTTCAGTTTAAGATCCAAGTACCAGATACATCATTCATTACTCCAAACGAAATTACTTGCAGAACTTCCAAACATGTGCAAGACTTCTGCAACAGACAGCAGAATATAGCCCATCATTTGCTCTTCATGCTAAATTAATAATCTACACAATTAAATACTTGCAATTAACTGGCGTTTATTATTTTTGCAGTGTATTTCTGTAATTGCTAATGTAGTACAAAAAACCTGAAAACTGTCTAGGGGTTCATTTGAGGGATTTATTAACATTCCATGGAGCCTTACAACAAATAGCACCAAAATGGAACAATGTCTAAAGGAGAAAAACTACAGACAGTTAATTACTGAGCAAGGTTTTAATCAAACCTCTCTATTTTCCTTCGCAATAACAAGAGATGTTTCGGCACTGGGCCAGGAAAAAAACGTAAACTTACACTTTCTTTGCTTCCGAAGAAAAGAGGTTAAAAAATCATTTTTAGTCAATGTAGTAATTATTTAGAATCTGTGACACAAACTGTTAAAATGTTAAACGTATTTAAAATTTAAATGAGAAACAATAGGAAAAATGGGATAACACTGAAAAAAGACCATTACTCTTCCCCACAGGCTCTTTTTGCATTGCTAATTTCGTAACGTCAGGTGAACCAATTCATAAAATATAGTCAAAATATACTGTATCTTTAAAAACCCCATGGTTGGCTCTTTCTGAGTCACCAGTCCTGCAGCCATCTCAGCCCATGACAGAAAGCCTTGGCACAGATTCTGCACACCGACTTCCAGTCAAGGAGTTTTCAAATTTTCATAAAACTTTTTTCATTTCTTCTGTTGCAGAGCATTTTAACTCATTGGCTAAATTAAAGAAAACTTTCCAATAGTGGGAACAGTCTAAATGCTATTGCCTAATTATAAAATACACTGAAATCTTTATCTGTTGACCATTTAAGTACATTTAGTCATGCATACATATTCAGTCACATCTGGCCTACAATATTGTATTCTTCCATCTGTAGCCTCTGTTTAAAAAAATGTATGAACTAAGCCAACTGCAAAGCTCTTTTCTGCAGATATTGTCAGCAGTTCAGAATTCCCCCATCCCACAGACATGGGATGATGGTTGTAACTGGTAGAGCATAGAAATGAAGTACAAAAGCTGTGCAAAGCAACAACTTGCTTAAAAATTTTGCAATGCTCTTCCATGCTTTTTAAAGTATACAGACTCAGTCTAAGTACCATTCCGTTGAATTCCATTCTTGAATCACCAAGGTAACATAATTAGCCTTTATTTATTTATTTATGTTATTCTTTTTAAGGAATAAAGTGAACCTTTCTCTAAGTATGGTAACAAGAAAGAAAATTTTAAGAGAATGAAGGGAAAAATTTGTCTAGCATCATAGTAACTTGAGTCACACATTTTTTGATAATCACCATGTACAGAAAGATTTTAAATAATTAAAATAAAAATGAGGTTACTCCAGATACAACATGTAACAAGAACACCATGCTTAGTCAATGGCTTTGAGAACAAAGCTCTTAAGCTGTAACCGGAGTTCTGAAAGAAAGGAAAAAGTAATGTTACAGCAATTACTACACTTCCACCTCCCAGAAACCTCCAGCAGTTACACCTTGTGCATTCAAGTGAGCTATCTCTATTCTCGCGACTAATTTGCAACAGCAACTGAGGCTGCCTTAGGTGGGGAAAGACTCATTCTCACAGACAACTTTTCCTGTACTACTGCACATTAAACATGTTTTGTACATGTAAATGTAGAAAAACATACAGTCTTCAGGAAAGGCAATCTATGGGAGTAAATCTCTAAACTGGACATCTGTAGCAAACTAATCGAGTAGATCATCTCAGAGAGCACTGACTAGCAACACAGCAGCACTCTGCAGAGCCAAATGCTGCGGGTAGTGCACGTCCCCCCACCCCAGGAGATACCTGTCTTTCTCTAGAGCAGCTTTCCACTTCCAGTCTTAACTCTCCTCCTCCTTTCTTTGCACAAACACCACCATTTGGCTGTTCCCATGACCTACTTATTCTATATTGCATCTTTTCCTTCTGAAAGCAACTTAACGCTATCTACTGATTAAAATCTGAAAGCAGACAAAGAATGCTCTATACAGACTGCAGGTGAAAATAAGACAGATTTCATGAGTATTCTAATATATCTGAAGCAAAACAGTGTATGCCTACACTCAGCTAACAGGGAACTGGCTGCAGTTTATTTTAACATGACAATACTGGAAAAATAATAAAAGATGAAGAAGTAGAAGGCCAAATGAAAAGAGTTAAATCTGCAGTGCTTCAAAAAAGCACACATGAACTTTAAGACAGCCATCCTGACAGAAGCCATAATGCTTGAGGACAGTATTCTCACTCCACCACTGGCACCAGTGGAGAAAGATGCTTAAGCTCATGCTTAACTTTAAGCCCTCAGCTGACCCCAGTAGCCACGGTTTGTCAGTTTGACTGACTGTCATTCCAACTCAGCTGACAGCAGCCAAGTACAAGCACAATATTCACATGATTAAAATTAGTCGTGCTCAAGTGCTTCGAGGTATTGGTTCCATATCCCATGTCATCATTTAATTAAACCACCATGTTGGTCCGGTCATGGGCATCTCTGGGCACTGAGGAAAGTCTAATGACCGTCACAACTTGTTCCTCTGTTCCTAAAAATATAGCAGGAAGATGCTTTAAAATGCCAGAATGTTACAAACAACTTTGCTGCATTTACCAGTTCTCATTATTTCAACTAGTTGCTGTCAGCTGAGTCTGAGTGTATCTGCCAGCCAAACTGACAGCAGATACCAAGGCACCGCAGAAAATGTTATTCATGCTGCTATGGATGGTATGTATTGCACAGCACTGTTATACCTCACGTGGTTAGATAGGGCAAGTGAGCACATTTAAAGGTGTTAAAAGTTAATACATTTGCCAAATAACATGTGGTCAGCTCCTCGGCTGGCTTAGCTCTTGTAAAGCCATCTTGCCTAAAAAGTGGCTTGGTTTAAAGTTCTGCTTTAGACCTTGGTCTGGTCTAAACTCCTACAGGTCAGTGTTCGTGACTGTGAAAATTTACTCCTGCAAGTTCAGAAGACAGAGTCCTGTTGGAGGGGGAGATAATCTTACTTAGAGCTCATGATTGCTGCTAGCACTGGATCAGGAACGAAACGCCATCAATCACAAAACCCACACGCTTCCGAGTTCAACCTCCTGTAGGACCCAGTCCTTTCCTTCCTGAGAGGGCAACACATGAAAAATCGCAGTGTCTTCATCTCCCCGAATAAAATGTATTTCATCAAAACACACTGACTCTAAGCAACAGAACAGGAATATTGGAATAGGGGTGAAATTGGATCAGAGCATGCTGGTGAGCTGGCTGTGTTAGAGCTGTGTTAGAGATGGACGCTACCTGGCTGTGCATACCTATATTCACGTCATCTTATGTGCTTTCTAAATAACAGATAAGTAATTTTAATAGTTAAGTGTGGTCACTTTATAAGAAACTGGTTTTGGTTTTGTTACTATGTATTTTAATTTTATAAATTTTACTAGAAAAAATGGGGTCTTTTCAATGAAAAATCTTATTTAAGTGAAAAATTGTATTTAGAATTGTTTATTAAAATTGCATTTTGCTGTAATACTATCACATACTACACCAACAAAATATAATCACACCTCGTCCCAGCACTACTTTAACTTATGTTTCTAAAGCAATCCTTGTGTGGACTTATTTTTATTTCTTACAAAAAACCTGCATTTTGTGATTGCTTGTTTGCCTGGAATAAACACCAAAACCACTTAAGAGCTCAGATTTGCAAACACTTAGTGCACTTCTGCTGAGACATTTTGGAGATGAAGGCGGGCTGAGTCTGATGTCCTGAGCTGGCCAGATGTCAGGCAACTCTACATGAAGACAGGGTAGTCACGATAACACGGTAGGTCACAGAACACCTCCAACCACACGGCCGGCAGTGGTGTACAGTGAGCAGAGTCTCTGCTCCTGCACCTCCAACATGTCTCCTGTAGCAGTTCACAACTAAAATCTGCTACTAATGCAATTGCACTGGAAATGCATTCCTCAGCTTACTTTCCTACTCAAAAATGAACCCCAAATTTCTTCTCTTCCACTGCTAAGAAAAGTTCTAGCTAAAACCAAAAAAACAAAACAAAAAAACAAAACAAAAAACCAACAACAGAACCATATGTGGATCAGAAATACTGACCACAAACATTTTTTCTTTATTTAGGATCACCTAAAAGATCAATGGAACATAAATTATTTGTGAGCCTAGCTATTTCTGTAAACACTACTGAATGTTACATCAAAGGCAAAGCAAAAAGCCCATGAAAAATAGTACAAAGTAATTTCCCCTAACCTACTTCAGTCACTGATTTCTTAGGTGTTTCTTCTAGTGGAAATAAAAATATTTCTATGTGCGTCATTTTGAAACTGGTACGTTCCTTACGTATTCCAGATAACCCCGAAGTGTCATGGTATCTTCTGTATATGCTGCAATGCTCAGGAAAAGTGTGGTGTACTAAAAAACGATAGGTGTGCTTTCCCTTATTACATCTTTATTTGGTTTAAAATTACTTATGTATTTTTGTATTATAGGGTGCTGTTTACAGATATCTCCACACAACCTCCAGGGAGAACAAAACGCGAAGCAAAGAGTCAGCCACTAGGCTAATGTTTATAAAATAATACTCATTTTATGGAAACCAATCAAAGCACGGGGAAAAACAACTGTTCTGCGTACAGAACAGATTTGACATGGCAAAAATAAGCATTCCTTACCCTTCCTCAGGCCAGTGCTTTGCCTGCCCAGAATCTCAGCTTCAGAGGCATTTCCAAGCGGAAATCTGGGTTCATGCAGACTGTATGACTCTCCCTCCGCAGGGCACAGGATGCCTAGTCCAGGGCTCTCCAACGCTAAGGGCTGGGACCAGCATCTCTGCTGTGGCAGGGGAAAATGATGCATCGAGTATTAAACTCTTCCTCTTATAAGTCTTTCTTTTTTTTTCTTTGCTAAAACAACTTTAAAAATAACCAGACACTTATAATTTGAATAAAAACCTAGCCAATGACTGTGGAAAAAGTATACAGGCCCATAATTTGATACAGTAAAATATGTTCTCTCTTTTTGTACAAGTCTTGAACGCAAGTGCTAAAAATACAAATTTTGCTGTCTTAAGAAAATATTTTTCTTTTTTTTAATGATCAGTAAGAAGTAAGATATAGTTATATTTGATTTGCTCACTTGCAGCTAAAAAGGAAAGCACATTTGGTTTTAATTAAGATTATTGGCCTTTGTCAAAACTAGCTAAACCAATTCTGAATCCTTTCCTGCTTCTGAATGCCTCAAGGCCCTCTGTAATTAGGGTACTGCTGGTGTGCCGTGGGGGAAAAGGAAAATTGCTGGTTTAGAGCATCCATAGAGAAAGTCCCTTTTGGAGGCAGCATATCGAAAATCTATCATCTTCCTTGCTATCCACACTTCAAGGAAACAGCACGTTCATAAATGTCTGGAAGAGTTCAAGCTTTGATTAGCTTAGGAAAGGCAGAGAGTTAGTTCTGTTGTGCTATAAACTGGGATTTCCAACTGCAGATGGACCTGGACATCCAATCTGTGTCCCTAAGTGCTGCGGTATCTGTTAGCATTTCTCCATTAAACAATATATTACAATCCTGGCTGTTGCCATCTGGCAAAACTGTCTGAGTCTAAACTTCATAAATCACCAGCACTCTTAATTATTTGGGGCATATTCTGCAAGCATACAACTTATCACAGCTAATAATGTGATTTACTATATCTAAATTAGATCCATTTCACTGAGAAATCTTTGGAGTCTCTGCACAATCCAGCTCTTCAGCACAACTCCGTGTGCATGCCATAACTTCAGATTAGCTGATGAATATGTTTTCTGCACTAACTGCTTATGGTTATTTTCCCTTCGGCTTCTTTTAAAGTTTCAGAGGAACAGTAAAGTTGGAGCTCGAGAGCTACCTCCAGCATACTCACTACCACATAGCCCAGCCCAGTGCTGCTCCCACATACTCCACGTCTGTATTCAAATCCATATTTATACATTTATATTTACACTGTATTTAATAAAAATTCAATACCAACATTAAACACCATTTATACATGTGGACTGCACATATACAATTATGTCTGCTGTTCTTCTCAGATCCTAGAATGACAGCAACTTCTGAAGTGGCAGGTTAAAAGATTGATATTCACTGATACAAATCAAAACCCGATGAATAGTTTTCCAGCTGGTTTTGAAGTCATTTTGCCTGGTCAAGCAAACATACCCTTCCCTGCTCAGTTCTTGCTTCGGGGAAATTTGACTTCTCGTGATGTCTGCACACTTCTAAGTGTGCATGATCGCCTAAATATCATTTTCAATTTCAATAAAAGCACGTATGTGAGGATTAGGCTGTTATGAAGACTGCAGTGCAGATCTAAATAACTCAGTCTGCCAAACTAGTGTTACTATGGAAACAAAACTAATGTACTGTGACCACAGCTCTGACTGCATTACTTAAGACCATCTGGTTAAAACAAATATTTCTGTGGCACAGTATTTGTTCTTAATTGTGTACTGATCTTTTTTTCTTTTTTTTTTCTAACATACACAAATGTGGGGGTTTTTGTATTTTTTTTCAACTTTTTGTGATTTTAGTTATATTTAAGCATGCTTCTGAACAAATTCATCACTCTCGAAGTTAATCAAGGCTGGATGAAGGTAAATGGTCTGAAGTTCCCTGTTCTCTTGCACCATGTTTTAGATGAGGTATCTTTTCCTATTCCTGCATCACAGTACCACTGAAGGAGCACTTTATGCCATTTACTCTCCACTAGGAACACAACCGTGTCAAAAAGCGAAGCCTAGCAGTGAGCAGTACAGCTCCTAACCGCTGACTTCCAACTTCTCAACTGCACTGAGGTTGAAAAGTACCTTTCTAGTCAAGTGGCAGCTCCTCCAGCAGCTCCTTGGTAGCAAGAGCCAGAGCTCTTCCAAACTGGTTTGCAGCTTTGAAGCATTTTTCAGACTAATAACTCATTCCCCACCTCTAGCCTGGAGAAGTTTAATATTCTGAACCAAGATGTGTCACAACAGATACTCTTCTGATAAGAAATAAAATTATTTTACAGTTAAATGCAGATAGACCAGATTGTCAGCAATACCAACACAGAAAGGGGAGGACCACCTCTCCCACCTGTTTCTGGAACTGGAAATCTATTTTATTCCAGGGAAACCAGTAAATTAACAAACAGTTGAACTAGTAAACAAGTAGATCCATTTCGTATTTCAGTGCTTTCACAAAACTGCAACATTCAGTTCGCACTTAACAGGGACAGGAAATACATATTTATTATATATGTAATATTTGTGTGTGTTTATTTATTGCCCTTTCTAAATCAGATCTATTAAGATAATTAGGTGTCCACAAAAAAATGAAAAAGCCCCACAACCCAAGTTCACCTATTTTTTGCAAGCTCCACAGAGTAACCAAGTTTCACAAAGACAGGCTTCCAGGCTGCATTCTTGAACTACGCTATCAGTTTGAGGGCAGGCGACACAATTTTCCAGTTATGAAAGGAGCTAAATGTTGTCCATTGTGACAACTTAGTATTAACAGCAGAATGACTTTCTACTTGCCACAGCCCCTGGCCATAGAGGTACATTCATTTTTTTGAGCTCAGCTCAAGCATTCCTTAAAAATGTGACATGGAAAAGCAAATTTGTTGCACCATGGATCACCCATGCTGCCAGAGGTATGAAAAATGGACACATTCATACTGGTGCAGCAACCTGAAATTTTCTTTAAGCAGTTTTATTGCGTAAAGCCTGTGAGACCTGCAAGCAGGAAGGGGAGGGGGCTTTGCCCACTGCATCCCTTCTGTCAGCAGGAACATCAGATCAGCAGAAAGGTAAGAGCTATGGTAAGAGCTGTGGCAAACACAAAGCAGCTTTAAGGAGTCATGGATGGTATTTTAAAGAAAATCTAGAGCAATTCATCTAGTATTATGTTTGCTTGCATGTCTTTCTACTCATTTTATCTAGACATACTATCGTGGTATGTGGGAACTTGTAAGGTCTTAAATTATGAGGTGTTGTATTCTGATCTTGAAAACTATAGCAGAAAGTTAAGAATTCAGCTAGACCCTCCACTGTTTTATGAAATATATATCTAAGGAAATTATTAATGTACTAAATTATATGCTTCTGAATACCATCACTGGAGACAGAAGAAGAAAAGCAGTTTCTCCAGATCCCCCAGGGCAATGCTTTTTGAAACAACCTTTATTCAATCCTGCCACTACTTCACTTTTTTTTCTAATTGAGGAGTCGGCTGGTAGATTATTTTTTAAAGATCACAAATGTTAAGGAAGGATAATATTCTTAGTTCATAATTACAACTGAGTATCAGATTGCCAATCACGTATCAGTCAAGCGTTTCTCATCATTACGAAATCAGTAATTGCAGTAGGAGATGATTGAAGGAAATCAGTCAATGTCTCTAACAAAAAAATTTATGTTGTCATTTATCAGATGGATATAGGAAAGTGAACATCAAATTCTGGCTAGAGGCCCCAAGAAAATAGGATGGGACCTGATGTAACATAATTAAGAGGTGATTACAGAAGACCTTTACCTATAGCACAGCACACCTCCCCATGCCACACACAGATCATCCTTCTGCCAGGAGCTCCTCGTTTGGCTTCTAGGAAGGTATTTTCACAGGGGACGTTTCCAAAGGGATCTGCTAGTGAGGTGGGAGCCGCCAACCTCTCTTCTCAGCCAAGAGCTACACAAGCACACGACCATGTGCAGGGAGCTGGCTCTTGACCTCGGGGCGGCAACTGCCATCTGTGGAGCTGCCCCCTCCGCTCCTCTTGGATGAACTTCAGAGAAGATGTTAAAGTAAACTTGCTCCTCCATCACTGATAATTAATGATGGAGTTGCTGCCATCTGATGGTTTAGTAAAGAGATGGGAAATAGGAGAGTAGCTATTCTAACTGCAAGACAGTGTTAAAAGCTGAATTATATTTGGCTGACAGAACAAAAAAAAAATAAAAAAATTCTGTGATACAGGTGGTCTGAGGGTAGATAACTAAGACAGTCTTACTTCACAGGATAGGGAAAATGTCCAGCAGTTTTTATTGTCCTTGCAACACCACATACCCAGCATATTTAACAAAAGAAATCCTGTTATACTTACATATGTTTTCATTAATGACTGACATAGTTTATGCAAGACAATGGTGACTTAATTACATGTCACCCCTCAGTATGGGCTTCACAAAATTAAACTATGATCAGCATCTTTTCCATTACATTCCCAGTCCAAAGTTCCTAGCAGAAACCTCACAAGCTCTCTCTAAAGGAAGTGGGGAATAGCCAGTGCCTGGGATTTAAAGTGGTTTAAAGATCATCTGGGGGAGCATTACTTTGGGATACAGTATCTAGATGTCCAACCTGGCAGAGGGGAAAAAACAAAACACAGGACGTCTCTGCATCTTTCCCCTCCCACCTAGGGCAAAGCCACTGCTTGACAGTCACCTTTAAACTAAAATTATGGGACCAAATTGCTTCAGACTTAGAATACCCTACAGATTCCTCAAGTCCACTGAAAGTATATCTGCTTATAGCATATTGGAATATGAATGTGACTGTATTTATGGTGCATTTTGGCGTGCAGCCCAGTACTGTGTATGATGACAAAATCGGATCAGTTCCAATTTCTCTTTCTGACACTCCTGATGCTTCGAGCATCTATACCAGTACGTTCCATATTTTGTTCTATTAAATGTTTCAGATGGCCTCCCCAGTCATGAGGATAATGAAAAAAAGAAATCCTGTGAGGATTTCTGGTTTTCCCTGCCTGGCCTGCCCAGATCTCCAGTCTCTCCCAGGAAGGGCAGCTACACGACAAGCTGGACCCCCAGCTCTGCCCACTCCCTGGCCCTCCAGCCACATCTGCAGCTGGGCTCTCCAGCAGGGAGCTTTAGCTTCCCTGAAGACAATGGAGACAACTCTTCCCACCTTCACCCACCTGCTCTACCACCTCCAACCCTCAGACCTTCCTCCTCCCAAACATTTCCCCTGCTCTGACTTTAAAACTTGCTCCAAACTCCTTGTATTGAAGGAAAAATATTTCCAAGAAGTGTCATGACTGTAACTTGTCTTCCATGTCCACACCCTCCTGCATGTGTGAGCATATGCTTACATGGATGAAAACACTGGATGACTTCTGCATGGTTGCCCCCTCTTTTCCCTCTTCTCTCAACTGTTGCTTCTCATTACCTAAATTCAGTTTGCAAGCCCTTCAGTCCAGATAGCACGCCTTGTCATGTCTGGAAGACAAACTTACTTCCATCCCTCTTTTCCTTTCCATGTACCTTTCCTCCATTTTGCGTACTCTTTGTGTAGATGTTGGTGCCGACAGCTTGGTAATCCACATTTTTTTGCCAGGGATAAGGACAAACACCACAGTGAAAGTAAAGGAGTATGTGCACTAAAAAAGTACTTTATAAGATTAACATTATTGGATTTGTTCTTGAAGGATTTCAGGCACTATCATATTACATTTCCTTTCATTGCTAAATAAAACATATTTTCATCCAACAGCCAGCAACCCAGCTCTCTGCATGGACTCTGAAACTCAACTCGTTCCTCTCCATTTTATGTCAAGAGCCATACTACCTGCACAGAACAGAACCCTCCAGTTGGGACACATACACAGCTCTAAGGGTTTTTAACAGGATTATTGTGGTGTTCCTGGGGTTTAAAGAGTCACATATTAGTAGCTGAAGACAAAGTCTACTCGCAGATAAATAGAAAAAATTACTAATTTGTGAGTAGCAATTCTATAAAGAGTAAAACTTCTTAATAAACAAACCACGTGGGATTTAGTAATTACATACACTTACTAATTTTTAGCTTCCTTATTTTCCTTTTTTAGGCAAATACCTGCAGATATCTAACTCTGAAAATCAGTTACAACCTCACAGAGCAGTACACGGAAATTTTCCTTATTTAATAATAAAATGGGAGGACAGAATTTCTAGCAATTTCTAATATCTCTAAGTAAGTCTAGTAAGTATAGCAACTGTCTGAGCAAAAAACTCTGAATATCCTAACTCAGAAGCCTGTACTCGGACCACCCATTATTTAATAACATGCCTTTGGCAGGCACTGTTGATTCTTGTTAAGAATACTTACTTTAAAATAGAAAAGAATTAACAAAAAGTTAAATCTTCAGCACTTGACACGTGAAGATCACCAAGGAAACTGCAGTTATTTCAGTCAAAGAGAACACTGCTTAGATTTAAGGATAAAGCATGCACAGGATTCTTCGGGAGCTTTGTTTTGTCTGCATGGAAATGCAGCATGTCCAAACCCATCTCCCCAACTTCCAAAATGTATTTATTAAATACTTAACATACTTGTGCTCTTCAACACATATAAAGATGACCCAAATGTGTAGCTACTAATGAAAACTACTTATGATAGTCTTCCCAAACACAGCTTCTTTTTTCATACATCATATGTTGGGGCACCAACTGGGAAACTAGTCCAGCAGCCTGCACTGCTGCTCCAGCCCCATGAGATTATCCATAGGGAAAAGCAGCCACACGGGTCTAATCTGCAGCCTGGTCTATATTTGTCTGTAGCCCACTGCATTCAAATATGTTGTCTTTAAAAATTCAATTTTTTTTCCTCATTTTTTTCCTTTTCTTTCAAATAAAGCACTTACTGCAAATGGATATGAATCTAAAAGCTCTCCATGCCTACCCAACTTTAATTTTCCTCTAAATTCTTTGCTGTTAGGCTGACAGTCTGAGTGTATTTTTTAAAGAGATGTCACTATTTCAATGTTTGATGCTTAAATTTCAGACACTGTGCCTTATATTAGGAAAAAAAAAATATCAGATGTCTGTCCTTGAACCTTTTAGTTAAATCCTGGAGGGACACACCCAGGGAGTGACTTTCTTGAAGCATGAAACACAATTTGGGTAATTACAGGCATGTCCAAGTGTCCAGAGGTATCTATTTCTGACTGTTAACATTCCAGAGAGCTTTTGCTCTATTATAAACTTGAGCTCTTTCACATAGTTACCAAGTTACCATAGTAAGCAAGAACTATTTGATATTATAAACTGCAATAGCATTTTCATTTTGCTAGAATTGACTGAAATGGCTCCAGCCAGCCCTGATCTGCAGTCCATTAAAATTCAACCAAAGTTTTCATGCCATCCTAGATTAGGTTTTGAGTAGCCTATTAACAAGAAACATAGGTACCTGCCCTCAGACTATCTCCATGGTTTGAATACCTAAAGGCAAACAGCTGCAACCCTTTCACCCACACACTAACAGAATAATCTGCATTTAAAAATGCACACCCTGTTCCTAACAGAAAGAGTATAACCTTAAGCCAGAAGTAATGTAAAGAATAATGGAAAGAAAAGTGGAGAAGGGGATTCAAAGTGGCCAGAGGAAATATAATGTAAGCAGATAAAGGGAATCATAGGCAATACTTTTTAAATAAACTGAGAGAAAACACCCACATTATTTGTCTTTTCCTAAACTCTCCTTGGCCAGTCTTCCTCAGTACTTGTAATTCACATTCACTGTGTAAAACATTCACATGATCATTATTCCAGCATATACGTGTCCGTGTAGGTGTTGGTCTCAAAGCTTTCCTTCCCTCCTGGTGTTGAGCAATCATGTCTACTTTTAGTCTCAATCCTGCCCATTCATTTCGGCAAAGGCGATTAGCGATGAGCCTCAGCCCTGGGAACAGCTGCTAAAGGGAAGGAGCGATGGCAACAGGAGCCCTGGCCCTGTAATCAACCGGATGGACACACAAACTCAAAGAAGTCATGTGAGTGACAAATCAGATCTACTGATTAATGACTGCCAAATTAATCTCCATTTGCTAGATGACACGTAAATTCATATACACTCAAGAAGAGGGAGATCAAAGTGGGGTGAGTGTGTCCACATACCTGAGCTGCAGAGTTGGGGTCTTTGACGAAGACCCTGGACCTGACTCAACCAGACAGTATGGTGATCACAATATATTTGCTATACCTGGAGCACCTTTCACAGAATCACAGAATGTTGAGAGTTGGAAGGGATCTCGAAAAATCCTCAAGTCCAACCCCCCTGCCAGAGCAGGACAGCCTAGAGCAGGTCACACAGGAATGCATCCAGTCAGGGTTTGAATGTCTCCAGAGAAGGAGACTCCACAGCCTCTCTGGGCAGCCTGGACCAGTGCTCTGTCACTCTCACAGTTAAAAAGTTCTTCCTTATGTTCACCTGGAACCTCTTATGTTCCAACTTGCACCCGTTCCCCCTTGTCCTGTCACTGGACATCACTGAGAAGAGCCTGTCTCCATCCTCCTGACACTCACCCTTTACATATTGATAAACATTCATGAGGTCACCCCTCAGTCTCCTCTTCTCCAAGCTAAAGAGACCCAGCTCCCTCAGCCTCTCCTCATAAGGGAGATGCTCCATTCCCTTAATCATCTTTGTGGCTCCCCTTTCACCACCCATGTTAGATGACTACAAAAGGAATTACTCCTCTAGAGTTATCTTTCTTAAGAACTTGAGCCAGGTCTTTTTCTTACTGTTTGGAGTGGGGGTGGGAGGAGAAGGGCAGAGAATTAAGAGTCCTTTATTTGAGACATAGATCTTTTCTTGAAGTCACATGGCTGAACTGGTGAGACGGGGCCTAGAAAAGTGGAAACCTAACTGTACACCTGACTCAAAGAATGCTGACCAGTGATACAAAGTCCAACTAGTGGCCAGTTTCTAGAGAAGTCTCCAAGTGACTGATACTGGGACTAATACTGTTGAATGTCTTCATGAATAACCTGAACAGTGGGACAGAGTACGTCCTCAGCAACTTAGTGGATGGTACCGAGTTGGCAGTCAATACGCTGGAGGGCAGGGCTGTTATTCAGAGACCTCAGGAGTCTGGAGGAACGGTCTGACATGAGCCTCCTGAAGTTCAGCAATGACAAGTGTGAAGTCCTGCATCCCATATGGAATAATCCTACGCAAATGTATGGAGTGGGCACCAACTGGCAAGGAAACAGCTTTGCCAAAAAAGACCTAAAGGTCCTGGTGAACCAAAGTGGGAGCACAAGTCAGTTGTACGCCCTTCTGGCAAAGACAGATGACTGCACACAGGCTGTATTAGCAAATGAAGCCAGGAGCCTATGCAAATTATTATTTCCCTCTATCTGGCATTTCTGACAGTATTTCTAGAGTACTGAGTCCAGTCTCGAACAACACTGTAAGAGGAGTGCCACAGAAGGCTAGACTGAGTCTCATGTTTTAACCTGATAAAACTTCACTGTATCAATGAATGATATTCCAGTGTATAGACACACACGGGGAAAGAAGGCAGCTCTATGAAACATTCAGAAAATAATGGGTTTGGTACTGATTACTCAAAATAGTATTAAGGAAAATCTTTTACAACATTTAAGAATTTTCGTTTTGACTTCTGCAACATTTTTTACTTCCTCAGTCCATTTGTATCAAAAAGTATTCTATTCAAATGCTTGCACAAAGCAGAACTTGAGCTGATGCTATGATTTCTCTAATCATGAAATACAAGGTACTGCAGAATAATCATCTGATCAAGAAAAGAGAAATAACATGTTATTTATGCAATTGACCACATAGCAAGGCTCTCTGAATCATACAGATTAACCACCCTGTGGAACAGGTGTAATGAATTATTCCTGAGTTATTCCCAGGATTTAAACTGTGTACAAAACCATGTGAAAAACAATTGCATGTGGCAGGCAGGAAGGGAAAACAATGCAAATATTTTGTTCCCATACTATTTCTGAACACTAAAATGGACTGAATTCTATTAATTAGATGTTCACAGTAATTCCTTCATGCAAATTGACTCAAAACACTGTTGCCAATTCTTTCAACCACAAACGGGTCATTCATATAACAGTACAGCTCTATTTATCTTGGCCATCCCAACAGGACCAGAAGCACAGGCAGCATAGTGAAAGTTGAATGAGGATTTACACACTTTTTTATTGAGAAATTTAACTTTTTTAAATTTCCCTAACACCAGTAATAAGAAAGCAATTACTTTATTTTATGTGCTTCAATATGGTTACTGTAAGCATTAAAAATAATCTTGGCTTTAACCTCCAAATTATTAGATTGATATATAATGTGATCAAGTTCCTCCTCCCTTGCTTCTTCACTTCTAGCATATGCCTATGGCCTATTTTCAAAATTTTCACCACACCTTGAGGATTACTGATATACTTAAAAGGGGGGGGGGNGAGAGAGATTCTCACATAACCCCCAGAGCACAGGGAAGCAAACTCCTCACCTACTGAAGTCACCGGTCATTTGTCACAAGGACTGCACTCCAAGCAAGGTGAGGAAAGCTGCCATCGTGACAGTTGAACACAGAAGGAAGATCCTCCATCACCTGTCTAGTGCTCACTTATATACTCAATCCTTCTGCTATTCACCGATCCACAGTAACTGTTCAATGGCAGTGAGCATCAGTACACAATACTCAGGAAGAGGAAATAATTAATTTGCTGTGGCTCACTGAGGATTTTGCCAAAACGTCAGTCAATGCTCCGCTACAGTCACTGCTGTGTAAAAAACCAAAGGTCTTCAGTAACGACAAAACAGCAAAACCATCTTCCATAAAAACCACTAATAACACACTCTAAACATTACTTTTTCTGCTCTAGTTTAAAAATGTGTTTTAACAGTAATGAAGAGATGCTTTGTGAGGCAAATGGGTTTGATATGCTTTGCTTCTATTTAGGAAAAAAAAGAGTTGCACAAATCAGTGATTGATATAGGGAAAATGCATTGAAACAATTCCTGGTAGACATCAGGAGACTCTGCCCATCTGGCTCTGGCTCCTCCAATGCATTCAATGCTGCCAGGAATCCAAATCGGTAATTACAGCTACCCAGTGCATGAAACACCCACGCTCATTTGTTTTCTATTTTCTGTATTCACAAAATAAATCTTGCCCTGCAGCTGGCCGCCTCCTCCAGAGCCCACAAAGCCCCAGCCATGCGCTGTGTACACGATGGGGCACCCAGAGCACTGGAGCCCATCACCGAGTCGTCCTGCTTTGGCTCCTGCCTCCTTGCCCAGTGCCCAGCCGGTCCTCGCATCCCTCCCACAGCCTCCCCCACGCTCTGCAAAAGCTACAGAGACAGCACAGAGCTGGCTCCTCACAGAGCGTGTTCCTCAACACCCAGCGCCGTGTGAGAGGATGGCCTGTTATTTCAAGTGATCCAGCGAGACTATGAAAGAACAAATCACTGGTTATTAGGGAGCAGCCCAATGCAAACAGTGTACTGCAGGCACGGGGGTCTTGTGCCAGATGAGAATACGGCAATCAAGGAGCCCGAAAGCATTTTGACCAGACGTCTGAGATGTAGCAATGATGGATTGCAGCTCTTCTGCTCAGATTAATTGCCAGCTGCATTAATGAAATGCAAGTGCATAACATGGCACAAAACACTGTAAGTACTGAACTGACAAAGGGAGACATTTACTCAGTCATAAAGGGCTAGAAATAAAACTGGGTTTTGTAACACACAGTAACTTGTGCAGAGCACGGCTCCTTGGTGCTACTTCAATTTGAAGAGCAATAATTTGAGTTATCTAGCAGGTAACTGCAGACAGTGCAACACCCTGTCTGTCCTCCTCTCCTGCAACTCCTGACTCAGCAGCTGGCTCCTTTGCCTGGTAAAGCTGCCATGGTAAAGCTTCCAAGACATTCGGAGGAATCCCCTTCCCAAATACAAAGATGACAGCTCAGACCTAATCTCACCTGGAAATCTGCTCAGATTACAGTCAGTAGAGTATCTGCTAAATGCCATAATTACAGAAGTCGAGTTTTTTATTTCCCTGTCTGAGTTTATCAGGCAAATGGCAGTTTTGTTAAGATGCAGTCATCGTTGGAACCTAGGCAATGACAGCAAGGGCCACAGAAGCACTCCGATAACTAAACATAATCTTAGGCATTGCTGATGGATAAATGTATCTGGTACTCCTCAACCCTGCCTCCCTTTCCTGAAAATGGGTATATGAGATGGAGAAGCCAAGGACACACTCACTACAAATGCTATTGCTAACAGCTCTGAGAAAAGCTTCTGCCTGGGAGGAACAGCAGTGGACACCTGCAGTAACTCAAGCACACATAAGTGTTTTCTGTTGGTCAGATTCTATAGGAAAATCTTGTTTTACAAGGGAAGTTATTTCAAAAGAATGCAGCAACTTTTCAATGAGCAAAAAGAAAATCCCAGCAAAAGTAAATTTCCCACCTTTGTCAGTAGAAAAACACGGCTGTTGCGTTTCATTGTAACACCGTCTGTGGAGTTTCTGGTATCATATTCTGAAATTCTAGTATTAGTCTTTGCATTACCACAGACATCTCGGCTGGTATCAAGGCTCTACTCCACAGGATGTATAAATGTAAAGAGACATCAAGTTGGGTTAAGGACAAAAAAAGTAGAAGTTATGAGTAGATGAAAAATACTGGTGACAGGACAGAAACTACAAGAACTGTTGTAGAATTGCCTTGGCTGATCAATATTTTCACCTTCACATAATTCACTAGAATATAACTTTATGTGATGTGTGTAACAACGTGAAATTCTGTAATTCTAAGGTTAGAGAATTCCTGGTTTCAGCATCCCACCACATAAAATAACAATGCCCTAAAATAAAAATCTATGCCTGATGTTGGTAAGCGTGGCCCTAAGTGTATGTTTATTTCCTTCATTAAAGCTTTGTAGAACAATTGCAATTTTCTCAGTGAAGAAGTAGAAAACAAAGAATTAGTATCAAACATTGGGAGATCAATTTTCACAGACCCCATCACTTGATAATTTAAATGCTAAGTACTGCAGCCAATTAGTCTAGACTGAAGTATCTGAGGGGGGCAAAATTTAGGTTAACAAATACTGCATAATATTATCTGAATATGGAGCAGACTTCCAACCAAGATGGATTTTAAATCTGCCCATTATACAAAACAGGTGCAAAGAGTGCGTGGGAGAGGTGAATTCATCCCTCCCCTAAATGGCAGTGTAAAATAAAATCAGAATGTGAAATTTGGGGGTGTCTTATGGGGCAGTTTTTAATTATATACTTAGCAGCATCTTCGCATATAATCATTACCTCTGCCTCCTCGTTTGCATGTATATATTCCTTTGTGCCATGATCAAAGAACAAAGGTTAAATTCTTCTGAAACTCTATTCAAGCAGTGAAAATTGAAAACAGCTATTTTGAGGCTTTGGGCTTTTTTGTGTTTTTTAACAGTCTGTATAATCTGCTTAGAATTCTGGTTACATACTAAATCATGTATTTGTAGCGTGACACTTAGACAACTGCGGAGCACAGATGAATTAGCAGGTTCACAGAGGGCCCTTTCAATGGTACTTCCCCATGTAAGAGAGAGAAACAAAATGAGGTCTCCAGCTGGGACACTGGCTGGCTGCCGGAGGACTTCTACCAGATCTTCACTCCTCCCATTCTACTCTAGCACCCAGTTTTGGCTTGCAAGGAATGGTTTCGTATGGAAAAACTAGAGTCACTGTCTAGTGTTCTGTTGCCGTGCTGTTGTAGTTTGGAAGAGGCAGGCAAAAATCTTATTGGCTTTTGCTGCTGGGACCCAGTGAACAAGGGGTGGAGTTTCGGCCCCTGTTGTGAAAGGGGGTCTGGGTGTCAGGTATCAAGTACCACGTTCCAGTATTTCCACACCCATTTTCCTGCCAGACTCTATAAAAGCGAGGAGCACGGGGGTGGAGGTCCC